>OZ014469.1:59680385-60059822 GCA_963965965.1 Trididemnum nubilum | reverse complement strand
AGAAATGGCACACTCTCATTGGTAAACTACTGCTTCAAGAGCATTGAGAGTATATGCTTCAACTGAAGAGCCAACAAGCAATTTTAAGCAAGTGGTACAATATGTCATGACGGTGTACCCTCCTATGTGGTTTTAAATCAAACGCAATCACATTATTTCTCAGGCACCACTGCATGCTTTTGACACTCTTTCAAAGTGTCAAAAGTTGCCATCACAGGTTGTAAATTTGAAATACCTGTAATACAACGCAATGCGTTTGGTGCTCATCATGGATCAATGTTGGCCGCAGTGGTTTCAAGCACCAATTTGAATCACAATGAGCTTGCGTGGAGGATAATACTTTGCAGCAGAGAGCAAAGCGTTTCTGATGGGCGAATCAGACAACTGCAAGTCCCTAAGCTCAACCCATTAAATCCCAAATTTTGCTTTTTGAATATTTTTCATCTAAAATATTTTAGTCTGCCCTACTGAACACATTACAGATGAAAAAAATCTGAAAAGTTGTATATCTTTGTTTGTTTATTAAAAAGTATGTTGGTACCCTATTAGCGTATCGTAGGCACGAATGGCACTATATAAACTTTATCAATTAAGAAATTCAAATAGTCAAAATACAACTGAATTCACATAAACTATAATGGTGTATGCAATAATTTTGATAGGGGGGGCAGTGATAAGAATCATAACGAGACGTCATAATTTAATTTTTGACGTCACAATAAAATACGTAATTTTTTAAACTTTTTTTTCATTTAACGTCAATTATGGAAAAATTATACATTTTTGGATAGCTGGAGTTTTGGCCTCAGTCAATGGCTTAAGATAATAAGAATTCGCCTCAATTTTTGCTCCTTTGAGAAAATTAGGAAAGTTGTTTGATTGTAAGCCATTATTTCTTTTGCTAAAGCTCATGCTCTTGTACAGAAAGTGAAAAACATCGATGTAGTTTTAGTTAGTTATCAGGAAAACGAAAATTGGAAAGCTTTCAACGTATAATTATGCGAATGATAACAAATTATTTGGATGTAAATGGTCACCTAACGCAGTAAAAAATATTTGCCTCAATGAAAATCTAGCAAAAAAAAACAAACAAATGAATAAGTAAGTGAAGTCCAAAAATCATCAGCAGCTGATGCTGCATCTTTCATCAAAAGACATCTAGATATATCTGATAATGGAAATTGAACTCTATAACTGTAGGCTATAATTCCAAAAATGGTTTCAAATATCTTGCATCAATAATGATACATTAAGGAGTATTCCAATACCTTATAAGCTTTTGAGTAGTTTTAAACATATATCCTTTTATGATATGTATCATGACGTTTTTGATTAACTCCATCCTATACGACTATGTCATCATTGTAACCCCCTACACCCCATCATAATTGTGATATTGGAGTGTTCTCTAATCCAATTGTGACACCGGAAACTTTTATCAAGCCATTTACGTAAAAACAATGTTATATTTCGTGTTAGCCTCCATGCGATTATGACATCATTACGAGACCCTCCACAACAACACACCATTACATGGTATTGAAACATTCCTTAATGTAGTTATGACACCAAACACTTATTCAAGTTAAGTTTATCAACTCATTTCTGTAAGAATAACTATCAAAATTACATACCACACCAAAAATGTTAACATAGACTTTCGTGCCTACGATACCCTAATAGGGTATCAAAGCAATATTACCATATTTACTTTCGCTAAACCAATTTTTACTATTTTATCGTTACTTAAGTATCTACAATGATTATTCTACACGACTAAACTAAAATTATGTTTTTTATTTAAATTTAACGAAAATAATTACTTATTTATCTTTTCTAGAGTTGCTACTACTTATTTTTCCATCTTCTGTAAGTTAACTGTCTCTAAAACAAAAACTGAGCAAAATTTCGAACCAGCACGTGGCAAGCAGTAATTCAGCTATCTAAACTCCATAGCTATGTAAACAAGTAGCATTTTCAAGAGTTACATCATTAGATAATGCAATTTTAGAATTATACCCTAATAGGGTACAGTAGGCATGAATGGATTAATATCAATGCGAATAGTTACATTGATCTCATTGGCTGGACTGATACAACAACAATTTAAAAACATTTTTTACTTATTCTGTGACGACAAACGAAACAAAAGAAATGATCGATTCAAAATCATTTCCTGAATTCAAAATTCCTGAATTGCCTTGTTGCACTCAAAGTGTAGAACACCACATCAAATTGGTGACCGAAGCTTCATCTTTAGTTTGAGAAAATGCAAGTAGGGAAGGAATGATCTAAAATAAACTCTCATCAAGAGCGACGATGCCATGCTTTAACACTAAGTCTCCGTACAAGACACTCAAATAAAAACTTCAGCATAATAAAAGGTTGGGCGGTTGGGCTGGAGTAGGGTGGGACTCGATACCGGTCACCTCAACGTGGTGAGTCCTGGGATATTTCATAAATAGTTATTTATACAAAAACTGTGCATAAAATATGCTGAGAATTGGGTATTTTTGTAACATGCAAAATTTCACAATCATCTCTTTTAAGTAATGCATTGTGTTATTGCTATACTTGTTTGGTATATTTTAATTTATTTCTTTTCAAGAGCTGTCAAATTTATTTTCTTTGTTTCTGCTAAAGATCAAACGAAACTGTAGACTTGCGAAAAGACGAAAGATAAAGCTACGTTTCTGATTGATTATCGCATTAAAAATACAAAGCGGAAAAGGATTAAGTAGAACAAAGACATGTAAACAAGCGCTTTATTTGGCTCGACTGAAGCTCAAAATTCCCGTAAGTTCAGACGTACTGCGCGAAGTATTATCTTTGTCGTAACACAAAGATAATTATTTTAAATTTTAGATGTGGTATTTTGAGACTATAAACTACAGACTACATGGGCTGCAAAATTTATACTACGCAAATTCACTTCGAAATATGATTATAAAAATATGTCTTGCGTAAATAAGATGATTTGAGATAACTTTTGTTACGTGGTAGCTTCGAATAAGCAGCAAATTTGTACGGGAAGAAGTCAAACGTCAACCAGAAAGCTTGGAAAAAGGTCAACTTTTAAGAGGGTTTGGATTCCTCCAAAAAATAACGCAAAATTTGCTTTCTTATGACAGGAGTATAAAGATGCATCAACAATCAGTCACGTCTATCAATAGTTTTGTCGCTAAGCTTTTATTTTTGTTTGTTAATATAATCTTAGCTATGAAACATAGCACGGCTCATGAATGGCATTTCAAGCTAATTATTGTTAATGATTTGATTTTTGCAGAATGCGATAGAAACTCATATCCAGCACCAACATCTAACGTGGGAACTCCTGATTTCGGTGTTGCATTTGTTCCTGGAACTGCTGTGAGCTTCGTTTGCGCTGATGGTTTTCAATCAAATGGTGCCTTGACATTCACGTGCAACAGCGAGGGCATTTTTTCGCCATCAGCACCTCCCAACTGTCAAGAAGGTAATCAACATCAAAAACAGGACGTCCAACAAAAACGTCAAAAATAAAATAACCACCAAGGGACTTGCACCACATGGCATGATAGCTTGCAGGCACAAAATAGCACCCTAAAGTAGCTGCTAATGCTGCTGAATCATGATACTCGTATATCACTTCTAATCAGTTGAGCTAGCTAGGTAAGTCTATAAACACTCAGGGAAGGTGTACCAAATTTCAGTACTTGAATTAGATTGTAAGCGTTTGCTAGTGGTAAAAAATGCTGAGCAATAAAAATAGATTTTACCAAACAGAGTAATTAAGGTAATAACCTACCAACTTGAGATCAGATAGACAACGTGATACCCGAAAACATAATATGATGCATAACGATAGCATCGGCAGTACACAATAGTATGATAGATGAACATCACGCCATGCGAAATATAAGTATCAATAATAATATTTTGATACTGTATTTAATTTCGGAGCAGGCAATATGCGTTTAGCAGTTAGCTTGATCAAAAATATTAGAGCCCAAACTTACATAAAGCATATTTGTTTTTGTTTATCCGTTTTGGTTTATCCGATAATGGTTTAAACGTTCTGGCTTATCCGATAATGGTTTGCGGATAAACAATGGTTCTGATCAACAAAATGCATTTAATATGATTTGCTGTGACTTTGTTTTTCCAATTTGTGTAATTTTTGTTTGTTTGAAAAGTTAAATACGATCATCTCAGTGCTATTGCAGCTATCCATTCTTAACTTTCATTTTGTGTGCAAACCTGCAAGGTTGAAATCAATGCGGTTCAGTTTGTTGCAAGTTGTAAACGGACGACTAGTTCAGGCCCGAACCCAAAAATACGGGCCCAAATCAGATTCGATTTCAAAAAATATTCTGAAACCCGACCCGAATCCAAAAATGCGCAGAATTTCAGCAAGGTCTAACAAACCAACTAGTCGAGCAAATTCGGGATTAAAATTGGACTGCGGTAGTGATCGCACGGCAGTTTTTTTATTAGAAAAAAAAACAGCAAAGCCTTATTTAAAATAGTAAAATTTTAAGCATTTTGGACTTGGCTACAGAATGTACATTATCAGGAAAATTTTACTGACTTTTCTGATAATGGTCATAGCCGAGTCCGAAACGTTTCACATTTTTGTTATTTTAAATGAGGCTTTACTGTTTTTAATCGAAATTGGACTGGACTGACAAAAAATGGTTCCTTAACAGTTTTTGGTGGTATCGGATATGAACTTAAATATACTTAAGTCTACCAATGTTTTCCCATGAGGAAATTGTTAAATTTGTTCACAAACAGGGGATTTTAAGATATTAATGAATATGAATAAATACAGTATCTTCCCTACTATAGATCTTTTGTTTACAAAAAGCCAGCAAAATATATTTTTTTCGGCCAAAGTCACTTTGTTCGGTGTAATTTGAATTCACGCCAAATTAAAAAAGATTACGTCACATTTGAGTTGATGACAAAGATAAAGGTCATAATGCCACGAAAAGCAAAACCAAAATTTACTTTGTCTTCGTATTTTTTTCGTTATGAGCAAATAGAGTTGGACGGGTCAGACCGCATATCACTAATTGCAACTTCTCATGTTTGAGTAGCATTGTAAATTTGAAAAAAAGTTTTTTGATGAAACTGCAACTTCAAAAATTGCCTCCTTAAAGTCATGTTTTGTAAAAAAAAAAAAAGACAGAAGATATTCAATAATTATTCACTTTAATAAAATGTTTTGCTTTGTTCAAACAAAGTTAACCTTGATTTCAATCTTTTAAAATAAACTTCTTTTTACTATGAGCTGGGGTTTCATTATTTACCAAGGCAAATGCTTCAATTGAGTTCCAACAATCTATTTTAATATATTTTATTGCATATTTGAGAAAATTTGTTTAAAAAAAGGTATTTTTTCATGAAGAAAAATATGTAACGCGTTTTTTGATCAAAAGTCTTTCTTTACCTTTGATTTGGAGAATGGGCTCTGTTGCTTCAGAAAGCACAAACTTTGATCACTAGGGTTTTTCTGGCTCTAGTACTTTTTAAGTGACGTCAGTCTAAACTGACGCTATAGCTGGAGATCGGCTATACAAGTTAAAAAGTTTGAAAAAAAATTAATGTAAATTTCTGTGATGACTTCTTGGTGAAATAAAGATGGTCTCATTAAAATTAATACTAAATGGAGTTTGCACTGATGTCGCTGATTGGTTCATTTTGCATTGTTTTTAGCATGTGATGATCCTCCAACTATACCAAATGCGGTTATTTCTGGGGGAGATCAGTTTCCTTATTTCGTCAACGAACGAGTCACTTACTTGTGCGGCACTGGATTCAGCCAGCAGCCGAGTAGTCCTATCGTGTGTACTTGTTCGGGTTCAGCAAGTTCATGGAGTTGCACCTCAAATAGTGACACAACCTGCATACGAGGTAAGAAAAAAACAATTTATTGGAGCTATATATTGGTAAAAAATTTTAGATAATAAATTCACCAACGCTTTAAATTTCTGCGATAATTGACAACATTGCGTACAGCGTAATTTTTTTTTAGAATTGATTTTAAAACTGCTTATTTAATTTGATTGCTCTTGTTTGCTGTTTTTAAGACATTGATAAAAACAAAACAAATTCATCAAATCATGAAATAACATACGGTGATGGCGCTTTTAAAAAATTTGCTGAGAAAGTGATAAATGCTATCAGAAAGTGTAATCAATATTGCATTGACAGAGTTTTAGATGTCTAAACGTATGGTGACTACAAACACAGCAAGAAGCTGGATATATCCATCATCATTATACTTAACGTTTAGTTGTGGTTACAATGAATCGTTCATTCATACGTATGAAGCAGGCAGTACTCCTCTTATGTCCAACCACACCAACGCAAAACAATCTTTTTCGGGTTCTGTTTGCAAGTCTTTCGTCAGGCTGGAACACCACAGCGGGTGGACTGCTCGGCCCCCATTGAACATAAGTGTACAGTGTCTTTCCCAATTACGAAACGACTTCAAATAATATTCCATTATGTGGTTTAATGATGACTTGACCCATAATTTGTCATTTGCCACAAAGCATAAATAAAAAGAAATTGTGCTTTCTTTGTTGATCCAAGGCATCTTGACTACCGCGTATTGTTTTACTTTTCTTGGGCTTTGTTGCTGTATATAAAAAAAAACGATTAAAAATTATTACAACCCAACATTTCAGTCCTCTTAGCGCGGACCTTCATCAGGAAAGAAACAAATGATTGAAATATCAGGAAAAAAGTTCTACCACCAATACTCGTATATGTGAAATTCAACTACCAGAAATTTACTACTCGATTTAACGGGTAGAGTCATGGGGCCTTGGTAGAGTCCAGGGCCAAACTCTAAGAAATGTAAATATACGTGATAAAATTTATTTGTAGTAGAGCTTAGTGGTAGAGAGTGAAGCTAGTGATCAAAAGGTTGCTGACCTGTAGTTCGATTATCAAACTGGCAATGCGCTCGTTATGTTTTGAGAAAAACACATATTTCCCCCTGGGCCAAGCAGTCTATTCGTTGCGATAGTCCAGCCTGACAAAAGACATGCAAAGACAACCCAAAGAAAGGTGCTCTGCATTGGTGACGTGAGTCAAGCACATGGCGCCTGTTCATGAGAACAAACCAACGATCTCATTAAAGATTTGAACAAAACGTAACGTTGCCAAACTTAAAAGTTGAAGCACTTGAAACAACCAGGAGCAGAACTGAGCTCTTCATATTGGAATCTTTATATCTTAACAAATTTAAACCTGCCGTAAACCTTGATCAGCGGTTGGTTACGCTGCATTTGTTTATCGTTTTCTAATTATTAGCTTTTTTCACAGCCCTTTTTTTGGAATGTTTTTAAACAGGACAAACACAAATTCTCAAAAAATACCAAACAATTCGAGGCACATAATGCAATTTTCAAACGCAATTGTGGATTTTGCAATAGTAGAAAATCAAAGCTGAAGCTCTTCAAGTTCAGTGCGTTCAGAAAGTCACTGTGCACCTGCAATTTTAAAGCAATTTTAAAACAATTTTTTTTAAAATTTAAAACGCTCGGTTTCAAGGTCAAATTGTGTACGTTTGAAGTTTGCTCGCTCGAAAAGTGCATTTAAAAAACATCAAAGACGAAATACGAGAAACGAAAAACGCTGATTATCTAAAAATAAAGCAGACAATGAAAGGTGCACAGTTACTTTCTGAACGCACTGTATTTCCACCGCTATGTAAATATCCTCAACTAGTTTTTATCGCAATCTCAGAGCACTTAGTAATGCTACTTTAAAACGGCACTATCTCGTAGAAAGTGTATCAATGGTTACATACTGTAAAAGTAGACTATACACTATCGGGGTTTACATCTTGTGGTCATAGTCATTTACCTAGATCACAATTTTACGTACATTGTAGTGATGCTACGTCGTCGTCGTAAAAAATTGCGAATGATTTATATTCTATGTTGCTTATAGATTTTTATGATCTACTGCTAATGGAGACTTGGTTAGGCCTGAAACGTTTAGTTATTTTAATGGTTTAACAAAGAGAAATTTTTGCAACTGAATTGAATAAATTTGTCTTGTTTCAGTCCTGAATACTTTAAAACAAACTAGAAATTTCTGTCAAAATATACTGCAGATTGCACAGTGTACACTAATTAGTGATCGACCAAGAATCACTCAAAAAATTCAGCCGGCTTAATTTGTAAAGCATAGGCCTGCTGATTAAAAAGTTGCTGACTTTTGTTTCTATTACCAAACCAGCAATGCGTCGATTGCTGTGTCCTTGAGAAAACACTTTTTAAGCCTTTTCACCATTGAAACCAAGCAGTCTACCCGTTGTGGTCACCAAGCCTGACAAAACCCGTCCAAACGGGTCCCCCAAAAGGATGCTCTGCATGTGGTTAGACAGACGCAAGTGCTGGAGTTCATGCGCATCAATCAATGAATTTCAAAAACATCTGCAGAGCTAAAGCTAAAATGAGTTCAATATTAGATGCTGTATCAACGTATGTAAGGCTGACTGGCATTCCGTTTTGTTAATGTTGGTGAATTTTTTTTGTGTGTTACGGTAAGTTTGGTAGATTTACTTTTGACAAAATCTACAGCATTTCAGAGACTGCGTTTTACGATTTTCTACGTTCGCATTAATAACGAACAGAATACTCTATAACGGCTAGAAGTTATTTCTGCACGTTCATGTTAGGCTTTGAGCAGTAGCGTACGCAGGATTTTGAAAAGAGGGGAGGGGGGCAGGAACTTCAGATAATTTGAGAAGAACAAAGATCTGCATCAGAAATTTATTGTTCCATCCAAAATCAGTCCGATTTTTCGTCCAAAATTAGATGAAAAGCAAAAAAAAAAGGTTTTCACTCAAATTTAGTCCAATTTTTTGCCCAAAATTAGGTGAAAAGCATAAAAAAAGGTCTTTACTCAAATTTCCTCCAATTTTAAGCCAAACGTGGGTGGTGCAAGCCTACAGGAAACGCACAGAACATACCCTTTGTGTGATCAAACCCTATGCCCAACTTGCAAAGGGGGGGCCATGCCTCAATTTTGCTTACTATTCAATGCAATTATACAATCCTGGCAATGCACATGGCACAACGGCCCTCCCCCCTAAATACAACCCTGGCTTTGAGGGCTGGAAAACGTCATTTTTGCTTGCTAAGTTGCTTTAAGCGATTGTGAAACAGAGCTTGAATAAAAAACTAACACAATTTCTTTGCTAACTTAAGAAGATTTTCAAACACTTGTTCAGCATTTAAAAAAGCCTTATCTCATTCAAATATTTGATGGCAAAATGCTGAAAATTTCAACTAAAGCGAAATTTCGTTGAAAATTAATTGAAATGCTGGTCGCCGTGTTTGCAATAAAATTTAACTGCAAAGAACGAAGCGAATTGCGCAGAGTACGTTTTGCCTTTGAACTGAAAAAGAAATAATGAGAAGCTCCAGTTGACAAACAAAAAAATACGGGTACGTGGATTTGCTTCCATTTGAAAAATGTTACAATTTAATGTTTCCGCTAAAATATAAGTTTGCCAACCAAAAACCTTAAGTGAATTTTCCATCACTTAGGAAATTAACGTAAGAAAAAAATTGTTTTTTTTTACATTGAACCAAAAATACAAATGAATTATTATCGTTCCATACTAATTTATTTGCAATCGAGGATTTTGCAAGTCTTTAAATAAAACCTGATTCTGGCGTTCTTCTGGTAAAGTCATAGTCACAGCTAGCTTGATCTTAAAAGCTTTGTTGTTTTTCTTGACGTTTCGTTGGTCATGACGACCAACATCATCAGAATACAAGTGCTTGCAAACTGAATTCAAATGTTGATGAAAACTTTCCGTTTGTGATTTATTCAAGATGCAGAAAGTATCGTCCACATATCTGCACCAAAAAATAGGGGGAGTGGGAAAGGTTGAAATGGCCCATTGCTCAACGTGTTCCATAAAGATATTACTTAGCACAGGAGAAATGCACGAACCCATAGGAAGACCAAACATTTGGTTGTAATTAGCGTGATCACAAGTAAAAACTGCAGCATTAAAACAAACATCTAACCCAACTTTTATGTCTGATATATTGATAAAAGTACGGTCATGCAAAGTGTTATCATTAGCTAGTAACTGTAAAATGAGATCAAGAGCTTGGTCAGTAGGAACAGAGGTGAAGAGACTTACTACTTCAAACGACACAAAAATATCATTAGGGCCTACACATTGACTACAAATTAAATTTGCAAATTTATTAGAGTTTTTTACACTTTTTTCAAAAGAGGCGAAACAATTTTGCACAAAAATTTGGAAAGATTATAAGTAGGCGAATTCACAAACGACACAATGGGTCTAAGTGGCAAATTAGCTTTATGTATTTTGGACAAACCGTAAAATCTAGGCATTGCACCTTTATTACTTCGAAGATCAAAATTTCCGATTGACTACTTTTATCATTTTCTCGCAATTGCCACACGAATTTATTGGTCGTCTGCACCACCGGGTTTAAAGGATTGGGTTTATCTGGTAACTGCTTGTAGATAGAATCATTTGTTAAAAGATTTTTAACTTTAGAGTCCTAAGTTGAACTGTCCATTGCAACGGTTGAGTTTCCTTTATCGGATTTCAAAATTTTAATCGTAAAATCCAATTGTAGTTGTTGAAGAGCGGTTTCTTCATCTTTGTTTACATTGCTTTTGGGAGATTTGGCGGATTTTAAAATTTCTGTAACCTTTTTGTCCAGCAGTCATTACTTGAGCAAGATCCTCGACTTGACGTAAACCAAATTCAACAACACTCACAATGTCAAGGGTAGGAATTTGAGATGAAGCTATGACAAATTTGAATCCTTTTTGGAGTACATTAATTTGAGATTCAGAATGGGTTTTTGAACTTAGACTACGCACCCACCTTCGTTGGTTGTTGGTCGTTGAAGATGGACCAAAAGACTTGTTTAGTTTTTTTTCTCAATTTGTCCGATTTCACCTGATGTCTTGTTGATGTTACATTTTTTGTCCTAATTTCAGATTGTTTCAAGAAATCTATTAAGCTCAGCATGTCGTATTCACATAAGTTTTTTTGTATATCTTTCACTAATTTGCGTTTTTCGGATTTTAGCCGAAGAATTTTGAGATGGCTTTCCGTGATTCTTAGCCTTAAAAACTCAAAACCTTGTTTCTTGATCAGCTTATAGCCTCGACTAGTCTGAATGGGTGAAGAAAACTGTTGGCTTACTGGTAACAGGTTTTCATCTTTACAGCTGTGGTTAAATCTCAAATGACAGTAAGTTTTTGCGATTGAAAGGCTGACTTTCTCTAGCCTCCTGCATTTTTGCAATATTTCGTAGCTGTATTTTCTTCTAATCAAATTAAAAATTGCAAACATAGGTATAGGTCCAAGCATAAAGGTTTGGTGTTTACCTGGCATAAGTGAAATAAACCTGATTCTGGCGTTCTTAGGCTAAAGTCCGAAAAACGCAAATTAGTGAAAGATATTCAAAACAACTTAAGTGAGGACGATATGCTGAGCGTAACAGATCACTTGAAACAATCTGAAATTCGGACCAAAAATGTAACATCAACGATATATCAGGTGAAATTAGACAAATTGAGAAAAAAAACTAAACAAGTCTTTTGATCCATCTTCAACGACCAAGAACAAACAAAGGTGGATGTATAATCTAAGTTCAAAAACCCATTATGAATCTCAATTTGAAATCGTGAAATTGCTAAGTGAAATTGCTAAGTTTGTTCACAACCATTTTAAACAACATTTACCTTCAAATTTTTATCAATATATTGACAAATTTCAAAGCGAGTCTAACCTCTCAACTCGATTTGCTACGTATTCTGGATGTATAAAATTACCTCGATTCAAAGTAAACAGAACCCAGCAATCTATTAAACGCATAGAAGATGAAATTTGAAATTTGATTCCCGCCCGTACAAACGAACCTTCTTTTTCAAAATTCAAAAAAGATTTTACAGTGTAAAACCTCCGATTATCGACTGATCTTGTAAAATGGTTGTTGAACTTTAGTAGGTTAACGTTTTAGGCTTCGTTTTTTTCAAACTGCAGTGTGTTTACCTTACCTCATGACTAGGGCCATTTTTATTTTGACCTAAAAAGATTTAATTTTGACTTTATTTTAGCCAAATTTTGACTTTATTTTGAATTAAACCGTTTAGGCCTTATTGAGCTCTGAATTTTAATTTTTAAAAACTGTTTTGTAATTCGCAATTCACGAGTAACCTTCTTCATTAACAGTATTTACAAAGATATCTCAATCAGTCAGTCGAGCGATTAAAGCAACTAAAC
Organism: Trididemnum nubilum; assembly: GCA_963965965.1. Taxonomy (NCBI): domain Eukaryota; kingdom Metazoa; phylum Chordata; class Ascidiacea; order Aplousobranchia; family Didemnidae; genus Trididemnum; species Trididemnum nubilum. The sequence goes on along the minus strand of OZ014469.1, from coordinate 60,047,527 downwards.
GACCTAGGAATTAGCACACATTTCCATCTATGATGACAGTTACACTTTTTTTTTATAACCAGTAAATTTTGGATTGAAATTGGCTGTTCTTTAATTTTCACGAATATTTGGCCTCATTTGTTCCTGATATTTTATTGGAAAAAAATTGTTACAATTTTATTGATGCGTGGCAAAAAGTTGCGTTGAGTAAAAGTTTAGTCAATTGCTAAAGCTGTAAAAGCAAAAACGTAGAGCTCCAAAAGATTTCAAAAATCTGGTTATTTTGCAGTGGTATACGGTACAGCATAAAAAAAATTGACTTTTTGATTTTTAAATTTAGACATAGTGCTCTTAATTATTTTATTCATGCCTAGGTTGGCATTCTTACTTTGTTCTTAATTTAACAAAAAAGAGGTTAGCGTTATTATACAATCATTTCTCTGAAGAAGCTAACCTAGCAATTTTATCGTGACATGCTACAAGTATTTGCAGAAATTTGATTCGCAAAACTTAACTCATACATTTATAAATTTGCTTATAAGGTTTTATTTGAGCTCCAATATCCAGAAAAATCAAGAAAGACCCATAAAGTATGCCTAAACTGTCTCCAGAGCACCCAAAACCAATGTTGGTATATGTTTGAAGATATACTAAGGCCCTGAAAATTTTTGACGTTATTGACTTTTGCCGGCCCTAATTGAGACCAGTTTGCAGCAATTTTCAAGGCTAAGTTCTACGCCATAGGTCATGGCATTTAAAGATGACTGCAGACTCCAAAACCTCACGGGCCCTTAGCAACTATTTTGTTCTGCATATATATTCATCAGCTTGCAAATAAGTATTTAGTATAAGTATTGTATGTATGTATGTATGTATGTATGTATTGAGCAGTTTGTGTCTTTACATTTTAAGTATTTAACGATGCTGGAAGCTCATTTAAAAACTAAAATCATTAAAAATTTAAAATTTGAAAACCCTACTACTAGTGTTGTAAAAAACGGTTGTTTTTGAAGGGCGTTTTTTACCTTGTTTTTTTTTTTGCTTTTTTTTGTTTTTTTTTTGTTTTTTTTTCTATGTAGCTGTAGTTTTTAGATGATTGAGAAGACTTAAATGGTTTTTCAAGATTTGGTTAGGTACTTTGCTTCTTTTGAGCTACATAGACGTAACAATTGCTTGCTGAGAGAATAAAATGCGGAAGTTTTGGTAGTTTAGGTGGAATGGCAACTCTGCTACTCTCTTACTCATTGACTGGTTTATTTCACAACAATTCGCAGTGACGTCGCTAAGGATAGTGACACTCGGGATGGAATTTTGTGGTGTCACCCTTTATGATGTATAGCAAGCTGCAAATGGTGTTATTTTAAAGATAACGATACTACTTCATTTCCGAAGTTGTTATTTGGCTAGCTCAATAAATTCTCATTGTAAGATTCGAAAACTTAGGAGTATGAGCAGCACCGTGGCAGTACACGTTTACATTCAGACGTGTAATTAGAAATCTGCAATGGGGGAGAGGCAGTTTTGGGGGTCTGTAAGCTCCGCCCGTGGCCATTGGTGATCTGGGCGTAGATCCCCGAGCACTCGAAAAATTTAAATTTTTTTTGCAAAAATAACCTAATTTTAGGCTTATTTTGATTAAATGCTTTTAAAACGTGGCATCAGAGAGAATTCTGGTGGCATATAAATGAGCAAAAATATGGTTAGACTCTGAACCAGAAATCTGCAATGGGGCTGTTCTGGGGTTATGGGGGCGGAGCCCAGCGCTCAAAAATTTTGTATTTTTTTGCAAAAATAACTTAATTTTAGGCCTATTTTGATAAAAATTGATGCTTTTGAAATGTGGCAAAGAAATTAGCGGTGAAAAACATTATTGAACTGGTTGCATACATGGGCAGTGGCCAGTGGCTATATGGAAAGTGACTAAAGGTAAAAACGAATGTTTAATTTGTTCAGTGGGCATATTTAAAGCATTTGATTTTAAAGTTTAAACTTTTGTAGGTAGCCGGCTTTAGTTAAAATTCACCAGGAGCAATTTAAGCTGCTTATATAACTTAACCGATCTAGAAAGTTATGCCTTTTGTGAAATCTCTTCGTCCATTGTGCCTGCTATTGTCTACTTTGCCCGGTTTTTGGCTTTGGTTCACACCGTAAATTTGGCCATATTCTAAAATACATAAAATTTTACGCCACAGCAATACCATGCGATAGATTAACGTTTAAATTAAGCACTAATTACGAATAATTGTTAACACCACTAGTTAAAGTCGAAATAGATGCAAATTAAGGCTCGAAAAACATTACACTGAGGGGAGTTAAATCATTAGTTTAAACTTAAATGACATACCTACGAAATATAAGTCAATGAAAACAACAGTTTATGCGTTTTGACTTATAAGCAACCGTAGCGCTAACCGTTAATAATAACACTAAATCCAAAAAAACAACATAGATCCTGCAAAATAGACTTATAAAATTACAAAAGTTTAAAGAAGTGCTAATTTTGTCACAAATGAAGGAGATACAACTGTTCTATTTCAGCGCCATCAATAATAACTTCGAATTTCATCATGATTTGATAACCGAAGATAAATACCACCATCTTAATTACATAATTCTCGTGGTTACTAGACAGCAAGCCAAATTTACATCACTGAAAAAAGCAAACAAAAACCGAATTCCGACTAATGAAATTTTTTTTCAGTTTTTGTAAACTATTATCTGCTATTCAACTTTCATGTTCCAAAGAGTCAACTGATTTCAAGCCTGAAAATACGTCCTATATCTTAAGTATCACTGTTTTTGCATTCATTTACATAGGGCCGATGCGCAATATTGACGTCCAGCGGTTTGACTAGCAGCGTGATGACATCACGAGTAATCCATCAATAAGGAAGTACAGTCAAACCTCGGTTTAACGGACAAATGCGGACCAACGACAGTCCGTTGTTGGAAAAAGTCCGTTAAACGAAAACGCAGTGTTCCTCACTCTGTTACAAGCTGAACAAGCTGACAGATACGTCTTGTGATGTCACAATGCAAGTAAACGGAGAATCATTATGTCTCTGCGACAACGTAGCACGATTTCTCGTTTCGTCGGCTATTGATTTTCGCTTGTAACAATTAGATGTACAGCAGTCTATGCTTACGGAACGGTAAAATCCGAAGTCCGTTAAATCCGAAGTCCGTTAAATCGAGGTCCGTTAAATCGAGGGTTGACTGTATTAGTTTTGATGTCTTTTTTTCAAGCTTTTAACCTGTTAAAGATTTTCACGGTTTTCAGGACCGGCTCGCTAAAGGGTGTTACAATGCAACAATGAGATATTATTTAAAAATAACAATTAAAAACAAAAAAAAACGTTGTTTTTTTTTTGAAACCAAAAAAAGCAAGCAAAAAAAAAAGTTTAAAAAAAAGAAACAAGCTTCGTTTTTTTTATTTACATCACCACCCACTACAGTCTGTTTCTCACAAATGGGTTCCTCGGGCGGGATAGAAACTAAATAAAAAACAAAACGGCAATATACTTCAGCAAATTTACCTCGTCTCCCCCCCCCCCCCCCCATTGCATGGTTTGACATTTTATTAGTGTGATCAGCTGTGTGTATCTTATAACTGCATATTTGCGTAGTGTTTCTGCTGGTAGCAACCAATTAACAAATTGAAATTCAAGCATTACCCTAGTAGAAGCAATAGGTCTGACGTCACAACAGATGTATAATGTTTTCATTGCATACAAACGCAGGTTTCCAAAAATCTCGCAAGGAAATTCGAGCAATCATGTTTATTGTTTGCTGGAAAAGACTGTTTAGAAAAGCATGAACTTGTTTAATCAAGCTTTTGTCCGTTGGCGCCTTTTCGAGAGCAAAAATAACAATAGGAACTCACAAAGCTTAATGAAGACTTTTTGTAATGCGGATCCTGATCACTATAGAGTCGTTGTCATGTCTGAGGTTTTGCGTTTAGATTCAAACTTCATCTTTGTCATGGATCCATCCAGGTTTAACGATCGATGCGCAGGGACTGGCACATCAACTACATATTCACAAAGGCAACAGGACTTCATCACTGGGTAAATACTTTGGCTGGTTTTGCGATTATTTTCATTTTGATTCCGAAATATCTACACCAGAGACTGTAAGCAAGTGATTTTCCCTTTTATTAATTAAGTATCTGGTGTTTATTATTTAGCCAAAACTTAAAAACTCATCGTGATTTGATTGTTGATGAAAGGATAATTTCTAGTTTTTTAGCAGTATTCAGAAATATTGTTCAAACAAGTTTTGAAATTTGCCGTTAATCATTATAGCTGCTTTTCATTGTTTTGGTACTTGCAGTAGAACGTTTCAACGACGTAAATTTTTGTCAATGAAGAAATTGCTTATTTTAGACTTGCAACTTATTTGGGCGAAGCGACAGCCGATACTACAGTGAATACAAATCCAGGATCACGAATTGCGGTGGCGAATTTTGATGCAACAGGAGGCTGCACCGTTATCTCAGATTACAGGCAATCCCCAGCCGTAGTAAGTTAATTTCATAGGAATGCTGCGACAAAAATACGGATTAGTAAGGAAAGCAAAAATATCATTCGAAGTTTCGACAGCCACTTTAGTGGCCAGTTTGTCGCTGTAAATAAGATCTGGCTGTAATTTGGGCAATATGTTGACTTCAGCATTTAAAGCAGATTACTGCAAAACTCATACGCAAAAATCCAGCCGCAAAAAGTTTTGGATTATTAACAAAATATTTTTACACGGAAACGATTGAAGAGCCAGTCAAATAGGATGAAAAAAATGCACAAATAAAACCATCAGGTTTTGTAGCACACAAAGAACGCAATACCAGCAGCTCATAATTGAAAACCGATTTTTGTCCGGTGTGATCATTTTCAGTCTTAGAGAAACAACAACCAAAAGTTCTGCTTGTGCTGTATTAAAAAATCTAAACCCTGTCCTTAACCAGGTGCGCAGCCAGAAATAATGGAGGTAGAAAGCTATTTCGGGGGTATTGGAGCAAAGCCCCAGTTTCCTAAAGCTTGGGGTCTGTGGACGGAGACTTAGCGCTCAAAAATGTAATTTTTTACAAAAAAAAGGAAATTTAGGTCTATTTTGATAAAAATTAATGTTGTTGAAACGTTAAATAGAGATTTGCACTGCACTACATTAGTATAGTGTAGAAATCCTCACAATAGCATACTTACAAATGAGTACGTTAATTGACGTAAAAATGGCTACATTGCTCAGTTTCCAAAGTTTTTTTATCATTCACCACATTGTTGCATCAACCACAAGACAATGAAAAGAGATTTTGTAAAAATGCGATTGATAAAATGTGAAGTAAACTATTGTACAATTCAAGCTTGTGTAAATTGCTGCTGTAAAACAGTACGTACAGTAATACCCGTCACAAGTTAAAAGCTAAATTTTATTGTCCTGCAAGCTTTTTCACTCGTATTCGAGATCATCAGAAGTGTTTGCCAAAAATAAAAACGTAATTTGTAAATCAGAAACCCTGAAAAAATTTGAAACAAAGTATAGAATTTGAAAGATATTTGAAAGACGCAGAGGGTCCCCGTTAGTCGGTCATCTCTGAGTTAATTATAGTCTGTCTTGGTACTGGAACGGTTTTAATATTTCAAATTTTATTTTAAATTTTAGTTTTTGATTTTAAATACTGTTTTAAATTTTAAATTGAACTTAAATTTTTATTTTAAATACTTTTGATTTTAAATATGTAAATGATTGCTGGATGACTACTCTGCAACCTCTTTTCCATGTTTCCTTTCTGCAAGTTGCAATCTTCCCTACTAGAGAAAATTGCCGTGCAGAAAACTTATTGTAGATTTTAAACTTTTTGGGGCGGTTTGTATTTGAACAACATGTGACGGAAATCAAATACTTGTCTTGAGCGTTCTTGCTTGTTGGCGGCTTCTTTGCGTATCTCTGGGGTAGGAGGGCAACACCAGCAAGCAGATAGAGATGGCTAGTGCTGGTTGGTTAGAGACAACCAGAGATCAGGCGACAGCTTTCATTCAAGACTGATCCAGGTGATTTGCATGGGCTGAACGCTCGCAGACAGAGGAAACATACTAAAAAATACAATGGTATATAAAGATATGTAGATGTTAAACAAAGAGGAGCAAGCTAGTCTTCCCTATGGTAAACAATTTCTCTGTAAATAATTTGTTGCAGCGCGTACATATCATCCTGTCTCCGGACTGCGTCAGACGCTAACTATTGGACGATCCGCGCACTTTTCATTGCAATGATTATTTTGGGGCTGGAGGAATCTGCACCTGCTTAAAAGCTTTCATTAATCCTATATACCAGAGGCGACTCCGGGGCTCGGGCTACTCGGGCTGAGCCCGAGTTACGAAATGATAAACATGCAAGGCTTTGTTAAATTTAAATTCTGCAAAACAAGTTTAAAACTTTTTAATTTATGCTAGTAAAGTCCAAAGAAGCAATCAGACATCGGTGTTTTACAATTGCGTTTTGTTCTCAATCTTCTGTCCAACTCGGGCTGAAGGAAAATAGCCAGATTCGTCTTGAAGAGAATAAAAAGAAAAACAATTTACGAGCATTTTTTCTAATCAAATCTAACTCGGGCGCGATTGCAATTGTCTGAGAAGCTCTAACAATGCGAGCGTTTATTCTTCGTTTCAGACACTTCTTTCGTGATCTTTCATTTGGAACTCGGGCCGGCGATAAATAGCCAGAGTTGCAAGAAAAAGAGAAAAAAGATTTTTCTCGCAGTTAACTGAGATCTAAGAATTCGAGCGTTTATCGGCTTTGTTTTAAGACGCTGTTTCGCTTAACTGATTTGCAGAACTCGGGCCCGTGAAAAATAGCCAGAGTTGCAATCAGAAAAGATAAAGAGATTTGCTAGGTATTTGTTTACAAGAAAACGAATTTAAAAATTTGCTTTTAGAATAAAGGATCAAATAGTTGTGAGAATCAGTCCCACACCGGCAATTTTAACTAGACGATTCAGCATTTGTTATCAAATATAGGTAGTAGAGATATTCAACGAATCGGTCCAGCGCATTAAAAACAATTTTGTTTTAATTAAAAAAATTAATTTTACAATTTTTAGCAATTGTGTATAAATTATGGCATAATGGAGGAAGATATAGTGTTGGAAATGCAAAAGAAGTCTTTCAGCGCAAGAAATATTGCAGAAAAGCAAGAAATTATTCGTAAAGATAGACCAACTCCAGTATTGAAAAATAAAATTAAAACTCGAACATTTCAAAAAAAATGGTATAAAGATATCGATTGGCTTTGTGGGAGTAGCGTCACAGAAAAGCTCTATTGTTGGCCTTGTTTGTTGTTTAAACCAAAACACAATCAATCGTGGACTGGCGCAGGGTATAATAACTTTAAAAACATTTTGACTGAATGCAAGCACCACAGCAAATCCCTCAATCACTTATCAAGCTACAAAAGCTTAAAAACGTTTGGACAATACGACATTCTTACAGCTATTAGTGAGGCCGCTAAACTCGCTAAACAAATCCATAACGAAGAAGTTGAAGAAAATAGACCATATTTAAAACAATTAACTAACGCTGTGTTATACTTGTGCAAGCAAGAGTTACGTTTGCGTGGACATGACGAAGGAACTGGTAGCCTTAACAGAGGAACTTACCGTGAACTACTGCACTGTTTTGCGGAAATTGACAGCGTGTTTGCGTCGCGACTCCATAACAAAGAGGGTTCAAAACCGTTTTCGGGAGTCTCTAGTTTAGTTCAAAATGATTTAATACAAGCTATCGGAAATGTGATATCTGATGAAATTAAAAATGAAGTTAATAAATCACCATTTATATCCGTACAAGCAAAGAAACTACAGATTGCGCAACGCATGCTCAGCTTTCAATTATAATAAGGTATGTCTATGAAGCCAAAATATGTGAAAGATTTCTTGGATTCTATGAAGTGAGTGATGACAAAAGTGCTGAAAGAATAACAAATGTTATTGCAGCCACACTAAACTCCTTCGACAACGCGACCAATAAATTAGTGAGCCAGACTTATGATGTAGCTGCTGTAATGGCAGGGACTTTAGGCGGGGTCCAAAGAAGGCTAAAAAGTAAAGGTTTTCCACATGCTCATTTCATTCACTGTTACGCGCATAAGCTAAATTTGGTGTTAAGCAAAAGTGCAGAAAGAGTTACTAAAGTTTAACTGTTTTTTTTTCGCATTTACGGTCGTTTAGTAAATTTGCATCCTCAAGTACCAAACGAAAAAGAGTTTTCAGACAATTTGGCATCAGTATACCATCACTGTGCGAAACAAGATGGTGTTACAGAACTAGAACAGTGTCCTCCGTAAAACTGCTGCGTTACATGCTAAAAAATGCTTTACAAAGTATTTTAGACCACAGCAAAAAATGGGATGAAGACACTTTTTGTCAAGCAGACAATCTTTTGTCCAAGCTGAACGATTTCACGTTCATGTTTTTCATCAATTGCTTCGAAAACATTCTTTCTTAGGCTGGAAAGCTGTTTGATATTTTGCAATGCAAGCAGCTGGACATTAAACGAGGACAGATTAAAATAAACGACTTCATAAGCACTGTCGAAAGTTATCGCAATGACGAATATTATCAAAAACATTCTTCGCGAAACGGCTGTTGTCACTGAACAAGAAAATGATACTGCTCCTCATTCTGCAAACAGAACCAGGGGTGCACAAATTGATTACAAACGAATCTACTTTGAAATAATTGATAATTATTTAATGTCGTTGCGAAAGAGATTTGCTGACATGCAAGAGTATGCATTTTTTGAATTGTTGGACGTTGATAAATTTGAACAGTTTTCTAGATCATTTCCAATACAACATGTGGACGCTTTGCGAAACAAATATTCAAACATTTTTGACTGCAAAAGCTTGATAAACGAGCTAAAATATATGTACATAGAAGGTAATTTTAACCCTTTCACTGTCCAGAGGATTTTCGTAAGAATTACTCATATGTCCAATGTACTTTTTAAACTTCCAGTTAAAGTGATATCCTGAAACTTTGCCAGTTTATAATTGTGACAATATAGTGTCTATTGCATCACAAAACAGATGTGTATCACATGTGATGCACGCACATTTTTTGTAAAAATGTTTTGGTGACACGTTCTGTGTATCACATATGATGCATGAATTTTCACATGCTTTTTGCCGCATTTTTATACACACTGCTTTCTTATGCAGGTTACTTGCAAAGCGTATTAGTTTTTTAGTGACAAAACCTGAAATGCCTACCGCTAGATTTTACGGAAGACGTGGTGGAGATGTTGATGACGTTGATAGTGGTTCAAGCAGTGACGAAGATGATATTTCAATGGATGCTGACAGTGATGATGAATTTCAACCAACGAACAGTGATATATCCTCAAGTGAATTTTCCACTTCAGAATCCGATTCTGACGATGCCAGTCCTGTACCCTCAACCCACACAAATATACAACAGCCGCAAAGACAGAATCCTGCAGATTGGAAAGAGGACGTTTCAGCTAAACCTCAAATTGTATTTTCTGGTAGAAGTGGCCTAATGAAAACTATTGTGCATGACAACAATAGTGATGTTGCACCAATAGAAGTATTCCTTCAATTCTTCGTTGATTCCGTCATTGAACTAATGGTGATAGAAACAAATAGGTATGCGCAACAGTACGAGCAAAGTCACCAACAAATTCGTCGTACATCCAGAATGGCAAGATGGACTGATACCACAAAGGAAGAAATGAAAACATTTCTGGGGCTTATTCTGCTCACAGGCCTCATACAATATCCGACCATAGAAGATTATTGGAAAAAAGATCCACTTTATTACCATCCCTTGTTCCACCAAGTTGGCATGAGCTACAACAGATTTGCCCTCCTGCTGAAAAATTGGCATGTAGCAAATAATCTCGACGCTCAACAAGGTGATCGATTGCATAAAGTCTCGCAGTTCGTACAGTTGCTCATTTCAAATATTCAGTCGGTTTATGTGCCAGCAGGTGAAATATCAGTGGATGAAACTATGATCTCTCACAGAGGCAGACTTTTATTTCGCCAGTATAATCCTGGAAAGGCTCATAAGTATGGCATCAAACTATTCAAGCTTGCAGAAATGACAGGCTATGTGTGGAATATATCAATATATTGCGGAAAAGGAACAAAAAATATTATAACTGGTTTAGACCACCCTGGCTCAGTTGTTGTCACTTTGGCAGAATCTCTGCTCAATGAAGGAAGACTGTTGGTGGCTGATAACTGGTACAGCAGTATTCCATTGGCTAACTATCTGAGAGAAAAAAATACAGAGTATTGTGGTACAATGAGATCCAACCGAAAGGGAATTGCAAGAATTGTGAAAAATGCTAATTTGAAAAAGGGTGACATCAAAGCAGTAGTAAACAACGACGGAGTAAGAGTGATGAATTACAAAGATAAAAAGAACGTGTACATGATATCAACCTTCCACGGCCCAAACATGAGTGATACCGGTAAAAGAAACCGAGCAGGAAATGCGATTTCAAAACCCCAAGTAATTTTGGACTACAACAGAGCGAAGGGTGGCATTGATTTTTCCGACCAAATGATCGCATATTACAGTCCTGCACGCAAAAGCGTCAAATGGTACGGAAAAGTTATATTTGAATGCATTAGCATAGCGGTACAGAACAGCTTTGTTCTGTACAGGATGTTTTATTGCTCACAAAGCACGTGCTCACTGGAAAGTTTTGTAAAATCAATAGCAATCTCTCTGCTTCAAGTTGAACAAAGGACAACAAGTGTCGGACCAAGACCTAAAAGAAAATCCCATGCTCTATGCCAAATTCCCAGAAGATCAGATGGAAAAATCTCCAGGAAGAGATGCCATGGCTGTTATGAAAAAATTACCAAAAGTTCTGACCGAAAACAAGCAGTAACTAAGGCAAAACAAGTATCCACAGAATGCATGGAGTGCAAGAAGCCCTTCTGCTTGCAATGTTTCAATGATTTACATGAAAAGCGTTGATGTGGACCCTTTTGTGGGCATGCATTATTTCATAAATTTGATGTTGGTCCGATATTTTTAATAAAAAAAATTCGTTTGTATGTTCTTTTTCTTATGATCGTGTGCGCCAATGTGGAGCATGAGTTTTGTGCAGTGTATGTAAATATGGTAAAGTGCACATACTTGAGACGTTTTGAGCAATAAAATTCACCTCTACGACACGTTCGAAGATGTTTCTGTGTAGTTAAAATACATAGCTTTTGTGCATCACATGTGATGCACGGACGTCAAAGCAGTATGCCCTGTGTATCATATGTGATGCACGGGACAGCGAAAGGGTTAAGAAGTGCAAGTCAGTCAAATCCATTTTAGAACTGATTTATAAATTGGAGTTTACTTCAGTTTTGCCGGAAGTTACTAAATTTATTCAGCTATTGCTGACAATCCCTCTAACATCAGTGGCAAACGAGAGAAGTTCCTCAACGTTGAATAGAATCCGTTCGTATCTACGAACCACGATGACACACGAGAGACTTTCATCCCTGGCTCGAATATCTATTGAGAAAAGCGTATTGAACGAACTAGAAAATAAGAAAGAGCTGCACAACAGAATTTTGCACGAGTTTGCCATCAAACCATGAAAACTGGAATTCATGTTTAAGTAAAGCTTTTTACTCGGAAAATAGTGACTTGTTGCAATTATTTGTATTCGTGCTAGTTTTAGTGCTTTACCGTCATGAACAAAAGTTTAAGACCACCTCCCAAAAATGCCGATTTTCAGTAATTGGCATGTTATTGCATCAGCCAAATTCCATTGTTGCTTCATACATTTTTTCTCTTTATTGTTTTGCATTTAGCGCCAATTTCTACTTCTGTTCACATTTCTTGGTTGATTTTTTTGCTATTAATCGATTTTTTGAGGTGCTTCAAATGGGTAAAAAAAAAGTCATTAAGCGAGGTTCAGAGGGCCCAGATAGTTGCCCTACATGGGCAAAACCTATCTGAACGGCTAATATCTGCTCAGATGGGTTGTAGTAAGACTGCAGTGCATCACGCAATTGCTAAGTATCAAGAAGATGGCTCCTATACCAACAGGAAAAGGAGTGGAAGACCGCGAGTCAGCACTGCACGAGAAGACAATTTGATGAGGAGAATAGCTATGAGGTCGCCCACGAGTTCAATGAAGAAAATCAAGGCTGAATTGTTGCGCAGGGGTCGTAAAGTCAGTCACATGACTGTTTCCCGGCGTTTATCCAAAGAATTTAATTTAAAATCAAAGAAACCGGCAAAAAAAACAAGGCTTACTCCTGCTATGAAAGCTAAGCGTCTACAGTTAGCTAATAACCATCAACGTTGGACTGCCCAGGAATGGCAAAATGTGCTTTTTTCCGACGAATCGACCTTCCAACAGTTTGCGGTTCGAAAAAGTTACGTCCGTAGACCACCTGGAAAACGTTTTGATGACAGATATATCATATCATCAATGAAACATCCTCCAAGTCAAATGGTTTGGGGGCTATGTGCAGAAATGGTGTCGCTGCTCTCAGCTTTCTGCCTTCAGGAACCACTATAAATGGGCCAAAATACGTCCAAATGATCTCAGAAAAGCTAAAACTTCACATGCAAGTTCACAATTGTAAGATATTTATGCAGGATGGCGCCCCTTGCCACCGTTCCAAAGTTGCAAAGAACTGTTTGAATGACAACAATATTCAACTTCTCGAGTGGCCAGGAAACAGCCCGGACCTTAATCCCATTGAGAATTTGTGGACCCTCATGAAAAATAAGGTATCAGAAAAGCAACCAACAAGTGGTGCAGAGTTGGTGAAAGTAATTAAGGAAGTGTGGGTAAAAGAAATTTCGAAGGAGTATTGCCAAAGTTTGATAGTATGCCGAGGAGAATAGAAGCTGTGATAAAAAACAAAGGAGGACATACTAAATATTGAGAATCCGAACATTTTTTATGTAAATATTTGTTTAGAATGTGTCATACTATGTCCCATGTGTTTATGATCGATTATGTACAAAATAAAACAATATCCTAAACGTAAATAAAATCCTATACTACCTTGTGCTTAAAAATTTGCAAAAATATTAAGTGGTCTTAAACTCTTGTTCATGACTGTACTTACTCTTTTAGCAATATTTTGCAACACTGTCAATGGCGTGCCCGAGTAGCCATAAAAAGCTGGAGTTGCCGCTGCTATATACCTATGGATTTTTTGAATTCTTATCCACTGAATTTGTTGCTGGTTCAAAACTGGTTCAAAGCTGAGATAATCGTTGTAAAGTGCATTATCCAAAGACGCAATAACTTGACCAGGGAGCGAGTTGAACACAGATCATGCAATCAGGATCGTTGTAAAAACGACTCTTTTGCCCTTTCTCTCGCTTGGCCACGCTACCAAATATTTGCTGGTGAGAATGATGAACCAGCCAGTTGGTCGTGCGGCAACGCCTTCGTCTCCAGATCGGGAGGTTTAAGGTTCCAATATCGGGCCAATTAAATTGGACATAGAGTTGGTAACGGCTTGCCACCGCTGCAACAGTTCTTCGAAAGAAGCTTTGCTGCCCGCATGAAATAACGCGAGGATTTAACACTGCAATATTTCGTTACAAGCTTCTGCGTAACACAGCAAGTGAAATAAAGATATGATTTGATGCAATATTGATTATCAACGCGTCACTTGATAGTTTTACCTAACAGCGATAATGTTTTAAAGAGTGGAAGCATTCTTCCCTGCCTTGAAACATTCGATCCTGCCGCGGTGATTCTCTGTGCCCAAAGTCAACTGAAGAACTCGCTTATGGGTTGGAACCCGAACGCTCGGACCGTTTACATTTCGATGATTCAAAACGTGGAAGATGCCGCAGCAATCAGTAGTAATTTTTAAATTTGACTTTTATTTTTTGGAAAAATTTAGAAACATTCTAAAAATAGCGCCAGCCTCGCTTAGAAAAAAGTTAAGAACACTGACTAAAAATTTAAAATTTTAGCTTTTCTTAGCCTCGCTGATTTGTATAAGGAAAGTCTTGATTAAAATGTTACTATCTTCAAAGCTTCGAAGATATGAACATTTTAATCAAGGCAATTGCCAAGTTCTGTAACACCAATCAACTATTCATATAAGGAATGTCTCAATAATCATAATCTACAACCAAAGACAATTAACGTTCAATTAAAGTAAAAATAAATTTGGATCGCTTCAATCTCCAACAAAATTTAAAAATTACTATCATTGAGAAAATGTCAGCTTTTCTTTGTAACTCAATACATCAATCTTTGGTATCACATAATGCAGAAAATTATGACACAAAAATACCCTTCAACTTTACTCAGAACTTAACAAAAATTTGAAAACAGAAGATGCTGAAATTTGAAAAAAATAAATGCAATTTTAATACAATGTGGTAAATATAGGACAGTGAGTTGTTTTGGTAAACTGTTTTTCTAAACAACGAAATTTTCTTTAATAACAGAATAAGCATAATAGCTTTAATAAATCAATGACATAATTACTACTGCATTAACGAAAACGTTATTGAAAAACATTTCTGCTTGCAAAAGTTTGATCTTTTCAAGCTAAACAAGAAAATGACGACGTCGAAAGAAATCCAAAACCCAGTAAAAGTTATTTTTTAATAAATTCAAAAGTAATTCTATCACAGAATTTTTGTTTGTACATTTACATCCTTTTTTGGTAAAAATGGACTGTTTTTTCAACAAAAAAGTTCAATCCGCAGTAATATGTCTTTTGAAATTACTTGATGTTCGGCTGCGCAGCGGCTTTAATCCAATTCTTTCTTATTTTTTCTGAACTAGTGCATTTCTTTACTGTCTAGAATATGTTTAGAGCTAAAATACAACAATCCTTTAACGTCATTAAAATTATTTTGTTGCAATAATTAATAACATTTGCAGGTGCGATGGCGAGTCTGAACGCTTTAGACAACCCTGCTTTCAGTGACCTTGTAAACGTGGCAATCGTTTTAGACGACGACACAGAATCTCCAAGCAATCAAATTTTGAATCGTAAGTTGCACTATTATTTAACGATCTACCGTAGCGAAAAGCAGGCTTCTTATGGATTTTTTGATAGCATTCACTAATTTTTTTCCTCAAAAAAAGACCACTGATCAGTTGCAAATTATAAGCTTTCGTTGCATTACATAGCTTTGTCTGACAGCACTATATGTAGTAAAAAGTTGAAAATCAAAAAGCTTTGCCGCAAAAAAGTCTAGTTTGTAAAATTAACCTTATATATACCGGGCTATTTTTACACCCTATTTGTATCGGGTGGGGGGGGGCAAATTTGCCCCCCTATCAAAAGACCGATTGGTAAGTGATAGAATCGAGATTTTTTGCTAGCTGATGCTATTTTTTGTTAAATTTTTAAAAATAAATTTTTTGAGGTTGTGACGTTACGAAAACGATGATGACGTCATCAAAACCAGTAAATTTTTATAAAAGCATGCAAATTTGCCTAAATGTTGCGAAATATTAGTTTTAGTTTGAACTTTTGTTATTTCAAAGACATATCGGATAAAGTTACCACAAATGATAACGTCATCATGCATGATGACGTCGCATGGATGATGACGTCACATGAATGATGACATCATCGTTAATATATTGTGTGTTGATTATTCTTGGTAATTTTTTGTGACTGAAATATAGTATATTTCACAAAATTATAGAATACTGCAGTATAATTTTCATTTTATTATTCAACAACTGACGAAAATGATTTTTTTTCTGCAAACGCAGTTTATTTCGAGAAACAGCAGAAAAATCAATATTTTTGAATTATGACGTCATCAATGACGCAATGATGATGCAATACATTTATCAGTAAATATAATATTCATTCCAGCAGAAGATTAGCATTGACAATGAATACGCAGTACAATGAATAGAATATGCGCACTGATAAGCATGAATAGTGATCAAAACAGCGTAAAACTCCTTAGGTGCCTCTAACAAAGGCAAAAATGACGTCACTTCCGGTTGTCCGGCTGACCCCAAACTTTCTGAAAATGTGTGTTATTAAATTTGATTCAAAATCAGGGTGCATCAAAGCAAAATTTTGCTTTCGTTTAGGAGCTATATTAAAATAACTGAGAGGGGGGGCAAATTTGCCCCCCCCCCCCGGTACAAATAGGGTTAATGAAGCTCAAGATTTTAATTCTTCGGCTATCAGCTGATCGGAACGGTAAGTAACTAAAATATAAAATCGAAAGGTAGCAATGCGCGATAAAACAAGAGATTAGCTCGAAATACAGTGAATACTACGTCCAAATGAAACAGAAAAATTACTCGTCTGCGCAATACACATGCGGTGTTCATACTGTAGCCTACTTTAGATGCGCAATCAGTAATCATTTAGTAAAACCAGCTACAGGCCAAGCCGTGCATAAAAAAAAACAAACATCAGAGATGACTTTTTATGTTAAGGTCAAATACTAAAGTTTGTGAATCAACAAATTTTTGTTACTTGTCGGTAAAACTGTGCAGTGCTTTGATTTTACTTGGCATTAGGAATTGCTGATTGCTAGCTGATAGAGCAGTGATTCTTAAAGTATGGGTCGCGAAGACTTAAAAAATGGGTCGCGGTAAAGTGATTCAAATCCGTCACAAAAATTTTTTGCAAGATCAGAAGTTTCAAAATCTGCAGAATTTGGTTTCTTTCCGTTTATTTGGTCTTTCAAAATTATTGCATCATACACATTTAGTTGGATTCATCTCACTAAAATAAGATTATTGCATAACAAGTAGTTTTCTAAAAGTTTTAGTGGCAGACCAGCTGCTGCAGAACTAGACGAAATTACTTTTTATAACAGTGGAGTAGCTTGAAACAATTTCCTAAAGTAGCACATTAAATTGCATCTATTATTCTTAAAAATTGTGTCAAAATACTGTGTACTATAAACAAAAGTGCCGGAACGGGGTGGCAGGGGGGCAGCTGACCCCCTGCCTTTTTACCAGGAGGGGAAAGAGGGACAGCACTGTCCGACTAAACTGACTACACGCAAAAGAGTACTGGAGCTACAAAAAATTCCAGCGATTGAAGTTTAATGTTTTGTGAACCAAAAGAGCACTTTCCAGAAAAAAACATAAAAAATTTTTTTGTCGATCCAAAAATTTTTAATACATTACAATTTTTAATTTATGAAAAAAGATTGTTTTTGAGATAAACAAATACTCTCCATTAAGTGACGCTAAAAATTTCCTTTAAATCAATCTTTTACCGGAAATTTTTATCTTTTTTTTTATTCTAACCCAACATAAATTCTTACTCTAAAACCAAACCCAAACCCAACCCAAATCCTAACTCAAACCTTAATCTTTTGACCCTTAAAAAATGAAATGAAAAAAGGGTGAATGAATATTTCTCACTTTTGTTTTATTTTTATTAACTTGAACATTTTCGGTAAAATCGTCACTACCTAACAAGTTGCGTGTGTTAAGTGATTTCTAAGTAACGTAAAGTAAACGAGCAATCTTGTAGAATGCATTTGGTTAGCCTGTGACTTCCGATTTAGTTGCGTCAGTTTAAACTGACGCTAGGAAGATATGGTGCTGCAAATTTTAGTTTTTGAACTCAAGCATCCCATGTTTGTAGGCTTAAGCATTAATCTCAAGACATCCACGTTTCTAACTTTGTTTGTAGCCTTAGTTAGAACAATCGACACTGGCGTTACCAGTGGCGGAGTTTAGAGTCCGAACCCCTGCTCAAACCAGAGAAATATAAGAAAAACTTTTGACACATAAAATTCACTGCAACAACAAGAGCAAGATTCATTTTCTGTCCAAACTTAACAGTAAAATACTCGGTGGGGATGAACATCTGCAAAATTATCTTTTTTTATAAATGCAGATGAATTAGATTAAAACTTGTGATTTTTTTATTTTGTGACTTACCAACTTGTATTGAAAAGGCTGAAATTTTACCATTAACCACCACCCTCATAGTCCATTTGCCCAGCCAGTTTTATCTTGTTTTTGCATCGCTAATTCCTATGCCACGTTTCAAAAGCATTAACTTTTGCTAAAATAGGCCGAAAATTAGGCTATTTTTGCAAAAAAACTGCAGAATATCCGCACGTTGGGGGCTTTGCCCCCACACCCCCTTGCCTCCGGCGTTTGGGGGCGTTGCCTCCAAACCCCCAATGACATCCGGTGGCTGATCTTGCCCTTACTTAATTGATAATTTGTTTGTTGCTATTTTTTGGTGTTTATGCGACGTACTCAGTACTTTGGTTTGCCGAAGTGTTTTGACAGTATGAAAGAGCAAAGTTGGTTAAATGACCTTTCGTACAGTACTGAAAGTGCCCTTTAAAAAAGCTGCCTCCCCTTGCCCTGCCGGCTTTCCGTCACCCCTGACCATAACTGGTTGTCTGTGTCTTATCTGAAGGAAGAGCAGAGTGTTAACATGAAAAAAACGTTTTTTCTACGTTTAAGGTTTGGGTCGCGAGATAATCATAAAAGTCAGATTTGGGTCGTGCTCAAAAAAGTTTCAGAACCAGTGAGATAAAGCTTTAACAGCTTCTTAATTTTTAAGCCTGTTTTACAGGGAGAACATTTTTGACCCCATCTCGTTTTTTTTCGTGAAAAATCCCTTCAACAAAAATATTTTTATTTCAAACCAACTTGAATTTGAGTCTAAATGTATTACACATAACTCCTGAAAATTTGAATTTGCTAAGGTAAGCGATAGTTTTCTGATTTTGGGGCTTCCTGAGACTCTTTCCGAAATCTGAGCATTTTTTGGCCAAAATTTAAATTTTATTAAGTCATAGGGCGTTTTTGTGACGTAACTAACTTTACTTATGCAGTTTATGATTCAGTATCAAAACGTATGCACATATTTCAAACCGCCTGTAAGGTCACTCAAAAGGGACATTTTTCGAAAATATGGCTGTGACGACTCAATGATGACGCTATCAACTCAAACCAATTTTTTTGAAAAATTTGGTAAACACCAACCAGCATATTTGATGTTCCCATGACATTTGGTTTAGGAGTTAGATAAAGAGACATTTTGCCTCCACCCCTCTTGTAAAATGCGTTGGTCATATCTCGCGTAAAATTGGGTTAAGATTTAGGATTTCTGGGACCCAACATTTTTGTTTATTCGATCGTTTTTATAGTGTAATCTGACGAAATTATCTAATGTAACAAAAACTTAGAATTCATGACTGGTTAGTGGTATCTTTCTTGATACCTAATAAAAATTAGTCCTAATTGGCTTGCCTTCTGACTCTAAAAACAGCATCCGATTTGTAGATCTACCGCTAAAAGTCAAGTGTAAATCCAGCTTCAACTCCTATTAATTTTTGCCAGCTTACTAACTAATTTTTCATTCATGGGCTTACAATCGAAAGATTGCAAGGCTCCCGCATTTTTATAGTTTTTGTTAGAGTTGGTTTCCTTGATATATCTGCTTTATAACTTGATTTCGACGCAGTGGTGACATCATGTTTTTAAGAGAAGTTATTTTCTAAGAAAAGAAGCAGGATGTGCTTGTGACTGGGCGAGCCAAAAGTGCTGAACTTCTAGAGCCAGGTCATCCAAGTATTATATAAACCTTTTTACTACTCTAACCATCAGGCCCGATTGTACAGTAGCTACTTGTTCTTGTTTTTTTTTCCGCAGTTTTTTCACTTGTAGTTTACATGCTCATCAAGAAATGAGCCTCCTCGCGCCTTTATACGTTATTGCTGAATAATACCGATATATCACTGATGTGACAAAAAATGACCAACGAAGACTGGGTAGGACAAAGTTTTAGTTTTGACTAGTGTGGTAAACAGATGGGCAAGTGCCAGCTTGACACAAAGACTGAAAGATTTTTATTTTGTCCCCTGGCCAAGGCTAATTGGTAAATAAAGGTGTAATTTCAATACAACTTGATTCACCAGTAATGAAGAAAAAACTGCATAGTTATGTAGCAAACTTTCGTTTTTCGCAGGCTTAATCAAGTAACTTTAGACTTTAAATATGTTAAAAGACTCACTTAGGGCTAACACATGATGTAATTTAACCACTGAGAATAAACTGAGACTGAAATTGGAAAGAAGAAGCAAGATTAATTGCTTTTTTGAGACATTGAAAAGACGAGAAGACACTTTAGCGTCAGGTAAAATTATTTGCAACTTAACTATAAGCAAGTGTCCGTTTCAGGCCCATAGCAAACTGAGATTCTCTGAGATACAATTTATTTTTCAAGAAGGGAAAAAGCTGTGCAACAAAATAAGTATCAATAGCCAAGTTTTCAATTCATTCATTTTGATTTTAGTTTTTGTTCTTGACCCCCAAAATAATAGCGAATGGATACTAACACAATAATAACAAGTAGATCAAGTCAGGAAAAGGAAGTAGCGGCACAGCGTCAGACGTTAAGACATGCAGTTACAGAGGATATTTAAGAAAAAACAAGGATCTTATATTTGCATGGTTGCTACCAGAGGCGTACGCAGGATTTTTCAATGGGAGGGTGTTCAAAAGTGACATCAAAAATTTGTTCGCGATCTATACTTTGGCAAATAAATAACTTAGTGCAATGTCACAAAATGAAATCAAAGTCACGCAGTGCGTAATGTAAATAAAACTTTTTAAACCAAACACAATCAAACATTATCCTACATCTATAGTTAACATCATAAGATTGCAATATAATTATAAACAGTAACCAGGAATTCGCAATGGGGGTATTGTTTTGGCGAGCGGCCGGAGGCAAGGGAGTCTGGGGGCGAAGCCCCCGGCGCTCAAAAATTTCGCATTTTTTTTCAAAAATAACCTAATTTTAGGGCTACTTTAATCAGAAATAATGCCTTTAAAACGTAGCACAGAAATTGGTAGTGCAAACTTAATTAAACTCTTTGAATAAATGGGCTATGTAGGAGGTGGCTAATGGTAAAATTTTAGTTCTCTTCTTTACATGCTTGTAAATTATAAAATCCTTTCGTTTAAGAAAACTCACACAGTGTAATTTATTTTGTCTATATTCTATAGAGAAAATTAATTTGGGGAGGGGGGCTAATGGAAAAAAATTGAGGCAAGTGATTAGCAATTAACTGATACTGAAGAGCACCCCCCCCTCCCCTATTTCTAAGTTTGTAATATGTTTGTTGATGAAACCTATGTTGAACATTTTTACAGTAGCGGTCAAATTTGATTGCTTGTTTTTGGCTATTTTTAAAAATTTTTATTGATTTATGAGTTTTATTTTTACAAGTTAGCCCCCTACCCCCTAAATTTATGTTTCAAAAGATGCTTTAAATTACTTTTTAGTCCATTACAGTGCAAAAACCAGTCTCAAAAGTGCTAAAAACGAGGTATTTTCCTGATTTTGCATTTTGGTTGACAGGCCAGTGGGGAATCTATTGTCCCCCCGCCTACGATACTGAAAGCTACTCTGACTCATAACACGACATTCCAGATTTTCAATATTACACTTAGTCACTTACAATGTTACATTAATATACAAAAATTACATACATTACAAAAAAATTGCATTAAATTACAAAAAAGTTACAAATTACTGCAATTACATATTTCGTCCCAATGTGAGAGTAAAGAAGGAGCTTGTTTGTTTTTCGCAATAAGACGATATTTTGAATGATATACGTCGGATCAATAGGGTGGGTGGTTTAAACCCCCACGTCCCTGTGTACGTCTTTGCTCATAAGTAAGCTATTTGCGCGGTGGCTAATGGTATCAGTTCAGACCTCTAATTTACAAGCCAGTAAATCAGTAACATCGTGATATGAAAAAACTCACTAGCATTTATTTTCTGTAGTTTATAGAGTGAGACAGTTGGGAATTCGGGAGGGGGCTAATAGAATGAGATTTGAGTGGATTAATGATTTCCTAATACTGAGTAATTAACTAATACTGAAACCCCATCTTCATATTTTAGATGAAGTCAATGTTAAGCATTCTTAGCGGTTAAATTTGCTAATTTGGGCAATTTTTTGTTGTTACTGATTTGTAGGTTTTTATCTTTGACAAATTAACCCCCCCTAAGAAACTCTAAATGTTTCAAAAGTGGCTTTAAATCATGTTGGAGTCCATGTCATTTAAAAAAAAAACAGACTCAAAGGTGCTAAAAACGTGATATTCCCTTCATTGTGCATTTTAGTCGACAGACCAATGGGGGGGTTTTGAACCCCCAACTCCCCTCCAGCGTACGCCCTTGGTTGCTACACCTACAGTATCACACAAGTTCAATTGTGCTCAATGTAAACGTAATAAATCACGCTCATCAAGATACACATTCAGGCACACAAAATGTAAATAAATCTAACGGCTAGAGTATTTGATCGAATAGTACTGTAGACAGCGAAAGATGTTGCAAAGAAGAGGCTAAATCAAGTGTCCTAATTCTTATCTAAGCAAAATGCATTAAGCAGCTGCTGCGTTTAGGAAGCAAATACGTTTTAAGTAGATTGCAGATAATCTAAAACCATAGTTCTGGGGGCGAAACCACCAATCAACCTCTGGGCTACCCAAGAAGTGTCCAATTTGACTGATTCTAGGTTTGAAATTCAGACATTCCTCTACCGAGGCGATCGATTTACTTCTTGACCAACTGCCCTGTTTGTAGATTTACTAATTACTTTTAGTAGCTGTCGTATTTGGATCAACTTCATTTCATAAGATTGATATTTTTTGTTTTAGTTTTTATGGTGTATTTGGCAATGCAATGCTTTCAAACTTCAATGTGTAGTAGAAGTGCAGCAAAATAATGTGATGAGTAATGATAAGCTTAATAATAATAAACAGCAATATTGATATGGTATTTCGCCACTATGTAATATATTTGAATTTAGTATATTTAAAGACAAGAGCAACATTGTTTTCTATGTTATTGATGTGTCATCCTGACCACACGTTAAGTTTTAGTTCAACTCACATTTGTTTGCTTTGCAGTGGCTAATGCGCTTGCAGCGCGTGCAAGTATCACCGGAGGATTTGTTGGAAATCTCGAATCTGCAAATGCTTTGACACTTTACGAAATGATGGTCCAACGTAACAACCAACGTAGCAGCATGCCGTGAAACGCGAAGCTGATTTTATAAAAGTTTTCGGTATCTTGTGCTGGCATGATTGCGTATTGTTCTTATACAAATAAAATTTAAGGGTGTCTTGAAAACATTCGCTTGGTTGCTTGAAAGGCATAAATAACAAAAAATAGGGTAAGAAAGCTTTATAGTTCTGCTGGTGTTGTAGGCTAGCTTCTAGGTATCACTCAGGTGCTACTCAAAAAATACTAACTTTATTTGCTGACGTTTTACTAGTTAAGATCAGCTAGCTTCATCAGAGCATTGCTATTAGGAGTGATAGCAAATCGTCATTAACTACAAATACCAAAAAAAAAACGATCCCACGCATTGTTGTAGTAGAATAACTAGCAAAAAAAAATTCAAAACAAGGCCGACAAGGCTCAGAAAAAATTTATTATTCCGATAGAGTACATCATACAGATAAATATTAAGGTGCGCACAAAATGAATGAAAGCGGTTCGCATGAAATTAATTTTTCCGAATTAGCGTCGCAGCAAAATTACATGAAAACTAACCGAAAAAAAGATTAAACCAGAATAAATTTCAACACTGGGAAATAACCCATTTGTGCCGAAAGTAGAAATACTTTCAGCTTCGATCTTAAAACTTATATGCGGCATAATTTAGACCTAAATATCTCATTAAAATTTATTTTTTTGAAATTGGGTGTCTACTTTTTGAGATAAATGCCGTCCTACGTATTGGACGCTAGACAAATCCGTTATCAAAAATTCGTAAATTGCGCGTGCGCACAAAGCGCTTGACTGCGATGCGATACAATTACGGCATTTCCATTAGTAGTTTCTTTTAAGGTAATAAGTACGCTGATAGCATAGAATTACAAAACAAGCTTGTAATATTTTGTTTTATTGAAGTTTTGATTGCACTAAACGACAAAATCCTAAGCAACAGCATGACTAAAATAACCTACAGTCTTTACCGAATGTGATATTCTTTGAAGCATTTTACATGAAGTCCGATATCACATTTTTCACATCTTGTAGTGGTTTTTGCATGGCAATGAGTGCAGCGAGTTTGCTTGACTTGAGGTACTACCCAGTGGTTATTACCATCATAACGAATATCAGATAGAGTTTGTTGAGGTCTTCCTCGCAGTCCTTTATGAGGCGGCTTGGCATACTGAGACAAATAACTTTTGGCAATAAATCTTCGAAAGTGTAGTAAATCCATCGGATTTTCATCACAAATTTTTTGCAATCGCCATGCATTGTTGATGCAAATATCAAACATATAGGAAACCAGGCAAAAATACCACTTTTTACCTCGCATTGCAATTCGATAGTTTGAAATATTTTGGTCCATTCTGTCAATGCCTCCCATATTTTTGTTATAGAGCTTGACCAAGTATGGCTGTTCAATTTGCACACGCTTCTTTTCAGAGGATGAATACGGAGAAGCGTTAAAAATGGGGTGAACTCCCGCCGCATTTGAGCACAAATTTACCACAATATTGTCATTCCATTTGCAAACATTTACACCGTGGTTCGTATCGGTTTTGAAATCGTAGTTGCCTCTTCCTTGTTTTTTCAAAGCATCGTTAGAAATCAGCGGGCATTTTTCGGTTCTATTTTCACGACTTGTTCCTGTTGCTTTCACAAATTTGGCTTTCAACGTCGTTACCAGTTTTACGCTATTGAAGAAGTTATCGTAGCATAAGTGGAAAAATTTTCTGCCAAGGCCAGCTAAAACACCCGCAAACTTGGTGACAAGATTTGCTTTGAGCCCTAAGTTATTTTCTTGTGTCCGAGATGAATCAACTTTGCCTTGATAAGGATCAAACCAAACCAAGTACCCCAGCGGAGTGGTACCACACCAAATCTTGAAGCCAAACCGTATCGGTTTACCTCTCAAAAACTGCTTGAATCCATGGCGCCCATAATACTCGCACATTGATTCGTCAAAGCTGTAAAACTCTTTATTCGGCGCATATTGTTGAAACTTTTTATTCAAAAGTTTTATTAGAGGTCTGACCTTCAAGAACTTATCTGTGTCATCTAAGCAATTGTTGTCAGCTAAATGAAAGTTAGCAAAAATTACTTCAAACTTATCTCTTCTCATAGCATTTGCGACTAGGGCATGATGCATGTCAGTAGCATTTTCCCAGAAAAGTCTACGTCTTGCTGGAGATAGGATATCCAGATAAAACCAATATTCCAATAAAACATTTTATGTCATTTTTGTCCACAATCAAGCTTCGATTCTTTTCCGAAGCATATCTATTTGTTCCTTCTACAATCAGATTAAAAATCTTATCATCAAAGAAAAGCACAAAATAGCCTTTTGGGGTTAGCTTTTTAGCCCGTAATTCTTCAATGATGGTATCATCTGGCACCCACTCCGGTAAGTCACTTTGCAGATCTGTTTTGGCCCAGGACCGAGATGGTGTGTCAGTCTGCTTTCTTCGTTTTTTTTTTTTTGGTGGTTCTTTAACAGTCTCGTCAGTTGGATTGCTGCTTTCGTCAAGAATAGCTGGCGCTAAAAGCATATGCTTCTCAGGAAGTTATTGACAGTTCCGGCGCCATCTTCATCTCCTGAATGTTCGCTGTGATATAACCCGTGGCATTTGTCGGCGGAAGTATTGTGACGGAAAATTGTCCGTCTTCATTTCGATACGGCCAAGCGTTTTCTTCTGCTAAATCTAACAGTCTACTCAATGTTGCAGGAGTCTTACTCTTACCATAAAATCGAGTAGATTTCATGTTAGATTTTCAAAAACTCTGTAATAAAAAAAGCATTATTTTTTATATGCCCTTATAATTGCGAAACTTTTCAGCTAAAAATACACTTTTATCAAGTTTCTGACCACGCAAATACGGTGCCAATCGTTTTTTTCGAAATTGTGTCAAATGCAACTTATTATTTTTTGTCGATGCAACAACATTACAGTAACTCAATCATATCACTTCGATTCAGTAAGCTGCATTATCAATTATCATACTACGAGGTATATAACTTGAAAATCCTACGAAACTACGAGTATTAGTACGGTAACTCAGAAAATCTGCGCTCACCTACATGGGCATGGCGTGACACATGTAAATGACAGTGTTCTTAATAAATCTGCAAGCAAATCTCAAAGTTGTTTTCTTTTCTCAATATAGTTCAAAAGAATTTCGGTACTATTGAAATAATTACTGTAGAAGAACAATAAAATTATTTTGAAATCAATTATATCAAAAATAAGTATTTGACATCAAAGGTTTGATGGCAAATAATTTTTTATTGTTCTTATAATTACAAAATTCAGTGTAACTTTAGGTTGGTACGGCATTCTTTTAAACTATTGGAGAAGACAATCAATTTTGAAAACTGCACGCAGCTTTGTTGTAAGATCAATAAAAATGCTTGATAATTGATGAAAAACAATTTTATTAATGTCAAATGATGTCATTGTTCAGATAATTACCACTTATCAGAGTGTAAGCGTAAGAATCGCGGTTGGAATCTAACACTTGCTTTTGTACTGCGTGAGAATCGTTGCCGCTGCCGGGACCGCCATTTTGCTATCGCTTGTGCCAAGCGACCTACATTTAGGACACCGATATTTGAAACAAAATATACCGAAAACGGTAAAGAAAATAAAACAGCAAAAATTAGTTTAGAAATGGCTGTTATATATAGAATAAATACAACAACAAAAATTTTTCCAAACTTATTTGCAATAATGCGATAATTTAAAGAATTTCAAGTGTACCTTCATTTTTTTGGCCGAAGCAAAATTGCGCGTTTTCAAAAGCACGCCATATTCTTACCAGAAATAATTTTTTCAAAAATGAAAATGAAGTTTGCGCAAAAAATACTTATAGTTGCATTACAAGTTCATCTACCTCCTTAAATGGGATGTGGGAAGCGCAATTTCAGTTTGAGTAGGTGTCCTACATATAGGACGCTAGGCATAAATGAGTTAAGCAACTTTCAAAAACAGCAGGAAATGCTTACCCATATATCATTTCTGTTGAGCGCTTGTGGTTTTTCATTGAAATGCCAACTTTCCGTAAAACAACACTTCGAGTAATTGACTTCTGACGAATTAATGAGGTGATCATTTTCCATCAAATGCTGGCAAATTGCTGATTTCATGGGCCGTTGAAATTTTATTGCTCGTTGATATTCTGTTATTTTGGATTAAGATCCCGTTTGGTTTGTCCTATATTAACTTTGCAGACTAAGCTGTACTTTTCATCCTGACAAGGATTCGCTATCCTTACAAGGAATTTTTCAAATTAAGCTGGACTGTTCGTTATGATTTATTTGATCTTTTAATTTTGAGCTACCCAAAATTTCCTCCTTGAAATTTATCACCCGAAAAAAAAAAGCTTTGTGGGAATCACAATCGAATCGAACCATCAGAATTGTGATAGTGTACAAAGGCTTCTGTACAGTGATAATGGACAAAAAGGACTATGACGATAAGATTATGCATTTGCTGAACGACAGTAATGTCTAGAAAATTTTACCTCTTCGCGATAAGCCCATTGAGATTAGAGCAAATGTAAGAAGAATGCCTCAGGAACGACTCGATCCCCAAATAAGCTTTAATTGCCAAAGCAAATGAGAAAAGACCAGTTGAACGACCTAGAACTAGATGGACCAATTACAATAAGTATCTTGGGTGGAATCGCTTGGGACTCCACCCAAGCAAAATGATGGAGGTGATGGAATACCGTGAGGTGTGGTGGCTTAATCTGGAGCTGCTGCCCCCGCAACCCTAACGGAAAAAGCGGGCAATGAAGAAAGAAGAAGTGATTTTACAAAATGAAAAAAAATCAAATAGCGGGAAACACGATTTCAATACTAGTGCAAAATAATTATTGTTTTTGAGGAGTTTGCGGAAATGTACCAAGGTAATGTGCAGCTTTATTCTGAAAATTTTGTTTTCTATTTCATGTAGCATGAATAACTGTTTTTGAAATCACCTATTCATATGAAAAACCCTTTGGTGATATAAAAGTTTTATTCGGGATTTTGTCTGTAAACGGGTCCAATCATACCGGTCAAAACCCTATATGTGAGGGTTGCATTGTGCCAAGCTAATTCTGTTGAGCCGAAGCGCAATACAATATTAACAACGTTAGATCTAGTATAGAAATTAAATTTAACATATTCGCATATAAAACTTTCGACAATAGGAATATTTAGAAAAATTTTTTATCAACTATCGTTGGCAGATTTCAGTTGATGTTATCGTAACATGGTAAAATTTTTGCTGACTTGAAAAATTTTTAACTCAAAACCGCAAATATGAATTAGCCTAAAAAGCCAGCTCTGTTTCAAACCCAAAAAAAGTTTTGTTGGAGAGAAGAACTTGTGCCAGGTCGTTTGCAATTATTGGGGCATGATGTAAGGTCTAAACAAAGATTTTTAACCCCTACCGGTTTAGGGGGGCTTGTAACATACGTTTTCTACTTAAATTTTGGTAAATTCAAAAACAGCGGCAATGCATTAGCAATTCAAGCAGATGGTAAAGCATGTGATTTAGATACTGCAAGTCCCAAACAATGCCATAAAATACTGCCGTTTGCTGAGTTTCTACGTACAAATGAAGTGTACCGCTTACATTTAAAAAATCATTTCTTCGTCGTACTCTACACACAGTAGCATATAAAGACATGACAATATAATACTAGATGGGAGCTTGCTGAGAAGCAAGCCCATCGAACAACCGACACTTGTTGAATAATGAGATTCTCAAAAAAAAAAGCTATTTCAAAATATTTGCCTCTAAAATATCAACCAAAATCAAACAAAAAAAAGACAAAATTAAGGCCTTAGATTAAGCTGTTTTAAGAATGGATTTTAGGAATCCATTTGGGGGTTCTCGGGGGTTGGTACTCCAAAAATACGTCGAAGTATTTGCTTCTTAAATGCTCAATGATATCAAAAAACATTCGTGGTCTAACTTAACCCTTTACTTCCCAGATTTATTAAAAAAAAATTTTTTTGAGAAAATTAGAATCCTTTTGTATAAATACATCATTATTTTATGTGATCGAAAAATATCACCACCCGGAAGTGACGTCATTTTTACTTCCGGAGAAAAAGGGTGTGTCCATATGGCAACACCACTAGAAACAGAGTACAAACCAACAATTTAGTGAATTTTTGCTGAACTTTTTTTAACTTTTTACTTCTGCTGCAAATGATGTAAAAGCTTAACGTTTTGTTTTGTGTATATTCCAGCGGTCAATTTACTTTTGATATTCATCGTAAGTGGTTTTTAGCTCGAATCCTTCCGTGGTTGATTTATTTTTATCAGTTGGCCTAACAAAAAAGCATTCAATAATTTTTTACGTTTTTTCCAATTTTTTTATTTCAACGAAATTTTGGACAATAAAAAATTGCTCGCAAGCTGATTTTGAATAGGCTATTTGGTGTGATATTTCACACAGCACCTCACACATAACCCGACTTTGCACTTTGAACAATGGGTTCATCCAATCGATGTACAAAGTTCATAAGCACAACGTCGCCTTTTGTTTCCTTCGGTTGGCTCCATGAAATGATTGAGACCGTCGTAGCGCAGTTCAATACTTGGCAAGGCAACAGACCTGCGTCCTACTGTTTTAGGCGGGTTTCCGAAACTGTTCAAATATGAATGAACGATTGCACGCCTAAAATCAATTTGAGGTAGAGCTTCTCCTTCTGCTTCAAACAAAATCCAAGCGTTCGTGATTGAAACATCTAGAAGCCATGTGAAAAGACACCACCACCACTTTTTACCGCAAATACTGACACGATAGGCATTTAAGTTCTGATCCATGCGATCAGTTCCACCCATGTTTTTGTTGTATTGGCACACAAAAAAAGGATTGTCAATGCAAATGTGCTTTCTTTCTGTTTTGCTCTATCTTTTCTTTATTCCAAGAGGTTCAACGCCGTATAAACTCGAAGCCAATATAAGAACTGCATTGTCTTTCCATCGAGTAACAAAAACTTTTTTAACTTTGAACTTAGCTTTCGCACCATCATAAGCACCACGATTTTCATTCGACACAGTTTTCACATCTTTTATTGAGCATTTTTTCCCTATTCTGTTTTGACGAATAGTCCCGACACTGTTGTAATCACGTTGCAGTAATTTATGTGCTACAGGAAGAGTTGTAAACACGTTGTCACAATAGAAAACATAAGGCAAATCGATTTTATCACTGCTGGAATTTCGCAGTAAATGGAAATGGTTGCTGAACATTTTCCAAATTTTTGCTCCTCTTCAACATTTCTTTCGAAGGTTTTGCCTTGGTAAGGATCAAATGATACTAAATAACCGGAAGGGTTATTTTGGGACCACACCTTATAGCGAAAAGTATCGGTTTGTTTCTAATGGCTTGTTTGCAACTATGTTTACCAAAGTATTCTACCATTGCTTCGTCATGTGATATTCGTTGATTAGGTACAAAATGTAACATAAACTTCTTCTGTAGGCTTGAAATCAAAGGACGCAGTTTGGAGTACTTGTCATCTAAATCGATTAGAAGGTTGTCCTTGAAATGTAAAATTCTCATAATATGATCGAAGCGATTTCTTCTCATGGCCATGTAGACTGCATCGTTGCGAAGATCATCTCCTGAATTCCAAAAGTAGGCCTTGCTTGGCAATGGAACATACCCAGAAATTATTAAAATTGAAAAAAAAATTCTTCTTTAGTGACTGCTGGAGCAATTATAATCTTAGATTGGCAGTATATATTGCTCTGCTCAACAATTAGGTCAAACAACGTTTCATCAAAAAAAAGTTTAAACATTTCACATTCTAAAGTCTTTGTATCTGCTTTAATTGGGCTCGGGAAATATTGGGGTATCTTTTGGGTTATCTTGATTGGGATTCCTTGAAAAATCTTATGTGGTTGGGCATTTTTTGGCGGGATGGAGCTGCAGTTGGACTTGAGGATTAATTAGAAGTTTTAGCTCTTTCTACGAAAGACTCATCTCGTTGAGTGCGAAATTGAATTTTAGCCGAAGAGCGCAATTGGTTTCCAGTAAGGTTTGCCATGGCAAAGTTCTCCTCGTCTCGAGAATCTTCGACCGTCAATTCTGCCACATCAGGGGATTTTATGTACAAATCACCAGCATTATTTACATCTTCAAGCAAATCCAGAGCTTCATTCAATTTGATGTCTCTAAAAAGCAAATAAACTCTCCGGCATAATTTATAAATTTGGCATGGGGCAGTTTTTTATAATTTTGGCTTGTAGCAATGACATAAACTATAGTAAAAACACCAAAAAAATTTTTTATCAAAACTAACACTACTCAGAAGATGCTCAACCAATTGCAACGATCAGCTGAACACGTTTAAGAGACCTACTCCGCCAAAACTCTCTGGTTGAGTATTTTTTCAAAAAATCTAGCCTAGGTGTAGCCTAGATGCAATTTTAGGCTGGAATTGGTCGGGCCTGGATTCGAACCTTAGACCTCCAGCTCAAAGAAGATGTTTGTAATGATCCGTAGATAATGAAAACTGCTTCATTAACTATGTCACAACAAAAATTAATTCGGTCATCATTTTCTAAAAAAATAACATCCTTATGATAACTATCTATAACTTAGAACAGCATCAAAGTACTCATAGAATATCTTACTAGTATTGACATAAGAACACGCTCAAAAATTTTGTCCCCCATTCCGTTTTATGCAACGTTCTTGTTTGAGACCACATGTCATAATAATATTATTATGTTATACTCTTACTACAAAACAAACATTATAAAAAGATTTTCGCAAAAAAGCAAAATACGCAAAAACTCAGCTGATTAAACGAGCCATTTTTTGAAAATTTCTTCAAAATTCTTTTTGGGCTAAAGAGAAACTTAAAATGGTAGGAACGATTAATTCCTGCAGTTAATGGGCGTTCAACTACAATATACTTAAAGCACTTAAAAGTTTTTGAAATTCTAAAAACATAGTCAAAAAATTTTTTTTATTTTTTCAAAGACTCTTGCAATATGGCAACACTAGTAGAATAAGGGTTAAGCCGTTTGACATTTCGAGATTCTTTGGGGATTCCGGTGGGGGAGAGGGTTGAACTCCAAAACTACGTCGGAATGTTTGTTTCTAAAATGTAGTTTAAGAAACAAATATTTCAACGTTGGGGTTACTCCCAAATTATGTCAAAATATTTGTCATTTATCTCTTAAATATCTGCTAACTGATATTAAAAAAGTAGCCAAGTTTGAGCCAACAAAAAAATTGATTGTGGGGAATTTTCCGATGGCGTGGCCCTAAAAATTTACGAAAACAACAATTGCGTTTTAAGCTTAACAACTTTAACTAAAATTAGACTTCAGTTTTTCTGGTTTAGAAGAAGAAAAGCGGATAGGCCTACAGGATTTACGAAGAAAAAAAAAGAAAAAAAAACACATCGCGACCAAAAGTAGAGTAATAGCGATAAAAAGGTATTTCAAGATATATAACTATGAGAAATATTTTTGCCGTACTTAAACCGTTTTTGAATAAGACCGCTTTTTATGCCAAATTTTCGGAGCATTTTTCGGGACTTAAAACTAAAGACACGCGACCTCTTGCCTCGAAATTTGGTGCAAACAACCAAATTATTAATTTCAAACTGCTATCAAAATTTTCATGCGACTAGATCTAACTGTTCTCGAGTTAAAAGCAAAAGTCTGAAACTTTACAATCTACAGTTTGAAAATAGCAAAGTAAAAGCAAAGAAACACCCAACGCGAACGTCGGTCGTTTCAACTAGTTTGTGCCCAGTAATCATTGTGCTTGTTTTGTATATTTGCACTGCTAAAAAACACATTTTCGAAAACAAAAATTTTGACAAAAATTGCTTTAAAATTGATTTGTTTTACAGTAGCTAAAAATTTTTAGCCGTTGTAATACAAATGATTATATCAGTAACATCAGGGGCTCTTGTAGTACGTTTTCCTACATTTCAACTACAGAATGTTTACAGTAAAAGCTAATCATGTGAAAGTCATGCACGGAGCCATTGCCTTTTTCTCATAATACATTTGGTTTAAATACGACATTTTGTCATTGCGTTGTTGCAAGATGCGTAGTGTAGTGGTTATCGTGCTCAGCTACCAACCATCGTGCTGAGGTTCGTTCGCGCTTGGGTTGCGAATGCGTGGAATAGAAAAATACGGAGTATAGACCCAGTATGCAGGAACGGGGAAGTATATGCACGGAGCAATCTTTTTTTTTTCTTGAAAACCTTGCAATTACAGTTAGGGTTGGGGCAGCGTTGCCAGCTTGAGGTATAGCAATTACGTGGCAGCAGCTTTTTCGCTTACGAAAGCGAAGTACCATTACGCTTGGGTGCGGCTCCCAGCGTAAGTTTTGAACGACTAGCTCCACGTAAAGTTTACCGTGGTGTGGGATCAGGGATGTGGAAGCGGAACCGGAAGCACTTTGATGAAGGAAAGCAGAAGCGAAATCGGAAGCGAAAGTGCTGAAAAGGAGCCGGAATCGGAAGCAATTTTTTCAAAATCAGACACTTCCGGATTTTCGAACTGGCTAGAACCGTTAGGGTAAAATGTAACAATAATAAAAATAATATAGAATCGACAACACAAGTCAAATAAAATAGCTAACAAACTAAACTTGCCGTTTTTTTTGCTTTTTTACACCACTCTAAATGCAACTAGAACGTGACATCGCAAGCGATATCTGGGGACTTCGAGGCAATATCCAACCTTTACTGAACTTTATTAAGCTTAAAAATAGTGATCTGATTGCTTTGAATAAGTTTGTATAAAATGTAGTTGTTTATAGTCAGATCAAAATTCCAAATGCGCCCCTTTCAAATTTTGTTTCACTAACTTTAATCACTTTGTGGTTATTCGAGTTCAAAATTTAAATCTCTCGAATTTATCAAAAATAATCGAGTAACGTCATTGAAAAAACTCGCATAACAGTTCACAATATAGCTTCAAATCTCAGAACTTTGTACGAGTTCTTACCAGTTTTTCACTCTATTTGAAATAACATAAAGCGGTCTTTAAGTTTCCAGCGACTCAGAAGCAAATTTCGTTACATCAACCAAACTTACAGCCATGTATTATTCTCAAAACACTCTTTCGCATTGCAATCAAACGTATTATAGTATTGGTATACCGGTTTTTTCAAAATTAAAGCTCCCTCCGCAACAGCATTAACTAAAATAAAAAGTTCTAAAATTACGAAAATTTAAAACACGCATTTATTTCAGTTTTTTGTTAAATTGTTTATGTTTTTGCCACATATTCTCAAATGGTATAATTTGACAAATTGCAAAAAATGGAAGAGAATTAAAATTTATTTGCCCTAGTTAATTCTTCACTCACAAGCTGTCACAGGTCGATAAGAACAATTTGGTAAACTATTCCAGTTTTCTATACGGCCTTCAATTAACACAATCTTTCGGGCTAATTATTGTCCAACATGGCATCACCAAGTTTAGCTTGTTTTATCTTTTTCCACTATTAGCCCATCCGTACTCTAAAAATTTTATATATAAAGCTGGAGTGCTTCGCATTTAAGATTTTAAGGGGCGCATTTGGCATGGTCTCCTCAATGCGGGCCACAAAATATTGTTATCTATATTTGATTTATATTGACCTATCCAATAAATTTAATTCATTTAAATTTGTTGCTAAAGGGGAGAGGTATCAATATAATTGAAGGATCTCTATAGTATGAGATCCTCAATATTTTTTCATATTAAATTTTTACCTATCTTGAAAATTTTATTTGCCTAGCTTAAGTGGATAAAAATTTTGAAGAACCCGTTGGAAGAGGACTTTCTAATTGTGGCATCTAGTCATATTTTATTTATCTATTCTGATTTTATTTTTCTGTTATGTTTACCAGAGGTGGAGTCCTCGCGGACGTCTTTTGCCTCGAGGACGTCCTCGAGGACGCATTTTGAAGTCTTTAGCCTTGGCCTCGAAGGTCAAGTCCTCGGCCTTGGCCTGGAAGCCTCAAGTCTTCAAAAATTGCCCTGTCCTCGGCTCGAAGACAGCACTATTTTTTGAATGTTTAAAGTTTTGTAGATCGGCTGGAAAATCTTTTTGTAGACCTGTTTTGTGGCGCACGCTTGAAAAAAAATTTTGAAGACCTTTTTTTTGTTTTTTTATGGAGATCGCGTGAATAAAATTTTTGAAGTCCTTTCTGTTCTTTTTTTTTTTTTTTTTTTTTTGAGAACACTTGCGTTTGTGTCCTTGACCTTGGCCTCAAGCATTCCTGTCCTTGGCCTCTAGAGGGTCTGTCCTCGGAAGGGCTGTCCTTGGCCTTGGCCTAGGATTTTTTTGTGTCCTTGGTCTCGAGCCTTGTGTTCTCGACTCCACCTCTGATGTTTACCTATGCTGACAGATTTATGTGTCTAGCTTGAAAAGTTGAAAAGTTTGAATTTTGAAGGACCCAACCAAGGGACCCCCGATTTTGGTACCTCAATTTTTGTCAAATTTTATCTTTTCTTGATATGTGAGTATCCTGAAAATTTGATGTGTTTAGCTTAAACAATTAAAAAGTTTGAATTTTGGCATCCTCGTTTGAGAGGAACCCCCATTGTGGTACCCTCAAATTTTGTCAAATTTTATCTTTTCTTCATATTTACCTATTCTGAAAATTTCATCAGGTTAGTGTAAGTGGTTAAAGTTAAATTTTAATATTCTTGTATGAGAAGGATCTCTTTATTTTGGTCCCCCCAAATTTTGTTAATTTTTAATTTTTTCTTCGTACTTGCTTATCCTGAAAATTTCATATGTCTAGCGTGAGTGGTTAAAAAGTTTTAACTTTGGTGGCCCCTTTCGAGAGGGACACCCTTATTTTGGTATCCCCAAATTTTGTTATATTTTATCTTTAACTTATATTTATCATATTTATCTATTCTGAAAATTTCATTTCTCTAACGTGTGTGGTTAAAAAGTTTTGAATTTTGGCGGCCTCGTTCGGGGGGACCCTTTTGGTACCCCCAAATTTGGTCAAATTTTATCTTTTCTTTTTGCTTACTTATCTTAAAAATTTTGTTGGCGTAGCTCAAAAGGTTAAAAAGTTTGAATTTTGCAGGGCCCGTTTGGGGGAAAACCCCCAATGTGGCACCCCCAATTTTTGTTAGGTTTAGTTTATTTCTAACATCTACCTATTCCGAAATTTTAACAAATCTAGCTTTAACGATTTAAAAGTTCAAAGTTTTGAAGGGCTCGATTGAGGAGGATCCCCCCAACCTGGAACCCCCGATTTCATTCTCGCACTGGTCCTCCTTGATATTTTTAATCGCTCAAACTTTGAATATAGTGCGTTTAGCGGTTTAAAAGTAGATATATGGAGAAGAAAAAGAAAAAAAAAAGTAAGAAAAAAGAAAAAAAAGAAAAAGAATAGTCAGGTTGGGGTAAACGAATATACTAAAAAGAAAGGCGGTTGATAGTGTGCTCAAAAAGCACAAATCATTTTACATCAAAATCGGTATTTACCGAGATATATCAGTTCAAAATCGTCCACTTTCTGCCCATGTTGGGCCGGTAACATTTTGGTCACGTGACCGGGCGTTTTCAAACTCGGTTTGCATAAACCATTTATAAGCAGAGCTGGGCAAGTCCGCAAGTTAGTCCGCAAGTTCGCAAATCCGCAATTGCGGACTAACGAAAAAACTTGCAGACATGCGGACTTGCGGACTTGGGCAGTTTAAGATGCGGATTTGCGGTTGCGGACTATTTTTAATTTTAGTCCGCAATTCCGCAAGTTTTACACAAAGATTGAAATTCCTCTCTTTTTGTAAAATATTTATGTTTTTACTCTGGCAAACATAAGAAATCAATTTAATTTTTTCGATTTCAAGTTTGGCAAAAATATCAAGTTTTTTGAGTTTAGGCTGAGAAAAGTACTCAGTCTGCTTTTCGACTTGATCGCTTTCTTTTTGTTGACATGCTGTTTTTCGAGTTCGGCACAAAAACCGACTTTTTTCGAGTTTTAGTTTGATATGGCAGCTCTTGTTTAAAGTATAGCTTTGTTGTTTATTAACCTGAGTTCAGAAAATTAATCAGTGTTGTATCATTTTTTGTACTGGTAACCAGTGCCGTCACTACCGTGGAGCCCAGGGGCACCGTATCCCCCCCTAACGACTGCTTGTACCCCCCCTCCCCCATTTCAGTTTACTCAGAATACTTTTTTGGAGCATCGCGTAACGACAAGACAACAAACAATAATGGAAAAAGAAATAATAATTTTCAAACATAATTCTCGTTTGAAATTTTTTCGTTTGTTTGCAAAATTGGTGGTCAACAACTGCTTTACATAAATGTGACCCAATAATCCGTTTTATTTACACGCCTTTACTAATGTGTCGCGGAATAGGGGTGTATGCCTACAGAAGCGTTACCGGTATTTCGTTGGTTATTATGACCTGAAACAATTCGTGAAAACATTTTTTTTAAAGACCAGCAGTTTCTTTTCAGAGCACACTCAAGATTTATTTTAGGACGCATTCAGTTGCGCAACCAAGGGGAAGGGGCTAATGGGGCATCAGCCCCATTTAGTCAAAGTTATTTAGAAAGTTTAATCAAAAAAAATAAATAAATAAGCGTTTAAACGTGTTTTGGACTTGCACTGAAGTATACGGGTTCTCAAGAGGTTGGACAATTTAAATCTTTCAATGACTTCTGAATTTTAGCAATTTAAGGTAATTATTGATATGGTTTTAAAATGTGACACGCTTGAGTTGCAACGGTTCGTTCAGCACGAAACCTAAATTAGACAATTTTTGTGCAAAAAACAGTTACAGAACCTCTCTCTCTAAGCTAAACTCTGGTTGCGCTTCTGGTCGCATTTGCTCTTGCCGAGAGATTTTTCAAGCGATTATACGAGCCGCATACGAAACGAGCTAATAGACGCTGCCGGGCTTATGTGTGTCTTTTTTCAAAGATGATTACAAAATAGTAGCTTCAAAATATCAAATTTTATGTGCAAAAGTTTAGTCTATTTTTATTGTGCCTCCCCATTTTCGGCTAGGGCCCCCTCACTTTGTTTAGTCTGGCGACGGCAGTGCTGGTAGCGTGTAATTATCTCAATCTCATTCCTACAGTATTAATATAGAAACTAGGGACTGAAAATTTAGTAATACGATTAGTGATATGAATGTTTTTTGCCTTCTACTACGTTTGCATTTTCCTGCTCTGAAAAAAAAAGTTGTTTAAAAATATCTTGTAGTAAGCGGAAATACGGATTGTGCTTTGCTATTTGATGGCTTCTCACTGTAATCCAATGGCTTTTAATCTTCGGATCCCTAGCTTCATTGTAGCATTTTTAAGAATTTGTCAGGGGGCTGTGCATTATGCTTCCATGCCGTTTAGGCACCTACTGTATAAGCATTAGCGCAACCAGGAGAGCTGGGGGCTACAACCCCCCTTAGCTAAGTCACTTAAAAATTTTAACCAAAAATGCAAGCGTTTAAATCTGTTTTGAGTTAAACCGGAGAGTAAAAGGGGCTGGACAATTCTTAAGCTTGCCATACGAAAAAGCAGCTCAATAACAAGTCTTGCTGTGGTACATTTGCTACAATCAACGATTGTGAGTAATTCGTTTTATTGCGTGGAATGTATTCACCATGTGCTTGCTATACTTCCCACAAGCCACAATTATGAGCAGGTCAGTTCGTGACATGGTTGATTGCAAAACTCTTCTACTCGGATCATAAAAAGTTGCGGACTTACGGTGCGGACTTCAAATATTACAAAGTTGCGGACTTCAAGAATTACGAAGTTGCGGATTCAAGAATCCTGCAACGTCGTTGTGGACTTGCGGTTGCAGACTAAGCTTTTAAACGTCCAATTGCGAACTTGCGGTTGTTGAAATTCGGTTGCGGATTTGCGGACTGCGGACTTAAAAAAAAACTTGCGGTGCCCAACACTGTTTATATGCACCAGATTATTTACAAATTTCAGCTTTGCACGCCGAGAGGTTTGTGAGTTATAGGCGAATTAATAAACTTTCCAGACAAAAAATGCATTTTTTGTGTTCTTTTGCGTGTCAATTCACAATCACGTGATCAAGGATCCCAAAACTAGCACACATAACGTGTTCATTAATTTTCATGTTGAGTCCAAATTTCAACTTTCTAGGTTTTACCGTTGCTAGCTTTGAGCAAATCAATCTTCATCTGCCATATTCGCGAACAAAAACAAAGGAACTACGCGCTCACGCAAAGTCCCAATTAGCTGTTTCATATTTAGCAAGGATGTGGAAGCGGAAGCAGGAAGCGGAAGCGGTGGAAGCGGTTGAATTTTTGTGGAAGCGGAAGCACTTTGATAAAAGAGACCGGAAGAGGAAGCGAACGCGGAAGGGTTTAATTCAATCCGGAGCCGGAAGTGGAAGCAAAAAATTCTAAAGGTAAAAAACGGAAGCGAACTCGGAAGCATAAAACTTCAAGAGGAGCTGGAAGCGGAAGCATTTAAAATTTGACTGCTTCCACATCCCTGTGTGGGGTTATGATTTACTCCGTTTATTGTAGTAATATTTTTTGGCAACCCTGGTGTTTTTCGTACTACGCAATCATAAATAATTAGACTTTCTTTCTGGTTGCCAGCGAGTTCCTAAAAGCAACTTTAAAAATCGCATCTGAGTTAATCGACCTTTCGGAAATCATAACTGTGTTTAATTTTGAAAAAAAAACGATAAACTGATAATAAGAATTTCTTCCCGTGTATCCTGCAAGCTGGAAGTCATTTGTGGACCCTTCAAGGATAGGTGGCAAGGAATGACGCCACATTGACATCGTAGGCAATAATTGCTAAAAAGAAAAATCAACACAAAGTAAGCATTGAAAAATGCGCAGCTGATAAGATGAGGTAGATCAATATTTTTCTGTTTATCTGGGCAGGAAGTATATGTAGATTATGAAAATTAACTTTGTGGATGTAAAATTAGATTGAAGATGATAGTGGATCTTAAAGATGGAGCTTGGTTCGTTTTCTTCCATGTGTTTTTGAACGAAAAAGGAACGCCTTGAAAAATTGCGCCAAAATTACTTATACTTGTTGTAGATGAGCGCCTTTTGTGGAGTAGGTTAACCTTTTCACATGAGGTTTTGCAATAGTGTTGACCATTAGGTCACAATAAATATCAAGGTTGTTATTAAGACTGTTATAAAGTAGAAATATTCGTTAGGGTGTCCCCCCAAAAAGTGTAACGCTTTTGTTTTGATCTGTGCTTAGTATTCTTTACGTAAACACTTCCAGCTTTTCAACTGCGGTAAGTATTATAAAGATAGATTTGTTTAATGCAAAAAATATTTTGAAATTTAGTAAAAAAGTTAAAAGGGCATTCAGGACGTTTTTGTTTAAATTTTTTTTCTGCAAAACCACAGTGAAACAACGTTGGCAATTTTTTAGAACCTTTTTGCACCAATTTTGATTTTCTTCGGCCAAGAAATCGTAAGATATTCGCAATTACTTTTCCCGTAGACTAAGGAGAAACGCTTTCTGAACATTACCAAACTGAAAGGACGTAGGTCAAAATCGTTCTAAATGACTGACAACATTAGCAGCTGTGGAGAAAGTGGTTTCGTAGGTACCTGCTGATAACTGTAACATTATACAAATCACACTGGTTCCGCTTGATCGATTTATTAGATTTGATATATTAGATTTGATTTATTAGATTTGATATATAAAATCGATTTATTAAATTTGATATATTAGATTTGATTTATTAGATTTGATATATTAGATCGATTTATTAGATTTGATCGATTTATTAGATTTATTAGATCCTCCGGATGGAGGCGTGGGTTCGATTCCCACTTCTGATACCATGTAAAATAACTGAAGATAGCACTAATACTTCTGAGATTATATTGAAAATAAGATAACGGAGAAAACTCAAACGCTATAACTTGTTTGAACTCAAAATCAGAATGACGCAAAATCACAGATTGCGAAATGCTCACGATAAAATTACTCATGCACGAAAAGACATGCAAATCTAATGAATCGATCAAGCGGAACCAGTGTGATTTGCATAATGTTACAGTTACCAGCAGGTACCTACGAAGCTACTTTTTCCACAGCTGCTAATGTTGTCAGTCATTTGGAACGATTTGGAGTTATGTGTAGTGCATCGCTATATATTGCATGGCTGGCCTGATCGTTTAAGCAAGGTTAACAAAAGTGTTCGTTGTTTTTGGACATAGCGCGACGAGTTGAGAGTTGATAATGAGCTTGTACTAAAAGGGGAAAAAGTGGTTATGCCATCTGCTCTTCGTAAGGACATTTTGAAACGCTTGCATTCCAATCATATGGGAATTGACAAAACCACACAGAAGGCACGAACATACTTTTTCTGGCCTGGCATGACCAACGATATGTACAGACTAGTATCAATGTGTAATGTTTGCTTGGGGTTTCAAAATCAAAATCCTAGACAACCGCTTTTATCATATCCCGTTACCTACTATCCATGAGAGCGAGTTGTCAGCGATTTATTTTTTTGGAATTACCGCAGTTATTTGCTTGTTGTGGACTATTATAGTAAATTTTTTGAATATTTTGAATTAAAAGATACTAGCAGTGAATGTGTTATACAACATCTCAAGTGTTTATTTGCTTGTTATGGCATACCAAAAGTCTTCATCTCCGACAAATGACCCCAATACAGTAGCAAAAATTTTCCTCAATTCTGTAAAAAATGGGGCATAACCCATTTGACATCTAGTCCCAAATATCAAAGGTCCAATGGACTTGCAGAAAAATCAGTACAAACCCTAAAAAAGTTATTGTCAAAGTCGTTGAAAAGCGGCAGTGATGCAAATCTTGTCATTTTGCGGTACCGGAATACTCCAATTGGTAACGAGGGATCTCCAGCACAACTATTGATGGATCGACGTTTACGTGAAACTCTACCAGTCCTTGAAACACAATACCTGCCTCGCACTATACATCCATCCGTGGTGAAAAAAAAGCAGAAAGAACGACAGGACAGACAGAAGTATTATTATGATTGTGGTTGCCGACCGCTTCGACCCATTCATGATGATGACTCAATTCATTTTAAAAAAGGAAATGTCTGGAAGCCTGGAACCGTCAGGAACAAACAAACCACCCCTCACTTTTTTGACATTAAGGATGAGCATGGCCATATCTTCAGAAGAAATCGAGAACACATTTATAAGCCTGCATTTGACCCCATTATACCTCTAAATGAAGATCCTGAAAACATTATAAAACAGCAAACCTCGGCCACAACTGCTTCCAACCAGCAAGCCTCGTTGACTGCAGTTTCCAGATATGGGAGACCCCTTCGCCCTCCTAAATTCTTTAGCCATAACTTTGTGAGCAATACTTTGTGACTTGTTACTTTGTGTTGAGAAAAAGGAGGATGTAGCATTATGCAAATCACACTGGTTCCGCTTGATCGATTTATTAGATTTGCATTTTTTTTTCTGCATGAGTAATTTCATCGTTATCATTTTGCAATCTGTGATTTTGCATCATTCTGATTTTGAGTTCGAACAAGTTATAGCGTTTGAGTTTTCTCCGTTATCTTATTTTCAATATAATCTCAGAAGTATTAGTGCTATCTTCAGTTATTTTACAATAACCATAACAAACCTAAACGAAAAATGCTAACTAAAATGCTTTGCACTGAAGCTTGCAATTTCATATTTACGTGAAAAATTAATTGACCTTATCTGATCTTTAGGCCTAAACCAATTGTGCAATAATCGCATAAAACTGGATGGCTCACTAAAAACTAGAATCTTAGTCTCATATCTTGTCAGCTACAATGCCTTAACCTTCAACAGGAAATAATTTTTTTGGATAGGCTATCTATACGAAGCAATAGTCACAATCTGCAATAGGCTCAGGGGTGCCGAAACAAGGGGGGAATGGGATGATATATCCCCCCAATAATATGGGTATATCCCCCCAATAATTTGAATGGGTGTACATCTGAGAGAAAATTGGGGAAAAAAGTGTTCTATTTTTGATGAAGACCTTATTTTTTTGGTCTTCACCTGAATTCGGGGAAAAAAGTGTTCTAGTTTTGATGTAGACTTTTTTTTGGTCTTCACCCGAATTTGAGGAAAAAAAGTGTTCTGTTTTTGATGAAGACCTTTTTATTTTGGCCTTCACCTGAATTTGGGGAAAAAAGTGTTCCATTTGCATGTTGTTTGGTATTCACCAAATTTCCAAACCTAAACAAAATCGTGGTCGAGTTTCATCCCCCGATGTTGAAAATAGGTCAAAATTGGGGTAAATTACAAAGTATCCCCCCAATGCTCAACAAAGATCGGCACCACTAAATAGGCTATTGGCTACTACGCCTAAAGCACTAACGCCTTATCTTATCCCGACTACTTAGCTAGCACTTGGCAGACAAAGCAGACTAGGAAAGCATCTAACCTCTCTTAATTCGAACAGTTGCTGTTCCACTAGTTTATTTGCCCAAAACTTCAGCACTCACCTAGTTC
The DNA here is from genome assembly GCA_963965965.1 of Trididemnum nubilum. Lineage (NCBI taxonomy): Eukaryota > Metazoa > Chordata > Ascidiacea > Aplousobranchia > Didemnidae > Trididemnum > Trididemnum nubilum. The sequence continues at coordinate 60,004,068 of OZ014469.1, read as the reverse complement.
CAAAAATTCCGGTACATAGCAAGACTCGGCAATAGAAGTTACAAACTGATTTATTGCGCAATCTACTTGAAACAAGATGGCCGAAATTTGACTTCCAAGGGGAAAACATAAAATTTTTTTGCTTAGACTTTCTTAATCGAATGAGTTGCAAGAATCGCAATTGGGTCATGATGGTAAACATATTTTTTAAGATTTTTTTGCAATTTTTTAAAATTCGGGTTGAATGCTCTTTTAAATACTTTGGAGAAAAAGATGAAAAGCGTCAATTGATACCTAAAAGGATTCTCGCTCTCCTGCTGCCCTCAACCTGTGAAACTTAGTCTTGTGAGGTCATGCCAAGAAAAAAAATCACAAAAACGCTCCCCATAATGTGCAGCAACAAGGATGAAATTTTAGGCAGTTCACTTAAGCGGTCAATCACCTGATCTCAACTTTTTTTTGTGAAGTTATGCAATGGAAAATGATTACAAAAGCATGCCCACGTTTTGACGATAACTCTGACTGCAGGCTTGGTCTGGATTCAACTTGCATTTTGATCAGTCAGTGGTCACGTTGCTTCATCATTGGATTGGGCGCTTTGAAAAGACTGTTATCTCTGCTTGGTGTCGGCTAAAAATCATCAAATTTATGTGAGAAAAAGTCAGCAGGAAACCTCAGAAAAATTGTTAACTGACTTAAGCACGTCCGGTTTAATCCAAAAGTTGGCGCAACCGTCAGTTTCTCGAGGAGGATTAAAATGCATCAATCATTATCATCAACATCATCACACCGTTCTAGAACTATAGACAGCGACTACGCAGTTTAGGAGTATAATTCCAAATTGGATATGCCAACGGGTCATGGAAAACCTTGCCGTAAATCTAAATGCCGCATGAATACAAATGGAGAATATATCGAACATTTCATTCACTACCAAAATTAACATTTAGATAAAAAAGACTGCTGAAATCACAACCGCACATTTCTTTCACCTGCTGGCTTCATCCACAAACTCGCATTAGCTTCAGACAGCTAAACTTCAACCTTTGATTCATCTTTTCTCAGAGTCACCAAATGGTGTAGAATTCGAAATATCTTGACAGATTTTCTAAATTCTTTAAAATTTTTTGTTATAAATTGCATTTCTATTACATCTTACCATTTGAAAGACTCTCGCATACAACAAGAAGACGTGCACCACAGTTTGAAGCAGTGGTTTTCAAAGTGGTGTTTGTGATCGATTTGGGATCTACGGCGCAATATTAGGGGGACTGCTGTTGTGGATTTAACTCTTGCGTCTAAAGCTAATACCAGGGTTCAACTCACTGTCTTGCTCTTCTTGAACACTCAATTGTATTGCTTTCCTTGATAATGAAACTAAAAACGATCGGGTCTCAAATAAAATAAACCAACCAGGAAAGAAAAACAACACAAACAGCAGCAATAACAGTAGCAATAGTAGCAATAACGGTAAATTAACTTTTGTTCACCCCGATCTCTAACCCAACGAATGCAAAATTTGTAGAAATCAAAAATGGCCTGCTGGTAGATACGCCAAGAAAACTGACACTGACCAACCAAAAAATGTAGCTAGTTGTGGTGAAGTATAGTTACGTGATTTTACTGTACGCAAATTAAGAGCGGAAGGCGCTCAAAAACTTTTTTCATAAGTGCAAATTTTACAGATTTGCAGTAATTCGATAACTGCGCAAAACCGGTAGCTATAGGCAAGTTATCATACTGGAACGTGACGGCCTCCTTGGAACGGAACATTATTTTAGGAGTTCCAAGAAACACAAATAACGAGGAAACATAATTGATAATAGCGACATAGTAAGACAAGTGCGATCAAAGTGCAAGAAATTGGCAGACAACTTTCTTGGACACTATAGTGATTACAAAAAAACATCAAAATTAGGAAAACTGTGTAACAAACAATGAGTGCTTTCTTTTCCACAGCGTAAGCATTTTGGTTCGGCGTAAAAGACAAATGTGATTTTTACGTTGTGTTAGATGTAACATAAAGATTAAAGTCCCTAGGCGTCATACACTTTACAGGCAAAATTAAAAAGACACATAAAATGAAAAGTTTGCAACAGTAAAAACAATCAAGTCAAAGTACAAGTTTATATAGAGAGACGGGGGCTATTTTTGAAAGATATCTCAAAATATATTTTGCTTCAAAAGACCATCTATCTGGATTCTTAGCTAAAACAGCGACAGTGGCACGTCTAACAATTTCAAGACTCTTCCGAGTTTCAGGGTGTATGCAATAAATTCTTTCTAGGCGGTGCGCTCCCCAATTAAATAGGTCCTCTGAGTCGCCTGCAAGAACTAACTGTCCCACTTCAAGATTATCAATTAAAGTCTTCTATTTATTTGGCCCCTAAAGACAATGAGGCAGCCTCTCATTCACCTTTACCAAAACCGCTAAGCCAACGTAGCGCATTGTTCATAATCACGAAGCAAGTCATCTCTGTCATGGGTCATGGAAAGCACTCACAGAAGTGTTCGCACAAGATACTGACCCAAAAAACACGACAGCGTAAGCGGTGTCAGGTCGTCAGGCGTACTACTAATAATTGTTGAAGGTCGCTTGTTTACGATTCTTATTGCGTCGGAAACAAAGGTTTGTAATTCTGTTAGAGAGGCCGTTCGTCTGGCCTCTCCCATAACTTCGGTAATTGAATTTTTAATCAGTTTGATCATCGACTCCCAGCTGCCAGCCTGTCTAGGGGAGTGGGGGGAAATCCTAACTTAACTAATTGCTCAATTCCGCAAAGGATGATGAAACTCAGTTGAGTCAAGTAGCGATCGAAACTGTTTTTAGCTGCATAAAACGACTTCCCATTGTCAGAAGAAAAGGTGTCGCAGAACCTCGCAAGTTTACAAATCTAGAGCAGCCCAATGCAAAATTATTTAGGTCTAATCCAGTAACAACCTTTACGTGTACATATTGAATGCACAGACAAGAAAATGGAAGATCCCAAGTTTTACACCGACTTCTGTTTTATTTGTACATGATAGGGCCAAAATGATCAATGCCACAAAATTTAAAAGATTTAGTTTCAGCTTTAACTCAAAAAGAAGGCAAATCTGCCATCAACTGCCTAAGTCCGATAAATAGCGTTAAACGCATGAGGTTTTGTGTATAATCCAAATTCGTTGTCTAGTTTGCATTAATATGTTGGACGGCCCAACATGTTCAGCGTTAGAATGCTCGCTAAGCACAATTATTCTACAGTAGTCAATACATGAGGTACTGGCAAAATGTATGGGTGCTTAGTGTCAACAGGAAGTAAGGCGTTTTTCAACCTTCGTTCCACTCTTAACATCGAATCAGGGGGCACATGACAGAAATTTCCTCGTTCGCTTTAATAACGAGTTTTTTTTATGAGGCGCTAATGAACGAAACACTCGCTAAACGTAAGAGGTCATTTTTGCACGTGTATGTAAAGTCTTGCGAAATCCGTTACATCATTCTTTCTCGCTAAATTTCTTAAAGCGATTGCAGAAAGCAGTTCGAGTAAAAAAACGTCACATTTTTCTCGCCAACTTAAAGAAGATCTTGAAGCACTCTTTAAGCGTGCGAGAAATCTTTTTGAATCAGAAATTTAATGGCGAAATGTTGAAAACTTCTAACTCATGCGAATTTTTGCTGAAAATTAATTCAAATCGTCGCCATGTTTGCTATTAGACTGCTAAAAAAAAGCGAATTGCATTGAGAACCATTTGCTGTTTCGATTGATAAAAAAATGCTAAGTAGTGCACGTTGACAAAAATAGTAACACACTCCTTTTATAAGAACGATTTTCTAAAACACGAGGCTCATTTTTGATCAAAATTTAAGAAAAAATTAAAAACACTGCGAGCCTCGGCAGCAAAACAAACCAAAAACAAACCAAAAAAAAATTCAAACTAATCAACGAAACTAAAATTCGTGCTGATCCAAAACGATAAAATTTCAATGATTTTCTTGTGTTTGCAAGCAAAATTGCAACTATTCAAGATTATAAAGCTCTGTTGCTCTGCGCAAGCAATTGAGAGATTTTTTCGGCAGTTGTTCAACTTGAAAAAAGCTTGCTTTTTTGCTTTTGCAATTTTACGATGCTGCAAAAGCAAGAAAAAAGCCTTCACTTAAGTCTTAAGTAGACAGAGCTATAGAAATTAAACAGTGTTTCAAACATGCCCGCTGAAATTGACATCGATGCTCTCAAAATTTTTACAAAATTAAGAACAAATGAGACTAAATATTGGCAAAAAATTAAAAACAGCCAGTCTAAACTCAAGATTTACCGGTTCTAAAAAGGTTCCAAAAAGGTTCTAAAAAGAGTGCACTTCGACTTGCTCACTTTTGAAAAATTTTGAAACCTAAGAATTAAAGTTACTGTTAACATATGAGTTTACCCGCCAACAATCCAAGGGCGCTTTACTTCATTTAAAAAATTATAGTATGGAAAAAGTTGCTTTTGTTTCACGTTGATCCAAAAATATAAATAACTTCTGTCGTTCATTTACTAATTATTATCAGTTGAAGGATTTGCTTGCGTAGAATAATCACGCATAGCTTAAAGTATCTTTTTCCATAACAATGTAGTACATACAATACGCTTGAACGCATTATTTTGAAGTAGAAATGCATCTGACGTCACAATGGGGTATTTATTACGCACTAACACAGGTTACAAACATCTCGCAAAGAAACTCAGAGCGAGCCGTTTTAACGCGTGTTGGGCGAGACGGCTCAGAAATGGCAGTTAGTCGACGAAGATTTTTTGCTCGTTAGCGCTTTTTAGCGAGCTAGAATGGCCTTTACGAGCTCGTTAGCACGTTCTGTCATGTCGCCCCAGGTCCCTTACAAGGGTGCAAGTTACATAGAGTTTTCAATTTACTAACGTGGTGCATTTGTTCTGTGTTAAGTAATTTAGCACCTACTTTTGTCAAAATCACTTAAATTGGTCTGGAGAACTGCGCTATAATTGACCAAAAGCAGCCCCGAAACATACCCTTTAAACGTAATTAACCATTGCCCAAAATGTTTTACCCAAATAGGAAGCATCTACAACAGGCCTTTTAAATGCAACCTTTTTTGCTTTAGCGATGACAAATTTTTTAAACGCAGTCAAATAAGTAGCATGCTTTTTGAAGGTGTATCGATCTGGTCAGCTTTCAACTAACCGCTCAAAACTGCTTTTATCTCTGTCAATCAACGATTTTTTATTCACGGTTACCAGTCGTACAACTGGACAAGTATCTTGTGTTCTTGGTTCGATTCCTTCCATGCACAATAAGACCGGGTTGTTTAACCAAAGATTAACTGCGTCAGCGTTTTTCACGCTGCACTCAAGAGTTTTACAGAAGTGTTAGCATAGTTCCAAGCGTCTGGTTAAGAAACAACAAGAATTCTGTAAACTAGCCTTTTGACAAAGCGTGCAAGATGCAAGTCCGGGTTTACGATCCACTTTAATACGACTTAAGAATCTGTCCAAAAGTGAATGCTGCACCGGTAATGATGCAACAACGCCTTGGAATTTAGTAGCATCAGTTCGCTACTTATTTGAGCAACGTCGAGTTCTTTCTTGAGAGATTACCCAATTCGATTGGTTTGAAAGTACGATCGAGCCGAGATTTACCCAGCAATAACTCACTTGGGATCTACCGTTAACATTACGTGGAAAATAAATCACGAATGACATAGCGCTATTTGAGGCATCACAAAAGCCACGGAGTTGATACACTATATTTTCGCAACTGTCTATCTCACTTCCAAAATAACAATCGCGAGCAAACGAGAGGTCAGTGACCGCTGCAAGAGTATCAACCCATTTTTTCCATTTTAGTAGGATGTCATCCGGAAGCTGGTCGTCCCAGCCGAAACCCGAGGTCACGACCGACTGCAGTATCAGCTTATCTTCCAAAAGGCAGGAAGCTGCCATGCCCAAGGGGTCAAACATGCTAGCAAGTTTGCTTGCCTTGTAACAACAAGTTCTCACTCTGGCCTTGGTTTCGTTCTCCCACCTGATCTGCAGTTTATCGTTTTCCGGGTTCCAGAGTGTCCGAGAGCTTTGGAGTCAGGCAAACGCTGTAAGCCAAGATCAACTTCAACGAAACCCTTAGCAAGATCACACTTAGGCACATCAAGTAAAATATTTGATGCATCAGAGTTAGCAATGTACTTGCGTAACTTAAATCCGCGATTGGCAAACAGATGTATTGATTTGCTGGCAATAATCGCAAGATTAGAAAGCAAATTACAATTAAGCAGGATATTGTCCGTCTAACGGTTCTCTTCAATAACTGTTAAGGTCATCTGACGAACACCACAGACATTTTATCGTTTTGATTAATTCAGCAATGCAAGCATATCGTCCGACTCAGAAATGTATCAAAACTTCAACAAGATTATTGAGCAAGTTGGTTCCTGCCTACACAACTGGAATCAGACATATATTTTTTAAGGCGGCTGCGCCATCACAGACTACTCTAGCTTTCTCTTGTTTTGTAACAAAAAAAGGAAGATACCACACTTTTTCCGTGGTGACATTTTTATCTAGCGGGACAATCCACTTTTCATCAATAAGTTCACGAAACGTTTCAAGCAAAGTTTGTTTTAAAGCATCGTTTTTTAAGGCAGAGCAACGCACAACCTTAGTGCATTCGAGAGCATATCGAAATTATTGGAAAACTTTAGCAACTTCCATATTTAACGGTACAGAGATTTCGTAACGATCATTAACTACTTTAATACCCCATTTCACGAGTTCTCTAGCCTTTTCGTCATTTCTAGACGGTTGAGTGGCATCGTCTTCTACTTCGTACTCACGCAAAGTTTTTTTTTAAGATTTACTTTGACTTTTCAATTCATAGTTGCTTTTCTCTACAGTTACACGTATTTACGTTTATGCTAGTATATGATTTAGAATTAGATTCAACATGTATATGTGCTCCACTCGCGATAGAATCAAGACGAGTAAATACATAGCTTGCTTTTCTCGGGTGAGCATTTTCTCGCTCATTCAAAACTGTAAGCAAAGGATTATCCGCCTGCCCAATTAATACATCAATACACTTTCGTTCGGGAATAGTTGGGATGCTTACTTCCCTGAAGTCAAGCAGTGCCTACGGCATGCTGTAAAACGTTTTCATAATCAGTAAAACAAGGTACAACAAAGGCATTCTCTATGAAAACATTTCTCCCATAGAGAGGGTTCAAGTTCGAAATCGGTACGGCCCTTGGTGACCGCAGTTTGATCACTCAAAGTGCAAAGAGTTGCTGAAGAATCCATTTTAGTTTCAAGATTAAGCTCATCACATAAAGTCTGTGAAATAAGTGTAGCCTGAGATGCAGTATCATGCTGCGCAAAGACCAAAGTTCATTTCCCCGTGTTTGGATTCCTCATCCTCACGGCGCTAGTACGCAGCAAGACCACATGTTCAGCAGAAACGCTACAATCAAGCCCCGTAACTTTTCTGGTAGTTAAGCCACTGGAATGGTCATCCCGCGCCCCGTCCACGTTATGAGCCGGAACGAACACATTCTGCCCCCCACAAGCAGCACCCAAGATTGGAGCATCAGTTGCACACGCTTCATGCAGCGCAGCCACATGCTTATTTCTGATGTTAGGTCTACATTGACGGCATTTTGAGATTTGGTTGCGGTTGCGATGTCCTTGCGATAAGCATATAAGCATCGGTTAGCATCAATTAATGTTTTTCGTTGCTGTTATCCCATCACATGTTTAAATTTTTTGCAATCATCTAAAAATGCCGAATTTTTTTATCGCCAATGACAAAACATAGAGAAGGTGGTTTAGAAGGCTGTGAATGCAGAGAGCGTCTGAGAGGTTACCCTTCAGGTTGCACAACTCCGCTTTCTTAAGGCAAGTTTGACCCCTGCTGGCGATGTCCACTAGGGGGAAGCCCATTGTTTGAGTTAACGGCAACCTTCCAAACACGAACGTGCTGAGGACAACCACGCTCGCCACCCTTCTTATTCCTCCGACTTAAAAAGGTTTGGGCATAATTAGAAGTGGAGACGCTCTGTTCACTTGCCACAAATTTACCTAACTTGTCGAATTTAGGTCGATTTAAATCGGAACCAATTTTGGTTAAGTAGCCCAGATATCGTCTCTTAAGTAACACAAATAGGCGATTTGCCATGTCGAGTAGAAGTTACCCTAAAAGTTTATCAATCTCATTGTGAGCAAATGCAAAAACTTCTAATGTACAGTATTTAATTCTTCACTAAAATTTTTTAATGAAGTGCTGTTTAAGGTAGTTTTTGACCCATTGTGGATCTCAATAATCTTTGGTTCATATGTCAGGCCACTAGGCACGCCGTACTTCTGATGCAATCGATTGCGAGCCTGTTCTATTCGCAGTGATGCTTACTAAGATTTTATGAGAGCAAAAAATAGATTAACCATTTCCCGTGGTTGGCCAACACAAGAGGCTCCAAGAACTTTAAAACGTCGTTCAGGGTATGGACTTTCGTCCATAAGTTGCCTAATTTAGTTTTCGTAGAATACAAAAGCCGAATTAGTGCCATTGTAAGCAATTTGTGAAGCCAGGTTCACATATTCGTTCCAACGCTGCCTTTCAAGATAGGTCTGCATGATTGTCGGTTCCTAGTTCATAAACATAGTAGGTAGAGAGGTCATATTAGGCATTCGTGCCACGCTAGAATAACATTGCAGGTTAAGCGCTTCCGCATCAATAAGCTTTCTTTGACACACATTTTTAACGCTTGGTCCTAGCTTTGGATCATTTTAAATGTCATATAGGTTTTTAATTGGTTGAAAAATCTTTTTAGGTTCGGTAACGCTATCATTTACGCAGGGCCTCCAATAGGATGGGGGGGGGGCAGGGGGGACAATGACCCCGGGGCTCATAGAGTTTAGGGGGCCCATGGGCTTCAGGGGGCCCATGGGCATGTAAGAGCCCATCAGAGGGCCCAATGGCCGTCGTAGGGCCTATCGAAACGACACTGACAAATCACTTTGTGGAAGATCGAAGACCTTTTTTTTTTGAGATTAATTTGAAAATCCCGAAAAAATTGTGCCATTTTTCTCGGCTGTTTTGGCCTGCACAAAACCAGAGATGCGTAATATTTGAGCTGACCCCGGGCCCATTTTTGGCTCTCGGCGCCTCTGCATTTACGCTCATTTTACTCAGATTTGGGACTACTTTTGCGTCAGAACGTTTGTCATTACTTAATCTTTGACTTTTACATCGGTGTAAACCAGAAAACTGCCAGCCAGTACTACAACCAGAACAAAAACTCCACTCAGATTGAGAGAGGAGCTGTTCCTTCGCCTCCAGAGCCATCTCGTCCCTTTTTAGTCTCGTCAACGTTTTGGCCTCTTCGATTTAAGCTTGCTCGTGTGTGCGAGCGGCTATCAACTCATGATTAACTCGCAACTCAGTGCGCTTTTTTTCTAATTCGATTTGCCGTGATACGACAGTTTTATTGGAAAAAGTGATCGTACTTTCCGAAGCAAATGTCAAACATACAAAGGTTCAAATTCAAAATTACTCGCACTCTTCAAGTCGACAGTATCCTTGTCACGAGCAACCGCTGCAAAGCGAGATTCTACCTTGCTAAAAGTTTCATGCATTCTTGGTAGTTATCAAAAATGCCATCAGTAAGTTCTATCAGCCAATCGTCATCATCAATATCATTTAGTGCCTTTTTATATTTATCGTAGGACGCGCACACCCTCGCGGTTTTAGTCATTAGTTCCGAGAAATTTTCGTAGGTTTTACGAAACTTCAACGCCTGTTTTAAGCTCTTTATCTTTGCGAGTATAATTGGCGACATTTGGTCAGCAACTCGAAACGATGCTGCACAACAGCATCCAATTTTTTAGAGCGCATTCACGGGAAGGTCGAGACCACGTCCCCACGGCACCAGACGGGCAAGTGGCTCCAGTAAATATCTGAAGTTTAGAGTAACTAAATAAAAGGGACCCATGGGTTGGTAAAGATTTGCTATTCCTCATACTATAAAAACGCTGACAAGCAACACCAAAAAATTAAAGTAATTACAAAAATAGAACTATCAAACCGTGAAACAAGCCAATAGTCCTCCGTGTTTGTCCCATACAACCAGTGAGTAGATGCAACGAGAGGGATCTTTCCGTCGACGTAAGAGGCGCTTGAAGCTTGAAGAATTGAAGCTTGAAGCAAAAGTTGAGGGTCGTACGACGGTCCAAATACAAGAGGATTTCTCCAAGCACGTTCAGGAAGAGAACTTTAACTCCAGATTGTACCAGGAGCGGCGTATGCAGAAAAGGAATCGACAAACAGAACGAAAACCGATTTCGAAAAAGCGGGATCCAACATGGCTTAAAAGTTCCCAAGTATCTGAAGATGCTCGAACTGGGGGGGGGGGGGGGGGGTACAACGCCAGAACTTCACTTCCTTAGCTGAAGGTTTGAAGGTCCCAAAGTTAATTCTTGTGTAGTTAATTCAACTCTTGCGTCTAAAGCTAATACTGGGGTTCTAATTTAGAGAGAGCATACGGATTTTCACTGTCGTGCTCACTTTGAACACTCAAATTCCAACCCAAATAGTATATAGCTTTCCTTGATAATGAAACTAAAAACGATCGGATCTCAAATAAAATAAACCAACCAGGAAAGAAAAACAACAACAGCAGCAGCAGCAACAACAGCAGCAATAGTAGTAATAACGGTAAATTAACTTTTGTTCACCCCGATCTCTAACCAACCAAACGCAAAATTTGTAGAAATTAAAAATGGCCAGCTGGCAGATACGCCAAGAAAACTAACAACAACCCACCAAGAATGTAGCTAGTTGTGGTGAAGTACAGTCACGTGACTTAAACTGTGCGCAAATAAAGAGTGGAAGGCGCTCGAAAACTTGTTCCAAAAGTACAAGTTTTACAGATTTGCAGTAATTCGATAACTGCGCAAAAACGGTTGCTATTGGCAAGTTATCGGGTTGAAACTACCGCGAATAAGTCTCTGATATGCCGTATTTAAAATGCATGGCAGCTGGAATCAAGCTGCGAAATTTACTCGGATCTATAAATCGATGCCGCTCAATAAATCCGAAGAAGGAGATTAATTCAGAAAAAAATTTGTATCTACTTTTTTTTTATCCAAATCTGACCCAAAATGAAATTTTTACTCTAGAACTAAACCCAAACCTAATTATAGCCCTATCCAACACACATCCAACATAAAAGAATTGCTGAAAGACAGGCAAGTGCACCAACTCCATTGAACTGTGCTCGTAAAATTGTTGAAATTGCATTTTTTCGAAATAGGTATTAGTTACTAACTGTTTGTCTAATACACATACATATTGCACTTTAAGCTACATATCTTTACAACTAGACTAGCTTCATTTTTTTTTTCATAATTCCGCAATACAAATAGAATTAAATGCGCAAAGCCAACTAGGCAACAGCAAGGATATTGTGAGATCATAAGATTGCCGCTAACTAGAATTTATGTTTAAATTTACATAAGTCCGAGAGTAGTCGAAAAAATTGTTAGTGGACCGCAAACTAATTTTTTTTCAAAACTTTGAGAACCAGTGGATTGGAGCCACTGAAATTAAGAAATCAGTTTAATTTGAGCAAACGCCAGCAATTTTCTGTGTATCGCTATTCCATAAAGCACACGAACGAAAAGACGCGAGTTACGCTCGCAAGACGCGGAGTGAAAGCAACATTCCTCATCAGTTTATTTATTTATTTATTTATTTATTTATTTATTGTTTGTTATTTTGTTTGTTTGTTTGTGAGATGCATCGGTGCAGCCACAAATAAGCTAATTGCTAATTAAGAAAAAATAGATTGCAAAATACCATGGCAACAAATAGCCAAGAAAAGGACTGCGGCTAAACAAATCTTTGCCTCACTATATAAGCTATAGTACAAATCACAAAACGACTAAAACATGATCCCGTAGGACGTAGCGCGCTTTACGTAATACAGAGAGTATTAATACTGTGACGATATTTTTTTTTTTTATTTGGTGTCATTTCAAACAATTCTTATTTGTGAAGCAGAAGCCTTTGAATGGGGTATGTGGTTAATTTGCAATCTCTTCACAGTGAGATCTGCAACCGAATTCAATGTGTTGCACAACAGTTGTGAAGAAACACATCAGCGATGACACAATTTTCAACAATCGAAGGATTTATTCGCAATTTTAAGGTTATTTCATTAACTAATAGTTAAAGCATCTCTTATAACCAACAAAACCATGAAATAATTGGAAAACTCTTTGATTATCGATGAAATGACAATAAAAGTGGTTGAAATCAGCGAAGAATTCATCTACAACATTTCGCATTCAAGAAGAAACGATCGAGCTTTCGAAGTTAAAATCTTATTTTATTTTTTGCTAATTTAGGCAATAAAAAAGTGCAGCATCTTTGAAAGTTCTACCTATGACAGCTACAGTGAGCAAAAACCGCGCTACTAGCTGATTCAGTTTGTTTGTCAGTTTAAAATGATTTCCGATTGGTGACCTACAGTAAATTTGGACGGTTTACAGTACAGGTTTTGCTGTCTTGTACATTAACTGCAGTTGATAAACATCAAAGTGCTGTAGATTTGTGATGATAAACAAAGATTCAGGCCACTTTCAGCGATGTTTCATCTTCATGTTTCAGGCCCGTTTATGGTTCTATTTGTTTTGTGGAGCTGTTTGACTCGAAGACCAAAAAAATCACTTCGCAGCTGCTCATATTATAATTCAATTGTAATTGCAATATTTACAAGTTGCAATGTCTGCTTGTACTCACATTTGTTTGTTTCTGTTGCAGTTAGTTTTTTTGCTACGACTTTCATACACGTTTTTGTAGTGTTTTTTCTGTTCTGATTTACACAGATAAATAAATTCTGTTGACTTGACATAAGGAGCAATTTGTTAATCGTTTGTCATTAGTCTGCGTTTTTTGCTATAGCCCCCCAATTTTTTTTTTCTGTCTAGTTCCGGTGCCTGCTTGTTTCTGAGTCATGACAAAAAAGTGCCAAATTACGAATAAACTGTAAAATCAAAATTGAATGCGTATCTATGTTCTTTTTCTGCCATAAACTCGTAGATTGGCACATTTTGTTGCATGACTCAACAGCAAGCTGCGGTGCCAAAGCTAAGAGCCGGACCTGAAAAGTGGACATGCGGAACGCTGATCTCATGCGCTTTTTGATTTGTTGAGACCAATTAGGTGGTGGTTAAACTTAAAATGGTATTAAAATGACGAAAGTTTTGCGGTATGCCGCTTTGGACTTTTTCATCGGGTGGCTTGGCACTAGATGTTTGATGGCCTCGGGGCCTTTTCAAGAAAATCTATTAAATTTGGTTTTTGTGATTTCATTTGCTCTAAGTGCAAGGCAATTTGGTGCGAAGATGAGCAAACTGTTAATATTTGTGAGTATTGGAGCAGTATTTATTTTTTCCTCATCATCCCAACAGAGGTTACGGGGCTGCGTGGTGTCGCACAGCCGAATAAGAGCCCCTTGCCCTAACGGGGGATAGGATTTAGACCCGTTCAGTGCAGAACCGCGTAAGTTTGGTCTAAATTTTTTAATGTTTTCTCAGTTCAGCTTTGTTGCTAGGGTGCAAAAACTATTATGATTTCATAGGGTTTCATTTCATAGAGTGCAAAAACTATTATGATTTCATATTCAATTAAAACTAAGCGATTGAATGTTCCTAGATTCTCCATAGCGAATTGTCTAAGTCCTTTTAAAGAGATACTACTCGAAATCAGTGTTATTGAAGAAATGAGACCTAATTGAGGTAATAAAGACGTGCCCCAACCTTTTTCGACAATTTCCTTATTCGCAAAAATGCGATTTAATCTGTTTCAATCCGTATCATTGGCAACCCTGCAATTTGCAATTTTGTGATATCACAGAAGTCATACTGTAGATCAACTACCAAACACTGTGGAGGCATCACACTGTTCCTGTAATTGCTGAACGTCAAATAGGAAAGCTGTGAATACCAATTTTTATAGTGTTTGGTTTGCCCGTCCGGGACTCGAAAGCTAGTCTACCGTCTCTGTAGTAGGAGCTTTATCCACTCGACCACAAATCGATTAAATATTTGAATTTGCCGTTAGTTTCTACAGTCTACACGCTTTTGTTTTGCTTTTTGCTTGGTTCAGTTTTGTTTTTGTTTGCATAACATCAACAAATCATGTCTAAAGTTTGGGGTCGCTAGTACTAAAACTCTTCATAAATTTGCGATTGGACAAATCAGATTTAAATTTAAAAAATACACTAACGAAAGTTACTTTATGTCTCTTAAGTTACCTGCCATACCGTTAAACATAGTGGCATTAAATTAATAAACTGCATCATTATTAGTTTGTAAATATTTAATATACTGTATAAATTTTAAATTTTGATAAAGGCTACGACAAGGGTCATAGTCAAGAGATTCCTAAACCGAGAGTGTTCAAACCACTAACACGGTAAGCGCAAATCAAATTCATTTAAGGGGGTTCAGGACAAGAGCATTTGGGACATTGTTTCACAAACTGAATAATGATTTAATGATAATATGACAATAAATGGATTTGAGCCGTCGCGACGCGTTTCGTCCTTGCTCAAGAGACTCTTCAGACGACAAAGGTCAATTTTGTTTTATTAGCCAAAATAAACTTTTTTAATTGGAATCGGCCCCCCTTACCGTTTCTAGGCTATATCTATCTTGCTGTGCAATATGGCTACTCCAAAACTTTTTGCCTACAACTTACCGACCTCCAATACCTGCATGTCCAAACACAATCACAATTAGCAAACTAAAAATCAAAACTTTTCGGTAGTGGAGGTCGGTAAGTTGTAGGCGAAAAGTTTTGGAGTAGCCATATTGCACAGGAAGATAGATATAGCCTAGAAACGATAAGGGGGGGCCCATTTTAATTAAAAAAGTTTATTTTGGCTAATAAAACAAAATTGACCTTTGTGGTCTGAAGAGTCTCTTGAGCAAGGACGAAACGCGTCGCGACTGCTCAAATTCATTTATTGTCATATAGTGATTACATCATTATTCAGTTTGTGAAACAATGCCCCAAGTGCTCTTGTCCTGAACCTCCTTAATTGAATTTGATTTAATATTCTGTATATGGGTATTTATTGAATAATTTCAAATTTAAGCCAGTTTCTCTAGCT
This sequence comes from Trididemnum nubilum, assembly GCA_963965965.1. Classification (NCBI taxonomy): domain Eukaryota; kingdom Metazoa; phylum Chordata; class Ascidiacea; order Aplousobranchia; family Didemnidae; genus Trididemnum; species Trididemnum nubilum. The sequence continues at coordinate 59,988,929 of OZ014469.1, read as the reverse complement.
TAAGACTATTTCTTGGAATCCACTGTTTCTCCCCAAAAGATTGTGCTTGTACATGGATTAAATTTAAATTATGTTAAATAAATTCTAAGCATAATTTGCGAGCAGACAATGAAACAGTTTGCAAAAACGTTTCCGCTCTTCCAGCAATTCTTTCAAAAACAACACTGCGACGTTTAAATAAAAACATGCTTTGAAGGTCGCTAAAATTATATTTCTGATGATGCTCTCCAGATTTTGGAGACCGAAACGTCAAATGAACATTAAAACAACCGTGTTGTTTTTGAAAGAATTACTGGAAAATCGGGAACATTTTTTTGCAGTGATGTACCCAAGATAACGAAACCAAAATGTCCAAAACTTTCAAGAAAACAGTTGGAATTTCTTTGGAATAATTTATTAAAGACATACACATTATAAAAAAAAGAATGTCGCAAAAATTTGGCAATAACTTTGATTTAAGGTAAATAATTTACAGAAAAGTTTAGAGGTGATAAAAAATTTCATCTTTTTAGTTACTTTTAAACATAAAAGAAGCTAGAACTTGCCCAACTAAAAATCTAAATTTTATTGTTAACATTTCTAAACATTTGTTGTTCGGTATAATAGGATTATAATATACAAAATTGGCGATAGAATTATGTGTTGCAAAAGTCAAGCAATGATAAGTGGAAGAAATTTTGGCCATGGACGTTACACAGCGTTTTGAGAACTTCTTGTCATTTCCTGTTTGCGATTCCGTGCTACCAAACACCTTCAGCAACTGTGCCACGCTTATGACGTTATCAAACATAAAACTAGTATCAACAAAGTTGAAACTCGTCCGCGACGGCACTAAACGGACAATCGCATAAAACTAGTTCCAAATTCAAATAAAATAGGTAGAAATTAACCCAAAGAAATTGTTTGGCTTTCCACAACGGTTTTAGTAGATACTTTTAGATTAGTTTTTTATAAAGTTTGACACTCTAGTAGGGCAATCTTTCCAAGTAAGTAGAATAGTTATTACCAAGAAACCATTTGTGGGCACAAATTCGTTAATCCGTTAATAACAAAGCTAACTTTTTTATTAACTCGTTAAAAAGTATTTTTATGTTGACGGACTAAATTAACTTCCATTAAGTTTCGTTATCTTACGTTAAGGTTTTCATTGTTAATTTCTTGCACCATGCATTCGCCGCACCGGTACAAACCAGTTTGCACTGGTAACACTTGTTGCGTATTAGCACGAGTTTCATAAAAAAAATAAGTAAAAAAAGGAACTCTTTTTTGTAGCAAACAATAAGCTGTAGCAGAGTTATAAGTCGGGCCGGGTATTTTGGGTCGGGTTTGGGTTCGGGCCGGGTTCGGGCTTAAAGTTGACAAAAATTTTGGGTTCATATGGGCCTAATATGTGCTTTTTGTCTTACGTGCACAAAAATATAATCAAAATAACTTGGCAACATTGCAAAAATTTTCAGACCCTATTTGACGTTTGAGTCTTTCGCGCATGATTTAGGCTTTGAATTATTTTTCTGGTTCGAGCTCATATTTTCGGGTTCGAGCCGGGTTTGGTACAGAAGTAGTTAGCAATTTCGCCTTTACACTTTGCTACAGAAGTAGTTAGCTAATGCTAAATTCAAAACTGATTTTAATGGATAAATTTTGATGATTGCTTTATTCCTAAAAAATAAAGAAGTTAATAATTTTTTTAAATTATCTCAAAAATAAATAAGATGAAAACGTGTTATAAAAAAGGCTACAACTCGCAACATTCTATCAAATGCTAAAAAAATATGTATCTTTTTAGCAGCTGCAATGTTTGCAGTGGGCCAATCACTTAACTTCAAAACGCCAAATATAGCTGCATTAATTTAAATAAAATAGAGCATTTAATGTGCTACTAACACTTACAGATTTTTGAAACATGCAAAAACCTAATCACAATTAGCGGAAAGCCGTAAAATAAATCTCAGGTGTCTCTCTCTATTATAGCACATTGGATGCTCACACAAAATTGATGAAAATATTACACTATTAAGAATAATTAAATTTACTTAAAATTCATAAATTTTTTAAAAATAATTTAATGACTGATTTTGTATACACGCTCAATGCGTCATCATTTATGAACGTCTCCACAAATTCATCAGCTTGTGTTTTTTTGGACTGGGTTTGATTCTTTATGTGTTGCCCTCATCAACAATCACATTATCTCATTTGTTACTTTCTAATTATATATTGAGAAATTTTCCGCCCCACGTTACCTGCCAGGCATGTCATTATCTGTCACGAATGCCCAAAAATATGAAAACGATTTCAATTAATAGTACTTTTTCCAAAAAGTTTTATAAAAAAGGCTGCAATGCCCAACCTTTGTCGCCTGAAGAAAATTGGCCTTTTTTGCCTAATAAAACAAAATTGACTTTTGTCGCCTAAAGAGTCCCTTGAGCAAGGACGAAACGCGTCGCGACGGCTCAAAACCATTATTGTCATATTGTTGTTAAATCATTATTCAGTTTGCGAAACAATGTCCCAAATGCTCTTGTCCTGAACCCCCTTAACTGAATTTGACTTTTTCCAAAAATGTATTAAACGTTACAACTATCATCCTAGTATAATCCTAATGCAACGAAAGCGGGTGCTTTAACTTGGTTGGCAGATACAGCCGTTGAGTTGCACAAGAAAAAATCATGCCCTGTACATGTTCCAACTCGGAAGTTGGATCATTTCCCGGGGGAGCCACACGGGTATTCGCTGCCCAGCTTGACTCCGGCTTACTGGCCCAGCGTAGACTTTTCAGACGTGGCTGCACTCAGTAACTCTAATATACAGCGAACTGTATTTAATCAGATTTTATTGAAAACAGAGACATACAGGCAACAAAATATTATCTAGATTTTTTCCGGTAACTTAAACGTCTTCCAACTTAAAAATTGCAAGATTCAAAAATAAAAAAGTGAGCTGTTTGCTTCACCGCTAAAAATCCGAAACTAAAAACTACCAACACTCGCGAGACAGACCAACGTGCCACGTGAGTGTGACGTAAATTTAGAAAAGGCAGTGCGCAAAATTAACAAAAAAGGTGATTGGCCAAAATAGCTTGCAACAATTACAAAAACCAAAACAGTGCGAAAATAATATGTAAACAAGGTGAAACGGCAAAGTGGCACGTTTCGCAATAGGTGATGCTGAAACATTGCGGCCCCTTTGAAATGAAACACAGAGTTGAAATTCAAAAAATAAATAACATAATAAAGGTGAAAGCATCATAGTGGTCAGTGATCACACCGTAACAAAATTAATAGCATTTTTAGTGCTTAAGAAATTTAAAATATTTTAATATAAATAAGTGATTAGCCATTTTGAAGGCATCAACTTCAATAGAAAGCGAAACGTCATAATAATAAGAACTTTAATTTCATATAATATTTCAAATGTTGATAGAGAGTTGCCCAAAGTGCACAAAGAGTTCTTTTATATTTCATAAATAAACACAGTAATTAACGACACAAACAGTTAGCAATTAAAAGACAGTTAATCTTTGTTCAAATTCACGAATAAAACACTACACAGGAGCAATTTTAGAGACATCTCTTAAAATATACTTAGTCTTATCGGGTCCTCCAACGGTGCCCTTTGCCAGTACCGCAACAGTGGCGCGATGAACAAGTTCTCTACCATTACGGATCTGTGGGTGCACTAAATGAATGCGCCCCAGACGATGTTCCTTTTTTAGTGAAGTCTTCCAAGTCCCCAACAAGTACTAACTGGCCTGGGTAAAGGTTCTCCTTGCAGATTCTCCATTTTTTACGGCCCTGTAGATTTGTAAGGTACCCCTTAGCCCAACTTAGCCAAAATTTATGAGCCAAAGTTGCATTGTAAGTATAATCCCGTCTTAGGTCACCTTTGTCATGAAATTGACCTAACGGGGTGTATGAAGCGAGACCCTGGCCCAAAAAGCACGAAGGGGTAGTAGGCAAAAGATCGTTAGGCTGATCACTCAACGTAGTAAGAGGACGATCATTAACGATGCGGACCGCATCCAAAGTGAACGTTTGCAATTCAATTAGAGTGGGCAAGCGTCGAGCGTGAACCACAACTTGGTGTAAAGCGGTTTTGAAAAGTTTCACCATTATTTCCCAACTTCCGCCTTGACTCGGCGCGTAAGGAGGGATTCGTACCCAGTTTGTACCTTTTTTGCGAAGTGAATTAGTAAATTCACACGATCCGAGTAAACTAGGATGCGTGTCAGCCGCAGCACAAAAGGTGTTACCATTATCTGAATAAATCGTTTCAACACTTCCGCGAAGGTTTGTAAAACGCGAGAAGGCTAACAAAAAGTTGTTTAACACTAGAATTACGGAGGTGTCGTTTTCGACACCAAGATTTTTTTATTTCGTTGTATCTCCAAATATTTGCTTTACAGGGCGTAAATTTTTTTTGACTTTTCCTAAAATTTATTACTATAAACCATCCATAACATTTTTATAACAAATTATTTTTTTTTATCAATTACGTTAGATGTGTTAACTCTCACACTCTATTGTTTACGGAAGTGCCATTTTCGACACTATATAGAGTTTCTGCTTGCGAAAAGTTCTGAAGCTCATCAAATGCGCTTTTTTGTCTGGTTTCTGTTTGCTCACTTTTGTTTGAAAGTCTAATTATGAGTTGTATAATTAGATTTGTCAACAAAACTGCGGTGAGAAACTGTTTAGTTGTAAATTTGATATTTGTAAATTGTAGGAATGCACAGGTAGCTTTCAGTATAGACTACAGAATAGCGTTTTTATTACAAGCTGTAGAGAAAAACTAGTCTACTCAGCACGCTTTCATAAAACAAAAAATGCCCTATTTTTTGTACTATACTGGAGACTGAAGATGAAGAGGTTAGGCTCAGCGAATGTACACGGGATACTAACAGCGAAGCTTTACTGTTTATTGAACTAATAAAATAGATAAGTTTTAGTTTATCCTTTTCTACGGCATAATGATTTGTAAAACTGTTTTAGACGGAATAATTGTTTTAAAGATTTATTTACTTTTTTGCTTGATTCTTATTTTAGTGACGAGTTAGAGACGTATTAAATTGTTGCAATTGGTCAAAGATCTTATGAATCATCAACCGCACAATGCAGCAGAAGCTGCCGATTTGATTACTGACTGGCTCACTGATGATGATTTATCAGATGAGGAAGAAGATCAACAAGAAGATGAAAATCTTTGTTCAGTTGTTGATGCTGCTAGACAAAGACAAGATAGGCGTCTGCTTAGCAGCAGCTCGGACAGCTATGAAAGTAGCGAATCTAGCAATTCGGATTCAGATATTTCCAATTCTTCTTTTGGATCAAATGCTAATGGTGCTTCAACACATTTAGGAAAGGACAAGACGGTATGGAAAAATAGTCCAACTTCGGTCGTTGGAAGAATCCTGCCCACAATGTATATACAGGTGCGAGTTGTGTCCCCAGACAAGTTTCGCAGTCTATTTCCACACCATATGATGCATGGAAGCACTTCATTCCTGAAGTTATTCTTCGCTCTATTGTGAAATACACAACTGAAGAGGCTCACAGAAGAGGAGATACGAACTTTTCCTTGACTCTAAGTGAATTGGAAGCTTTCATTGCTCTTCAGTACGGTAGAGGTCTGTATGGAAAAAATCATCCCTTATGGTTCCTCTTCAACAAAGAATATGGAATTTCTGTTTTTTCAAAAACGATGCCACGAGACCGGTTTCTAAAAATTCTCAAATATTTAAGATTTGATGATAAGCCAAACAGACAGAGGACTGGACCTAGAGCAGATAGATTCGCGCCAATTCGTGAAGTATTTGAAACGTTTTCATCTATGTGCCAAACAAAATACAACTGCAAATTTTCCCTTACTATATATGAGCAACTAATGCCTGTAAAATCTCGCTGCCCCTTTATCACGTTCATGCCAAACAAGCCGGACAAATACGGGATTAAATTCTGGGTATTGGCAGACGTCGAAACGAAATATGTAGCTCATATCATACCGTATTTGGGGGCTCAAGAGCGAGGAGGAACTCCTTTGGCGGAATCTGTGATGCTAAAGGTCACAGACAAAATAAAAGGAAAAGGTTACAACATCACTTGTGATAACTTTTTTAATTCATTACCAGTGGCTGAAAAACTTGCAAGGAACAAAATATCAATTGTAGGAACAATAAGAAAAAATCGCCGTGAGTTGTCGTTTCAAATGACACAACCACTTCCAGACAAAATCTATCTTGAGTCAAGTCACTTGACAGTTTTTTGAAACGTACAAGAATGGCATGACATTATTATGACATGGACACGTGGTCGTCATTATTATTACTTACTTTTGTACGTCTAAATCCTAAATTAGAGAAACTGCAATTCAGGACAAGGACAACGTATTGGCTATGCTCTCATTACATTTAGCATTGGTAGTATTTCAATTGGGGGGTTTGCTTTACCGCCTGTGTCATAGCATTAAGTTCATAATAACGTTAAACGAAGGCCTGGGGTTGCAACTTTTAGGAAAAACTCTTAAATTTCTTGCAGGTTTTGCTTATAAATTATTAAAAATTTGAATTAAGGGACTCCTGGCCCAGGACCCTTAGTCGTCAGTCAGGGGCTCTGGGGCTCCCTGGTTGTCAGTTAGAGGCCCCGGGAACCCCTGGTTCTCAGTTAGAAGCACTGGGGCCCCCTGGTTGTTAATCAGGGGCTCTGGATCCCCTGGTCCTCAGTTAGGGGCTCCCTGGTTGTCAGTTGGGGGTCCCCTGGTTGTCAGTCAAGGTCTCCGGGGCCTCCTGGTTGTCAGTTAGGGGCCCCCTTGTTGTTGGTTAGAGTCTGCGGGGCCCCTGATTGTCCGTTAGGGGCCGCAGGGCCCCCTAGTTGTTGGTTAGAGGCCCCGGGGCCTCTGGTTGTTAGTTAGGGGCCCTGGGGCCCCCTGGTTGTCAGTTAGGGGCCCCGTAGTATGCTAGTTGTTAGTTAGGGGCCCCTGGTTGTTATTTAGTGGCCCTCAGGTTGTCAGTTAGGAGTCCCGGGGCCCCTGGTTGTCGGTTAGGGCCCCTGGTTATTAGTTAAGGACCCTGGGGCCCCCTGGTTGTTAGTTAGGGTCCCCGGGGCCCCTGGTTGTCGGTTAGGGGCCCTTAGGCCCCCTGTTTGTCGATTAGGGGCCCCGGTCCCTCTGGTTGTCAGTTAGTGGCCCCGGGGCCTCTGGTTGTTAGTTAGGGGCCCCCTGATCGTTATTTAGGGGCCCTGGGGCCCCTGGTTTTCGGTTAGGGGCCCGGGGCCCCCTGTTATTAGTTAGGGGTTCTGGGGCCCCCTGGCTGTTAGTTAGGGACTCCAGGGCTCCTGGTTGTTAATTAGGGGCCCTTGGGCCCCCTGGTCGTCAGTTAGGGGCCCTCGGAGCCCCCTGGTTATCAGTTAGGTGCCCCGGGCCCCCTAGTTCTTGGTTTGGGCCCCATAGTCGTTAGTGTGGGGCTCCCTGGTTGTTAGTTGGGGGCCACGGGGCTCCCTCATCATCATTAATGTTATTGCTAATCACTCTTATGTACGTAATTGCTGAAAAAAAATGCAACTAAACAGCGCTAGCCTACGTTGTTGTAAGTTTTGTCATAGGTGGTAGTTTAATTGGGGGGGGGCGGTCCCCCTGGGGCCCCCTGGCTACGCCTATGGAGAACAGTAGGGTGTTATATTGGCTAATATTTTTGGAATCTTATTTTTTATTTTTCTGTTCGTTGCCTGCAGGTGTGGTGCTCCGTTAATACGTGTAGTATAAACATGTGTTACGAATTAGGCAGTATTTGTGTTGTATTGTGATGATACGCATTTTTTCTAGGAGTTCTTCGAAAAACAATGCACCGGAATGCAAGGACGAGTGCTGTTGTTGATGCCATTCAACGGGCATTAAACGGTGTCAAGGATTTGGAAGAAAGCCGGTGCAAAATATGACATTATTGTAATGTCTTTAGTACCATCATGTTCTGAAACGTTGGAACAGACAAACAATTGTAGTCGTTTTATTTAATTCATTGTTTACCCGAAAATCCTCTTTGGATTTCTATCAGTTCTTCTAGACTTTCGCTTTCCTTCAGTGTAAGGCTCACAGTGCGAATATTATGTCACTTCTCCGCTTTAAATCTAGTTGCACTATTCCTTTTTAGATGTAATTTGCTTTCGAGGAAAAGAGAAATCCTTTCACACTTCGGTGACTATTTTTTACCTTCGTTGACTATTTTTACCTTCGGTGACATACAAACCAGAATGCTCCAATAATCATGCATTAGGCTTCACACATACTTTTATGCGTTTCTGAAAGTTTTGCTGCTATACGCATACAATTGTTTTTTTTATGTCTTTTTATTTTCGACGAAAGTGGGAGTTTTTTGATAAATTTTTATCCTCCTATCACGAGAAACCGACAGATGCGTAATGTTTTGGTCAAATCTTGACTCGCTGAGGAGTTACCGTCGTTTCTGAGTTGTCCGCTTGAAATTTGATTTGTGCTGCTTGCTAAAAATCTGTTAAGCTGAGATATTAATCCTTGTGAAGCATCTTCTCAAAGAACGCAACAACGCCGCTTGAGTTTGAGTTTAAACATAATTTTGTGATCATGCGTAGTATCAATATGAATTTTAGTATTGCCATAATTTGGTGTTGTTATTATTATTTATTTTTGATGGAAATAAAACGTTTTTTGGCTTTTTAACATCTATATGTTCTCTATAGTTTTGGTCGATTAGCATAATTTCGTCCTGATGCCATTTGGTCTGCACTAAATCTGCAATCATGTACCGTGTTTTATACTTCTATTATAACTTTTAAAACTAAAAGATTAATGAGTGTAAGTTACGTTGGTAGGGCCAATATTACTCTTTGCAAATTATGGTCTATAATTGTATGTACCGCTTTCTAACACATCGTTCATTTTTCAATTAAGATTTCGTTAAGAATTATCCTAGGAGTTTTCGGCAAATGGGCGACTGCGACGGCAAAAGTTATTTAAAGTTTTACTAAGTTTATGGAAGATATATACTAGGCTTTCGCAGATAGTCTTAGATATTTCTGTCTTATAGCGCTAGATATCTCAAAGATAATCGGCGATAAATCCAAAACTTTGCTGCATGTTTTATGTAAGATTTTTCTCAGAACATATGATACGCCTTACAAGGTCGAAGATAATTTTTTTATCTGGGTTATCTTAAGGGGGAGAAAAGGCGGGAGTGATGTAGCCCCCAAGGGCCTACCGACAAAATGCAGAATAAAAAATACCACTACTTCCGAGACTGTCATTTGCACTGGAATAGACAAAAAAATGATTCAAAGCATATTTTGAAATATTTGTTCGGGGGGAGGCCAGTTTGTTTAAAATAAAACTCTTAAATCAGAAAAACAAAAAATTTAAAAATGGTCAAAAATTAGTAATCAAATTTGATTGCTCAATAAAAAATACTTAAGATAGATTCCATCGAAAGAGATATAAGCTCAGAAATTGAGGAGGGGGCTATGCAGGATCAGTTAATTACCAATCACATCGCAAACTTTCTTCCATTAGCCCCCTAATTATATTTTTCTTTAAAAATGTAGACAAAAAAGATTACTCCTTGAAAGTTGTATTGAAATACCGGGGTAGAATTTTATGACTTACCAGCTTGTAAACAGGAGAACAGAAATTCCAGCAATATCTACCTCACACATAGTCTGTTTATGCAGCTAGCATAATTAAATTTTTTTAGTGCTAATTTCTTTGCCACGTTTTAATAGCAATAATTTTTATCAAAATAGGCTTAAAATTAAGTTATTTTTGCCCAAAAAACAAACTTTCGAGCCCTGGGGCTCCCAAACCTAACCCCCGTGCCTCCAGCGGTTGGGAACTTTGCCCCCAGACCCCCAGCCTCCGGCAGCAGGAGGTCTTGCCCCCAGCCTCGCAAAACAGCCCCCACGAATTGCAGATTTCTGGCTCCGCGCTTGCGAATGTCCATTACAAAAGGACAAAATATATAAGATTTAAAAATATCGTGCATTAGCATTGAAAAGCACATAGAAATGGAAGGTTGACAATTGTCAACATATGTTCCGATTAAGTTACCCAAAAACAATGTTCTGATAAGGGTTAAAGTGTACCGTACAGTATAAAAATGCTCAAAGAGGCAAAAGATGTTTCAGGAAAGCTATGTCCCCACTAGTTTCAGCCGTGCGTGCTTTTTGTCGTTTGTTGTATCCCCATCCAAAGCTACAGTAGTTATATAGAACGTGGACTAACTGCTTGTTTGAATATCCAAATATCAGCGAAGAATGGTGTCAATTTTTTGTCATTTTTTTATGAGAATCACAAAAGATTGCTGATATCGTGAGAGAAGAATATTTCAATAGTTTTCAATTTAGGCAAACTCCATGCCTTTCTGGCGTCTAAAATTTATAAAAACTCTCACATTCAACAGCATTGCTCGTCATATTCAGACAACGTAAGGTTGGAGAGCCGGAAGCAGCAACAAAGCAATCCTGCATTAAATACCACAATAAAGTGGCCACCAACTGCGTCTTTACCTTCAGTTTCTACAAGCATCAAAGCATTAGTTGAACCAAATCGGACCAGGCGTTGTCAAAACATCATAAAATCAATCAAGCGACCGAATTGGGGTTTTCAAAGGGGCAAAAACTCTCTGAGCACTAAGCGAAAAAAAAAGATAGAGTTAGTATCATTGCTTCGTGACAGCATGAAGTATAAATTAACTGGCATTTGTGTGAGATCCGCTGCCTGATAAAGCAACGAAAATAAATTTATCACGTTAATTTTGTCTCCGTGTGGTTTTGCTCATCTACTTTAAAATGCACAAATCAACGCACAGAAAGTTAACTCTTTGACCAGTTAAATATTTATCACAATTGTTTTTATTTTTCAGAAATTGTTGCTACGTGGTTTCTGGTTGTTATGCTCAAGAACGAGGTAAAAAAAATTATAATTTAATTGCCAACGTTTGCACAATAGTCTCATGCTGTTGGATCAACACTCAGCTAACAACAAATTTTTTGTTTGGACGTGTTATTTGTTTTTCGCTACCTGGTGCAACATTAACTTTGAAACTGTGTTCAATAACACAAAATTCTTATTGGTTATTGGGCGTAGCAAATATCGTTTAGTTCAAGTTAATTTGGAAGTTAGTTATGATAATTTCGTTTCGTTATTTTTCGTAGAGTTGGTTCAGTTTTTTGTACAGCTGTTACACACTCGAACAGTTTACACAGTCTCTTGTTTTGTTTTAAACGGTCTCTTATGATGTTTTACACAGTTGACCGAATCATTCGCCGGCCAACTTACTCATCCACAGATGAAATTAATGACGTTGCTTCTTCGTTTAGTTCCCCACCAATATGTAGGTTATGCTGAACTGATCGAAAAATGGCAAGTGCTAGTCGTACAATCGCATACAATTACGTGAAATGACTTAGTACATAATTGTTTCAGCCACAGCTGCAATATACAGTTACGTAATGCATTGCCTTAATGCTAAATAAATATGTATCATCGCAACTTTAATGCAACTCAGTTTGCTGTCTCGATGTAGAGCATTGGAGCTGCATTTGATTAGCCAGGATTTGCCATTGATCTGCGACTTTACAGAGAATTTTCCAGGATTTGCGGTTTCACATAGAAGCTATTAGAAAATTAATGCCGGCTGATCCTCAATTAAGTCCCACAAGAATACAATTTTTGTGCCATTTTCAGGAGCAAAAAAGTATGGAGCAAAAGATGTTTAACTAAAAATGTTAGAGCGAAGCAAAAATGAAACAAGTTTAAACTAGTGCTTCTTAAAACAAAGCGAAATGAAATAATGTTACCAATGTACTAAATACTTTAAAGTCTTTGGTTTGACTTAAATGGAAATTGAACCCTTAGGTCTAAAGTTTTAGTAAAAAATATTCTATCGATGAAACACTGACTGCAAAATAAAAAAGAATAGCCCTAAAATGTTTTTTTTGCAAAAAATGCAAAACTTTCGAGCGCTGGGGGCTCCGCCCCCAGACCCCCGTTCCTCCGGCGGCTGAGGGTTCTTTTTTTTTATTTTTTGTTTTATTTATCAATAAAAAAAGAGATTAAAAATTTTCATTTTTTTTTTAATTTTTAACTAACAGTTTTTTCTTTTAACTCCCAGCCTCTGGCAGCTGGGGGCTTTGCCCCCAGACCCCCATTGGCCTCCGGCGACTTTCCCCATTGACCTCCTTCCCCAAAACAGCCCCCCCATTGCGAATTTCTGGCTACGCGCCTGGGAATAGGATAGCAATTTTCTAATTTTTACACATCGTAACAGCTTATAATTTAACTGTTTGACCAACTAGGCTATAATTATAAATTATTAAGAGCAATTTTGCATACAGGCTAGCATTTTCTATGGCTTAAGCTGATAGGTAGAGGAGAGCCTCAAGTAAACTGATACCACTATCTCACATCAATTTGTTTCCGGTAAATGGAACCATAAACAAGGAAAGTTTACTTACAGATCAGAGGTAGCCTAACTTCATTCTTTTTCTTGCCAGTTGCTGTATGTCAATGCAATAGTAGGCTATACCTATCTTTAAATACACCCGCTAACAAGGATGGCAGTACGGTACGGTACGCTTCAATTTTCGCTTAGAAGTACGGTACGCTTTTTCTGCAATGGTACGAGTTAGGTACGTTGGTACGGTGCGCTTTATTTGTAAAGGTACGGGTACGTTACGTTGGTACAGTGTTTGAATTAAAAATCCCATATTTCTCGCACATTGCTCCGGATTTTTGTGTATAGAGGCAACAGACAGCTGAAACCAACGCTAAATGTTTGAATTGAGATCGCTGATTTATGGGCTAGTAATTTTAAATTCAGTTAAAGTTGCGAGGAGGTAAAAGCAAGGATGGCGCAACGGTACGGTACGTAAGTACTGTACGGTACGCCTAAATTTTTGTCAAAAAGTACAGTGCTGTTCATATTTCAGAGACACCCCTGCGAAAATTGGCATGTTTGATGTTTGCCGCCAGTTTTTTGCTACCCATGTTGGTTAAAGGTGGGAAAGTTATATATCAATGTAAAGGGTATCTCTTCAGCATATCATCAGGAATACATTTTTGAAACAAAAAGTTAAATTGGGCGGATGTTACCGCTTGAAACGCCACCTAGTGCTAGTTTTACAAAATTAACTTCTACCATGAATAACAATATTACAAATTATTTTCTAATTCAAACTGGCATTTTTAAAAAATAGTGTCGCTACTCATGCCCAATGTTATAATGTGTGGTCACACCACGATCACGCCACCGTTGTGCTATTGTGACGTCATAAACATAGCAGTTTCTCCGGACCCTGTTAGAAGAGGATCATCCTCATTTTCTTCAGACATCATGGGGTTTAAAGCAATATGTGCAGAGAAAAGAGGGATAATAATTTATCTCCACAAGCAAGGAAAGTCTATTAAGTTTATTGCAAAGGAATGTGGATTATCTCGAACAGGTGTAAGAGGTGTGTTGAAACGCTGGAAGGAGACAGGAGAGTCGAAATGCAAACCTCGGCCAGGGAGAACTCGTAAGTCCACCACAAGAACGGACAGAACTCTCGTCAGGCTTTCATTGTCAAACAGGAAGTTGACATCCAGCGAACTATCCAGGGACCTAAGGGAAAGCACTGGTACAAAATTATCTGCTCCAACAGTAAGAAGAAGGCTTTTAGAAAATGGTCTTAGAGGTTGCAAGGCTATATGTAAGCCGTTGCTCTCAGATAAACAAAGAAAGCGCCGTTTGGAGTGGGCTCGCTCTCATGTCCACTGGCCTGTGGAAAAATGGCATAGGGTATTGTTTAGTGACGAGTCCACTTTTACGGTAAATAATCATGCTGGGAACAACTGTGTGAGGAGACGGCCCAAAGAGCAATATCGCCCATATTGCATCTCTCCAACCATCAAACATCCACAGTCCATCATGGTGTGGGGATGCATGGCTGCAAATGGTGTCGGGAGGCTTGAGGTAGTGTCTGGTATGATGAATGGCACAAAATATATTGATGTGCTAGAAAGAAAAATGTTACCAAGTGCCCGCTCGTTATTTTCCGACAATCAGTGGATCTTTCAAGATGATAATGCGCCATGCCATCGTGCTAAGAAGGTCCAGAAGTGGTATGAATCCCATCAGGTGGAGAGAATGGAATGGCCGGCCCAATCACCAGACTTGAATCCAATTGAAAATTTGTGGTACAGGATAAGTTGCATTATTTTCAAAAACAAACCCAAAACAAAGAGGGAGCTAATTGAACAAGTTATTGCAGCTTGGTTTAGAGTAATTTCTCCTGAATAATTGACAAAACTTGTAGATTCACTCCCCCGAAGATGCAAGATGGTGATTGAAAATAAAGGATGGCCAATAAAATATTAAAGATACTTGTGTGTTTTGTATTCCACAACATAAACGGCCTTTTTCAAGGCCACCCACGTTTGAAAAAGAGTTACTAAAGTGATATCTCATATCACTAATGTTTTCAGTAAAGCTACAAACATTCATTATGAATCGTAATTGGATAGCTAGTAATAAGGTCCACGATGTGTATAAGGGTTGCGATGTGGCAACCCTGCATTAAACTTTGCAGAAAGTGAGTTTTACAAACAACTAGAGTTTTTTTGCATAAATCTTACCCTTTGGGGCGTTAGGACGTAAAAGTATTTAATTAATAGCATTTTTTTGGCTTAAAGACCCAATAATTTCAAGACCCTACTAAATTCACGGAAAATTGATGTATTTGTGACGTCACAATGACCAAACGAAAGCGACATAGTAGCATGATCCCAAATTATAACATTGGGCATGAGTAGCGACACTATTTTTTAAAAATGCCAGTTTGAATTAGAAAATAATTTGTAATATTGTTATTCATGGTAGAAGTTAATTTTGTAAAACTAGCACTAGGTGGCGTTTCAAGCGGTAACATCCGCCCAATTTAACTTTTTGTTTCAAAAATGTATTCCTGATGATATGCTGAAGAGATACCCTTTACATTGATATATAACTTTCCCACCTTTAACCAACATAGGTAGCAAAAAACTGGCGGCAAACATCAAACATACCAATTATCACAGGGGTGTCTCTGAAATATGAACAGCACTGTACAGTACGCTGGTACGGTACGCCTTTTTTGTAATGGTACGGGCACGGTACGTTGGTAAGGTACGCTTTAAAAATTGAACTGAAGTACGGTACGTTGGTACGGTACGGTTCAAGGTGCGAGGTATGTAGTACACAAATTTTAAACGTACCGTACAGTACTGCCATCCTTGCCCGCTAGCATCAGCATTAGGCTTAGCCTACTCATTCCCTTCAGCAGTTTAGCCTACTGTTCAGTGATCACACTACCGGTAAGACTAGCCTAATTAATACTAACCTAAACCAGACCTAGTATAGGCATAACAAAACAACATTTAATACTTTTTATTTAGTTTGGTTTGCTACCCTCCTTATTTTTAAGCCTACTGTACACCAGCAAGGCTCTAAACCTAAATTAAACAAGCGTACAGTAACACATGTGACGCCATAGGTAGTAATGTTAATTTCGGAAGTTAGTGACGTTAATTTTTAGTTTGTGGAATAAATCAGTGATATTTGAAGTGATTTCAATCAGTAACGATGAAACGGAAAGAAATAATTCTTTTTGCACAAATCTTCAAAAACTCTAGAGTTTTGATTTATTTCCTTTTTAAGGAAATTCAAACCATGTTCAAACGTCGCTCTGCCCCTGTTTAAGCACCATTTCTCCTAAATTATTCAAATCATGCGCAGTCAGTGGAACGTCCCAGTCAGCATGTGCTTGTGGGACCCAGCTGTGCTTCATGTGGGCATCTTTCTGGGCCCCAGGAGTGGCTGCCCATGTGGGACCCGCAAAAATATGATCGTGGGATTTCGATGGGTCCCATGTGTGGCAGCCCATCTACTATATGGGCAGCCCATGTGGGACCCACAAATATATAATCGTGGGATTTCGATGGGCCCGATGTGTGGCATCCCACTTTCTATATGGGCAGCCTACGAGGGACCCAGCTTTGTGTGAATCTCCGAAATAGATAGGACCCAACCAGCTTCCACCTTAACCCAATGATTCACTGGGCTGCCCATTAACAATCTATGAGCACTGCTTTGCATTTCTGGGCTCCATCCTGATACACCTACGCACGTTGCGCAAGTGTATGCAGTAATGATCAGTCCAGAAAAACAAAGTAGCGCTCATAGCATGTCAATAAGCCATTAGACAGCTCAGAATTTAGCTGATAGGTTTGCCCATTGCGTTTTTAATGCAATTTCACTCTTTTTTCTCACAGCAGTTTATTGCAAACAAAAATCAAACACAAATAACACTGAACCATCAAAAATTTCAAAAATGCAAATCGGTATTACTTTCCTTTTTAGCATGAAAAGTCCTACAACTAGTTAAATTACGAGTAACAATCAACCCCTCTTTCATAGGCAATTTCATTTCTTTTCTTGCTTCTTTTCTGCAACACCTGCAACATATTTGAATAAAACAATTTAGTTAAGTTAGATTACACTCTAGTCATCTTGCAATGCTAAACTTTTGAATTCGACAAGCAAAATAACACAATTCTGGTGATAACCTTGAGAACGTAATGTAATGTTGGCAATACCCTACTTCTTTCCAGAAACGGGGGCGTTGAGAAACTTCAAGAAGAATAGACCAGCCACACCCCATAATTTTGAACAGGAAAAAACGAAAAACGCTCCATAAGAGATGCGAGTATTTAAACATTTAGAAAGAAGTAGCCAGCTCATCATGAGGTTAGTGATTCAGCCACCCCCCCCCCCTTCAAAAAAAAGGCCAAGGTTGCACTGGAGGGACAGCTTCTGCTACAAACTCTTTTCGCACCTAATGCATCCAGAAAACTTGAAGCCCAAATAATGAAATATTTTTTCAGTTAACTGTCAGTGAGTAATGAACATAATCCAGTCACTAAAAGTCCTTTTCTTCAGTACTGGCAGTTGAATCTCCTTTTAATCACTGTATTGCTTATCCAACACTGTCTAATTATTATTAATTGTTAGCTCTATGCATAGTCCCGTTTAGGCTATTAAAGCATGTCTGTTTTCCAACGCTCACGCATCCCTCAGAAATAGATGCCACTAACCTTGTGTTCCCTACCACCCAAAAGATACACCTGTCAGTTACGGTAGATTCCTAAAGTAACAATGCAACGCTGGGGTCCTCCGGAAAGACACTTATTTATCATTGCACCCAACACGGTAACACAGTTTTATGCACATGAATAAATTGATATTGAAAAAAGCGGATAAGCATAGAAGCAATTTTTTCCATTTCGTGAAAGGCGTCAAGTTATATTCCGCATTTTCTCTCATTCAGTAGAAAACAAGACTAACCTGACCTCATACAAAAAATATCTGAACTATAATCGCAATCATACTTAGTTGCTTACCATAAATAGGATCACAGAAACATTTCTTGCTCATTTGTTGCATGTACTAGAGCCTGCCTGCTGTCATAAAGTGGTTTTTGTGGCATACGAACTCATCAGAACAAGAATCTGTAATTGTAAAACGTTGTTCATTAATATCAAAAATTGGACCAAACCCTCAATTTACAGCAAATACCGTAGGTTTATTTTTGGTCAATCACTGAAATTTTTAGTAAATAACCAAATAAAAAAAAATTTTTCATCACAATGACTGAAAAGCTTAGTAGTAGGACCAATCTTAGAACTGACATAACAGCTAACTGAATGATAAATAGACAAAATTATGCATTTACAATTGCAAAAATGACTTCAAGTTTTCAAAAATACTTTCAAATATGTGCATTTGATAGAAAATTTTAAGCAAAAAATAAACCCAGACATAAATCAGTTTACAAAAGAATATTATGTGCCATTATATGTATATCACATGAATGGACCATTAAAGTTTAATTTAAGTGGTAAAGGTATTACTTGGAAAATAGTTCTATGCATCTAATTTACAGTAAGTTTGTGTCCAATACATGCCTTACAAAACAAAGTTATAGTAGAACGCCGAATACCAAAAAGTATTAGAAGCAGGTAAACTTGATACCGTAATTAAAACGACTCATAAAAAAAAAGGGTGAATATTATGCTGCGAATAATGTCCTAATCATAATGTGTGTGTACATGATGTTTTTGTCAGCTATAATTTTCTTCAGTTATCTGAACAAACCCTTTATCCAAGCCACCACTAGTCTCAATTAGTTCAGATGATCAGCATTCTAATCATTTCAGTAAGCAATATTTTTCTTTTATGAAATGTGATTTTGAGGTAAACCAAAAGTCATTCAAAAATTAATGTTTATCTAACAATGCCTAGTTGCTGCCTTAGCAAACTATTCCAATGTTTAGAAAAACAACAATGAATAAATGGCAGACTTAAAGCTTAACCATCTAAAGATAAACAATTAAACATAGATTACATGTGTAATAGTAAAATGCTAAGAGCAGGATGCCCATCAATCGCGAAATATTAGAATTTAGATTGATGGGTATCCTGCATTTAGCGTTTTGCATCGTTTACATGTTTAAGTATTGTGGTATCATATAGCAAAACTTTCTGTTGCACACAACATCAATGGTTATTTTTGACATTTTTGTTTTTGTCATGCAGAAATCAATTCTAAAAATAACATTAACCAACAAAATAAGATAGCAATTATCTACAGATACTGCATTATGAAAAATTAGGATGCTTCATTCAAAATTCTAATCATTCAATAATGCAGTAAATCGAATGATTGATGATTGAGATTGATCACAATAAACTTACACAAACCTCAAAAAAATCACCGTTTTTTTCAAGGAAGAGGCTGCTGTTACGTTACATGAAAATAAGAATATCGCTATCCTGTCCTAACCCCAGGGTTGCCACAGAAACTGCACAATCAAATTCCAGGACTTTTAAAGGTCATTTTCCAAGACTGTTTAAAATTTTTTTCACAAGACTTAAAATCTAAGTTGGGCTATTACTCTTTCATGCACCTACATTTTTGTACTTGCCATTGACCAAAAATTTTGATGTAAGCATTTGCATTCCCAGTACTGACTACTAGCCAGGAACAAAGCCAGAAATTTGCAATGGGAGGGATGTGCTTTTGGGTATGGGGGTAGAGTCCAGCCGTCGGAAGCCACTGGGAGTCTGGGGGCAAACCCCCCAGTGCTCAAAATTTTTGCAATTTTTTGCAATAATGACTTATTTTCAGGCCTAGTTTGGTAAAGATTATTGCTTTTAAAAAGCAGCTAAGAAATTAGCATTGCAAAAACGTGGTTAAACTGGTTGCATAAAAGGGTTAACAGTATGTGGGTGATGGCGAGAGCTCGACCAGTACAACTTTTTCAGGCTGATAGCGACTTATTAATTACCACATTTTGTCATTATTTTTCACTTAACTTGACACTAAAAGCTTCAACAATCCTCCTCCAAAGAAAGACTATTTCAAACACAAGTCATACTAAGCAAATAGAATGCAAGAGTGCTCGTGCTTGCTCTAAAAATGAACTGGTTAAGGTAACTGTGCTAAGTCAATATTTTATCGGCGTACAGAGCCAGTACGATATACCGGCTTGGCCCTGAGATCGCCTAGTATATATCGGCAGACCAAATGTATCGGTCGAGCTCTAGTGATTGGTAGGGGCAAAACTTCAGTCCTAGCTCTATTTTCAGCCAGTAAATCATAAAATCCAATCATTTGAAAAGAAAGAGTTTATTTGATCGCCAGTGCACAAAAAACGCTATCCTAGCCCTAACCCCAACCTTAAAACTTAACCCAAACTGTAACCTTAGCTCTAACCCTAATGTTAATCCCAACCCAAACTAAAAATCTAAACCCCACCTAACCACTTACGATAATAATTGAAAAAATAAAAGAGTAAATGAGCAAATGAGCACCCATTCTTGTTCTCTTATTCTCTATAAGCAGAGCTCATTTGCTTGCTAAAGAGTAAATAGGCACTTTCTTTGAAAAAACTCACAAGTATATTAAGCCAATTGTCAGTATTTTATAACGCTACAAAAAGATATAATTTGGGGGGAGGGGTTAACAAAACGAGATTTGAGCAGGTTGATTAGTAATTAACAGAATTAAATGTTGAATAAACCCTTTTTTTTACCAAGCCTATGTTAAGCATTGTGCATTATGCGATCAAATGAATTGTTTATTTTTAGCTAGATGTTACTGGTTTATTTTTGACCAATATTAGCCCTTTCCCAAAATCATGTTCCAACATGGGCTTTAAATTACTTTAGTGTCCTTATTACTGCAAAATAATGCCTCAGAAGTATAGCGAGAAAAACGTCATATTTTTCTTATTGTACATTTTGGTCAACGAGCCAAAGCGGGTCCACAACAACTGACCGCGAACCAACAGATCGCAAACAAACTGACCACGAACAACGCCGATTGGCTGAAAAGGGCTATCCTGAATTTATTTTTACTATCCCCAGAGCCATCTTGCCTAAACTCTCACTTTGTGACAAAATCACTGTAACGAAATCGTTGCTTCACAATCAGGTAGTCACGGTCAGTTGACTTGGCTCAGCCAAAGCTACGCTACTGCTACTAGAGTATCGCATTGCAATAAAATTATTGTCCATGAATTCACTCTTTCTAATAATTAATATTCAATCATTTATACATACTGTACAGCAAAGTGCAAATTTTGGCATTTTAAAGAGAAGTGCTAATATGTACTCTAGCGTACTAGTAAGAACTGCTTAAAAAGAATAAGAGAGCAAAGAGGAGAGGAATGGGCACTTATACTAACTTTAGGGTAGGAGCTAGGGTTACAGTTTGGTTTAGATTTGCGGTTCGGTTAGGGCTAGGATGGCGATTTTTTTTTGTGCACCAGCATAAAAATAAGCTCTGTCTTTTAACAATACAGCTTTTTAAACAAAGTTTACAAAAGAAATTTTTTCAACAATGGCTTTGTATAATTGCAAGGTACCAGTTATTATAAAAAAAAAAAACTTTACATTATGTCCAGGTAAATTGCGAGAAAACTTGATAAATATTTTTCCAGGACTAACAAACAAAATTCAAGGACTTTCCAGAACAGCAAAAAAAATCAAGGACTTTCCAGGACTTTTCCAGGATGTGGCAACCCTGTATCCCCAACCCTAAACTTTACCCAAACTCTAACCCTAGTTCTACCCTAACGTGAATTTTAATTTAAAATCAAAATTTAACCCAAACCCTAATGATGCTTTTTTAATCTCTCTATAAGCATTACGTGATGTAACACCAGCGACGTTTTTTTTTTTCGGAACAAGCAAGAAAAAAAAGCAAAAAGCAGTCGACTTGCATCCAATAAAAATGCTGATTTACTGATAAAAATTATCTGATGCAGGGTTCAAAATTAATGCCGGCCCACTTGCCAAAGCAAGCTGAAATTTCCTTGGGCAAGTTATTTTTGAGCTTGACTTGCCGGACGGGCAAGCTAGCAAAATACAGCATCTTAACTAGCATCAAGATTATTTTGGTACGTAAATTAGGTCTGCTTTTGTTGCAACAAAATAAAATGTAACTAAAGAAATCTTTTGCTTTATTTTAGCAGTTGGTGATCATCACAACTAGCACTTTGTTTAATCATATGCACATCATTTATGGCAATTTACACAGCTGAATCGCACACATATTTGTTAAATACTCAAATGCTCTTTGCAACTTTTTGACACAAAATGCTGCGTTCAAATATCACTAAGTACTACCTGGCGCTGCATATAAACGACGTCAAGAATTATACATTTGTTTTATGAGTATTTTAAGATCTTTTAGATCCTCTACTTTTTGCAAAAAATTCTTGCTTTTTAGCTGGTTTAGTTTATTAGTTTGATACTCAAATGCTCTTTGCAACTTTTTGACACAAAATGTTCTTTCAAATATCACTAAGTACTACCCGGCGCTGCATATAAACGACGTCAAGAATTATACATTTGTTTTATGAGTATATTAAGATCTTTTAGATCCTCTACTTTTTGCAAAAAATTCTTGCTTTTTAGCTGGTTTAGTTTCCAAGGTATTCGCAAAGAAAATGAGGTTGAGACAAAAGGGCAAAGTTAATTACTGTTATTGCAATGTAATAATCGAAATAATTGCAATCAAAAGATCAATTTTTGTCTAAAGCATGATTGAAAAGTTACTTATTATGTCACATTTACAAACCAATCACACGCAAAAACTTCATTCTCAAAGATGAGCAAATTTTACAAATTAAGTGTTTTTTTGCCAAAAATAAGTACATTTTACAATTTTTTTTGAAGTGAAGCAACTTCTAAACTTATTGTGCCTATTTGTTTTGGGCAAGCTGGGACTTCCTCATGCGAGTAAACATTTAATATCACTTGCCGACGAGCAAGTTGATAAAAAAGTTAATTTCGACCCTTGCTGATTGTTAATAAAAACCAACACACATATCTTCTTACTAATCATAATAAAAGCAATCTATTAGTTACAAACAGATTTACCTGCATTGATTAATGAAAAAATTGTTTCTGTAGTGATTGTAATTTCAGCTCACATCTCAGGCATCTTTAAAAATTATACATACCAGTATATTTCTGGTAGGTAGAGCAACAAAAACCTACTGGTAGCAACTTTTGTTTTGCAAACTAGCTCCTAATTCTGAAAAATGTTTCATTAGCTTTATAAGTGGGATATGACTCAAAGGCGGAAAAGTAGAAAAAAGTAGTTGGGGTTCATCCAAACGTAACCCTAATCCTAACCAAATCTAACTCTTAACCTGCTTTCTAGCACAATTTCTGCCTTTTCCTACTTTTCCGCTGTAGGAAAAGGTGGAAATCATGCTAAAAGGCTTTTAGGGTTAGCCTTAACTCGTTACCCAAACCTCAAATGCCCTTTCCTACTTTTCTGCCTTTTAGAATGATTTCCGCCTTTTCTGTCTTTTAGTCATGTCTCCATAAGTGTTTAACAACAACTTTAGAAAGACATTAAAAGTTTCAAAAGTGTCAAGAGACTCTTGACTTCAATTGATACTACATCTCAGATCTTGCACAGTACAAAAAGTGCAGACTTAGTGTACACTAATTTGAAATAGAATAATATTTAAGTTTTAGCGAATGGTGTTGGTAACAGATACTAAGTTTTCAAGCTTCAGTTTTCATTTTTTAAAATTAATTTAGCAAAAATTTTGATCAAAATTGTATTGGTAAAATTTTTAGTAGATTGGCATCAGAGTTTTTTGCAAGAGATTAGTGAACTCCACCTATCACCATTCACCAATGAAGACTACTGCACACCATCAACAACATCATAATTAAATCAAGGATTTAAGCACTTTTATTAATAAACTTGATCACAAGACTGCTCTTTCATGCATGAGCACTACTGAACATTTAAAAAAATAAAATAAAAGTTAGAGCTAAGGCTAGGATCCAGTTTCGATAAATCTTACAAAAAAGTCTATTAATAAACTTACCAATCTTTGCTTAATTAAAAAAAAAACTAGAAACAAAGATCAAAATCTAATCATTTATTACATACAAAAAAACTTAAAAATGATTTTACTTGAAATTATTTATATTGCGTCAGTTTCAACCAGTTTGAGAAAAAAAGCTATGCTATCTTATTTTGTACTAAAAAACTAGCTACGGCAACTGTTTTCGACTGTTTTCGTATGTTTTATGATGCCATCAATTTTGCCAAACTGCATGAATCCTCTGACAGCCTGATATTCCGTTGAATAAATAACTGTATACAACAAATTACACCAAAAAAATTTACTAATCTGGTTTAAATTTTTGACAAAGGCTATTGTTATTTTCAGTGTTCATATACTAAGCTGATTTTTGTTAGTGAATCAGCAATTTTTTGGATCAAGAGCAAATAATTTTGGTAGTGTCTAGAGCACCAGCGTGGTTTTGCATGTGAAAATGCTGCTGCACCGGTCATTTGTTTTTGCACTTAGATATAGATGGCATTGCTGCCCGAACCCTAACTCTAATGTAAGATTCTGAAGGAAAAATAAAATTAGAACAAGCGCAAATCCACAATATCGCAACATTTGACAAGAGCACTCAGCGCAAATTAAACCCGATTGCGTGACTTGCAAGACACATGCCCTAACCACTACTACACCGAAGTGATGCCTAGTATTAGTCAAAATGCTGTATTTAAATCAAAATAATGAGAAAAAAGCATTAACAGATCGTAACGTCAATGCAGCAGCTTTTTCATATTGAAAACCAAACCAGTGCACTGGAAACTTACAATAGTTTTTTGCAGTTTGATACAGTTGCTTCAGAAAACTCAACAAATTAGACAAAATATGATTTCAAATTTTTCTTAACAGCTTAATAGGCTACCAGATTAGTACAAAAATTAGAGCACATATAAATGCACAGTACTGTACAGGTGTAAACTGTAAATTTACAGCTTTGGGCACAATTGTTTTAAGAAAACTTGGACACTTGCTGATTAGTCAAAAAGTTAAGAGTAAACACCGGTTACTTTATGTTTGCTTCAAAAAACAACAATATCTTTACCCCAACCCAGGTTGGAAAGTTTACCTAGCCTACACTGAACTAGACTTTTGCACCAACCTAAAACCCACATCTCAGATCTGACATAAATTTTGTGTCAGTGTCCTTTAATGCAAAACAAAGTGTGAAGAGCGTGCTGATACAGACATATGATACTGTATAAGAATTTTCACAAACTCCTAGTTTTGCAACTTGATCTCTAAAGAGAAAAAAAAGGTCTTCATTTCACTAGTTTCACAAATTTCAAATGGGATTACCAGGCTGTAAAGTCCTTGAATTAAAAAAAAAGGAATAAATAATGACTGCTGAATATAAAATAATGACAAATAATGTCGATTGTCAAGGAGAAATAATGACAATTTTATGTCTAAAGGATCATACAAGGTTTTTTAGGTGATCTCAAAAAAAGGTCTTCGGGTAGTTTTTGCAAGATTTTTTGGTGATCTCAAAAAAAAAAAAGGGTCTTCGTGTAGTATTTGCAACATTTTTCAGGTGATTTCCGAAAAAAGGTCTTCATTTCAATAACACACGATTTATTGCAATTCATCCAGTGATCTCAAAAAATATCAGTAGCTTAGGGTGAAGTCGGGTAATTTCGGCAACCGGAAATTTTGACAGAAAACCGGAAATTTTGGCAGGTGTCAAAATTTAAGGTTAGATGCTGGCAGGTCTTTCTAGAAGTTAAAAGATTTCTAAAAATGGTTTTAATATTTCCTGTTACCTAATATTCTGCAAAAAAATTGACAATCTTTGAAGACCTCTGCATGTTCTTTTCTCACAGCTACAATATTTCTGCTAATGATAGAATCGAACTTTTAATAACGTTTGGAAGCGTTTGGTCTGTTGCTACCTTTCTAAGCTATGCTGTAGCCTAACTTTGTTGCTGGTCGACTTGTAAACAGATTTGTTTAAATTATCCATTCCTCCCTATCCTAAAAGCATCAAAAGCAGAAGTTTTGCAACGTTAACAAAAATTGTAAGAATTAAAAACTCATTTACTTGATACTAATTCAAATTTAATACAGGAAATTTTTAGAGAATGCAATTGTAATTAGAAAAATTAATAAAAACACAAATTTGTAAAATTTTGCTAAATGGATTTTAATTTTGTTTGGGCTATTGTAAGTAGAATCATAGATCGTATTTGCTGCCTTTTTTCAGCCTTCGAGCCTAGCTGAGCAGCATTATTTATTCGAATTAGTCAAAAATCTGAATAAATTTTATTCAATTTAACCAAATTTAACACTAAATAAGCAGCTCAGATAATTAGAGCAAAAAACAAACATGATTTTTTTGCTTGCTGAAATTTCTGGTTTTACCAGAAATTTTGGCAACCCTTATTACATCATATATAGCTAGCGAGCATGACGTCATAGTATATCGATGTTGATTTGAAAAAAGCCACAAGGAAATACTGCACAGATGGAGTTCAAAAAGAGTTAGTGTTTTCTGAAAATTAAAAATAAGCGAGAAAGTTGCCGAAATTACCACTCTACCCTATTTCGAAAATAATAAAATAATGACAGCGGCTCCAAACTAATGAAAATGAAACAAAAATAATGAAAAAAATGAAATAATGACACACTTGACAGCCTGGATAACTAACCTGCAACCATGAGTAGGTATTGCTGATATTTGCATCACGATACTGCCCACCTCTGGCCACCATTACCACTACCCGGCAGGAAGCTATAGCAGATAGGCCTACCGATTTCAATGTTAGTCTGTGGTCAGGTAGTAAGCTCCCTAATGTGATGGGACACTAAAAACTAGCCAATTGTAGTGCATAACTTTAGTTAATGGCTAATCTAAATCTTACTGCCAAACTGCTAGGTCAAGTGTCACTGTCAGATTCAGATTGTACGCTTTTTTAAAATATGCTGGTACCGTATTACATTAAGACCGTATCCTATCCATATTGCTTCTCTAAGCACAATCAAAAGAAATACACAACACATTTCTTAGCCAGAGTTTGAAGCAATTTCTCACTTAACTACTCGTGATTCGCGTAACTTAGTACCGGTAACCTACCGTACTTAAGGAAGTTGCTATAGTGTTTCTCCTCTGTTCGGGTTAGGGTTGGGATTAGGGTTAGCATTGGGCTTAGGGCTATTTTGGCACTTGCAGCAAAATAGCCGTTAGGACTATTTTGCCTCCAAATGGCAAAATAACAGGGCTATTTTGCTTCCAGAGGGAAAATAGCCACAGCTTTTCCTTAACTTGGCACTTCTGATCAATTTTGCTTTTGATTTTACCAACAGTCACGTGACCATTTAAAATTTTTTTCATTTTTGCAAGGTTTTGTAATTTTAGCATAATCGACTTTCATTACTGCAATTTTTCGACAAATAACTCACTCTTTGAAGATGGAAACGTTTTCCAAGTTTAGTTTTATTATTAATAGAAGGCCTACTTACGCTAATTAGGTTTATCTGTAACACTGTACCGGTTTCATCTGCTAAGTAAAATTTGTGCTTCCGAAAAAATTGTAAGTAGGCAATTCTATCAGTTTCATCCGAAGTAAGACAATCAAAATGCTTTCAAACAACAACAAAAAAAAACTCCAACTTTGAAAATCTCAGATACAGCATACTTAAATGTAAAAAGTGCTTTAAAATAAACAATATAAATGCTTAATGGGCTGCCCAATAAAATAATGCATGGGTAGCAGGTACAAATTTTAAGTGGGCAACCCAGCCACAATCACAAAATTTACTAAAATTAGAAATGAAATGTAAAGCACTTTTTTAAGAAAAGTTACATCATACCTATTAAAATAAACGCACAATAACAAAACTAATCGATAAAAATTTTATGTGAGCATACCCAGTTGGGGCCTATATAAACTCATGGCAATATTACTTATGTCGACAGCAAGTAAAAATGCCGGTATTGGTGCATACAAATTATGATTCTCAAGGTTGCTAAAACTTTTTTTTGGACCAATAAATCCCCCTAACGGATAATTTGTTAAAAATGTGATGTTGTTCATACAAATGGGTTACCCACATGAATTGCATCTGGGCTTCGCAGCTCGTAAGTTTTTAATGGGCTGCCCAAGTAGGATATAACTGGGTTGCCCATATGAATAAGTTTACGTGGGCAACCCACATACAAAACAGATTCTTGATGGGTTGCCCATGTGGTATTGACATAAATGCCAGTGCGGTAGCCCATTTGCACAGTTTGCCCACCTGCCCACCTTACACCACACATGGGGCCTATGTGGGAATGCTGACTGGGGTGCTGTGAAGTTCACAACAAGAGCAAGTGGACGAATTGCTGGGGCAAAAATGCAGATTGGTGAGGAACTGTATACTACTGCTGGAAGAAAAAAGCAATGGATCGAAACAGAATACAATGCTACAAAAAAGCTGCTAATGCCAGTCAATAAAATCAAAGTTCTCATTGCTATTTGCATTGCATTAACTGTATTTTTTCTGTTATACATCATTTCATGCAAGCAGTAGTGTTAAAACTTGAAAGAAAACGCTAAAAATATTATGCGCTTGTGAAAAACTTAAACGAGGACTAATGACAAAATCAATCGGGGTATCAAAAGTTAGGCCTATCGTATTAAACTAGATTAGCGTTGACTCTATTCTTTTTGACCCATCCGTTGCAGAGATATTCTACTTCAAACACGACGTTGGTACTCCGATGTTTATTGGCAACCCTGTCGTTAATAAGCATGTGACGGCTGTCACCTCGCCTAGAATCGAAGCCTTGTTCTGTTCAACCTCCTTGTGATGCTATTCATGTGACTTCGCGTCGCTGTTGGCGTTTGCAAGAAGGTTGCTTAGAGCATGCGCTGATTGGTGGCGTGACATTTGCCTTTTTCTCATTGTCCGAACTCAGACGCAGAAAACTATTTTTGAGTTCTCTTTTGGATTTGGGACAACAAGCAACAACAGCAACATATTTTTCATCAACGTCGACGTTTTCAGTTCAATTTCAAATCAAGTATTTTGTTGATCTTTCTTTATAGTTAAATCGCTTACTTTTATTTTATTTTGGTTTGTTAGAGATTAGTGCAATAAAATATATTTTTATTTACAGTTTATTGTGGCGTGTGTTTTTCTATAATTTACGGAGTCAACTACATTATTTATAATTAGAACCATACCGTACGTCTCAAGCATTAGCGTTTTAGCGACGCCTTTCCAGTTCTAATCTAAAGCAACGATTAGGCTACTGCATTGAGTCGTTTCGCTACGCCCTAACCAGTTTGATCTTATCAGCACAACAGATCTAAGCTGGTAAAAAGAGTAGGCTTTTTGGTAGCCAAGCGATTTCAGTAAAAATTAAGCTGGCAGATATATTTAAGTCTAAATCCCAGCCTACTCTAGCAATAAGGTTTTTATTACTAGGCTAAACAATATAATCTTATACCTGATTGCTTACGGTATTTTGTGAACCTAGAATAAACTTTTTCATCTAAGTTGAAAACAATGGCCTATTAGCCTACTCTAATAACTCTACCAGCCTTACTTTCACTTGTTCTTAGACGTTTGTTACCTAGGCTATCGTACAGTCTAGCGTTTTTTCCAGCTCGGATCTATTCTGCTGACAAGATCAAAGTGATTAGTGCGCAGAGAAACGACTCAATGCAGTAGCCTAATCGTTCCTTTAGGATAGAACTGGGAAGGCGTCGCTAAGACCTTAAAGGCGGTGAATCATCCAGCCAATTCTGGTGGTTTACAATAGTTAAAATTGAACTATAATTTTTGATATTTTTTGTTTTAATTTTGGGGCTGCGGTCGCAAAGATATCCAACAAATACAAAAAGATATCCCCCGAAAAATGTTTTTGGAAAGTCTTAGTTTTGTTCTTCCAAAACCACAGTTCTCTATACTATTAGGCCTGCTGTGGTTTTGGCGGGAAGAACAAAACCCAGAGTTTCCAAAAACTTTTTTCGGGGGATATCTTTTTGTATTTGTTGAATATTTTTGCGATCGCAGCCCCAAAATTAAAACAAAAATTATCAAAAATTGTAGTTCAATTTTAACTATTGTAAACCACCGGAATTGGCTGGATGATTCACAGCCATTAATGCTTATCAACGACAGGATTGCCAATAAAAATTATTAAAATTAATGGAGTCACCGACTTCGTGTTTGAAGTAGATTATCTCTAAAATGGCTGGGTCAAAAAGGATGGCGTCAACACTAATCTACTCTTACGCAATTAGCCTATAGGTGGGCACAAGTCCGTTAATCGTTAATCCGTTAATAACGAAGCTAACTTTTTTATTAACTTGTTAATCCGTTAAAAAGTTTTTTTCATGTGAACGGACTAAATTAAGTTCTGTTAACTTCCGTTAAGGTTTTTTTCGTTAATATCTTGCACCATTCATCGGACCAGAACAAACCAGTTTGCACTGGTAACACTTGTTTCGTATTAGCACGAGTTTTATATAAGAAAGCGAAGAAAGGAGCTCTTTTTTGTGGCAAATAATAACCTGCAGGCTCATATGTCTATTAATTATCGCTGTTCGCAATTTTCTTTCCGACCGCAGCTGCGTTAGTGCATTTGAACTTATTTTTATCTTGAACTTAGATTAGACTGTAAAATGTAACTTCCAAAACACAAAAAGACCACCATAGCAATAGATATTTCCTTACAATCAGCTCAACAGCGTCAATACGTGTGCTAGAAGCGAGTGAATAAAAAGAAATGTAAATTACCCGCAAAATATTAACGGATTAACGGACTTCATTAACTTCCGCTAATCAAAGCTGAAAATAACGGATTAACGTTAACAGAGGTGTGAAGTTTGTTAACGGACTAGTGGTTAACGAAGCTAACGTTTTGCATTAACTTGCCCACCAATGAATTAGCCTAACTTTGGACACCCCAATTGATTTTGTCTTTAGCCCTCGTTTCAGTTGTTAAGAAAAATTCAAAAACTTAAAAGCAACTCTAATGCTAACTTAAAGATCACCATTGTCTTTCTCTCTGATGAACAACATAAATAAGTACCAACATAGCATATCTAGCACTAGAATTACCAATTTAATGAGTATTCTTAGATTAGAAGGAGTGCGATTGAAAAAATTCCTGGGGGCATTATCTAAACGAGGTCCAATTTAAAAAAAAATTGGATTTTTCATTTTTTCGACTCGAGGCAAATATCTAACACCCATGCAAGTTAAAATTAAAATATGACCCTAAAAGGATCTGCCGGAGCAGAATAAAATTCTACTGGGGCCAAAAAATTCACAAACTAATATTGCAGTTTGTCAATAATTTTTTGTCCTACGCTGAATTGCTGATCATATTAAGCTTTGAAAGCTTAATAAATGAAATTATTTAAATAAACTGTGGAAGAATATTTTTGTGACAGACTTGTCTAAAAAAACTCATTTTTATCATCTAAAAACCAAACCAACAATACTGTTTAAGCTTATTGTGAAGTTTAAATTAAAAAAAAATTTAAATTGGGTCATCTAAGAAAAATTTCATGTAAAAGCAAAAGCTGTTGAGAACAAAAATCCTCAAAACGCGCACTTGCAAAACATTCTGCATGTTCTTCTTCTTTCTTCATTGCCCGCTTTTCCGTGAGGGTTGCGGGGGCAGTAGCTCAAGATTGAGCCGCCACACCTCACCGTCTTCCATCACCTCCATCATTTCGCTTGGGCGAATTCCCAAGCGATTCCATCCAAGATCCTCAATGTAATCGGTCCATCTAGTTCTAGGTCGTCCGACTGGTCTTCTCCCATTTGCTTTGGCATGTAAAGCTTGTTTGGGGAGTCTTTCCTGAGGCATTCTGCTTACATGGCCAAACCATCTAAGCTGAGATCTTTCAGTTCGGAGAAGTAACGGCTCGATGTTAAGAGATTTTCGAATTTCAGAGCTACGCACCTTGTTAAACAGTGTAACTCCTTCGATTCTTCGTAAAAACCTCATTTCGGACGCTTGCACTTGTGATCGCATTCTTTCGGTCATTACCCAAGATTCATGACCATAAGTGAGAATGGGGACAAAAACTGCTTTGAAAATTGAGCGCTTTGCCTTTTTCGACAATTCTCGTTTCATGACAACCGAGTAGTGCAAAGCTCGCATTACTGCACTAGCCTTGCCTATTCGGGTATCCAGTTCTTCGTCTTGCCTTCCGTCACTCGTAAATGCAACCCCAAGATACTTGAACTTCTCTACCTGCTTCAGTGTCGCTCCATTCACTTGTAATACGCACTGATCAGGGTTTCTTGAAAGATGAAGTACCTCAGTTTTGGCCGTGCTTATTTTCATTCCGGCGGTGTTGCATGCATCTGCAAAGCTATTTAATGCGCGCTGGAGGCCAGATTCTGTGGAAGAAAGCAGAACCAAATCATCTGCGAATAGCAGACGACTAATTTTGCAATTTCCAATCGTGGCACACTCATCAGCTTGGCTGCATTTGTCGATCCAATTCATGTAAACAATGAAAAGGAGAGGTGACAAAACGCACCCTTGCCGGAGTCCAACGCCCACATGGAACGGCTTTGATTGCTTGCCATTTACCCGAACACAAACCTCCGGTCTGCAGTAGAATGACTTAATAGCGCGTAACAATTGACCATCAACGCCATACTCCTGCAAAACCATCCAAAGTTTATCCCGAGGAACTCGGTCATATGCTTTTTCAAGATCGACAAAGCATGCAAAGAGATCTTTGCCATACTCCCAAGATTTCTCGAAGATTTGCTTCAGAGTGAAGATTTGGTCCGTGGTGCTGCGACCCGGACGAAAACCGCACTGACCATCTTCCAGTTTTGATTCCACTATTTCTCGGCATTTCCTTTCAAGGCATTTGGCATATACTTTCCCTGGCAAACTAAGGAGTGATATCCCTCTGTAGTTTGTACATTGCTTGCGATCTCCTTTCTTGAATATCGGAATAATCACACCTGTTTGCCAATCTCTGGGAGTTTTGCCAAGCTTCCACGCAACTTGACACACTCGCGTTAACCAGAGCATTCCTTCTCCAGTCAGCGCTTTCAACATCTCGGGTCTGATTTCATCTTCACCAGCAGCTTTTCCAGATTTTATCCCTTTAATTGCAGTTGCCACTTCTGCTGCAGTGAAAACTTCGTCCTCCCCTAGATGTGTCACTTCGTGTGTGTCACGAGTCGATGCCTTTACAGGATTCAAAAGATCTTCAAAGTATTCTCTCCATCGTGAAAGGATTTCATTCTCATCCGTTAGAATGTTACCGTCAGAATCCTTGATGGAGTACGTGATACTCGATCTTTTGCCACGTAAACGGCGGATGGTCTGCCAAAAAACTTTGTTTGCCGAAAAAAGTTGGGATCCAACCGACGACCAAACTCTTCTCATGACTTCTCCTTGGATTTCTTTACTGCCGAAGTTGCCGCTTTTCGCGCGTCAGTGTACCGGGATTGCAAATCAGATGACGATCTGTCCTGCAGCCAGGCCTTGAACGCATCTTTCGTTGCTCGAATAGCTTCTTTAACCTCTTGGTTCCACCAAGGCGTTCTTTTCTCACTATCGCCCGCCATTCTAAGCCGTTTTAGCCCACAACTTTCAGCAGCTGATGAAATGATTGCTGATCTGAACAGCAGCCATTCCTTCTCGATGTCCTCGGATACATCAGGAAGTTGTCTGAACTTAGATGATATACTGGATGCAAACTGTTTTCTTACTTCTTTGTCCTCCAAAGCCTCCCATTTGATCCGGTAAGTCACAGACGACCGGTTGGATCTCTTGTTTGGCCAAGGTTTCGAAAGTCGTAAGGAACATACTACCAGATGGTGATCAGTTGACAATTCAGCACCTCGCTTCACTCGAACGTCCAGCACATCAGAAAACAAATCTGACGAAACTATGCAAAAATCTATCAGCGATTTTTGATCCATACTAGGTCGATACCATGTATACTTGTGAACCTCTCTGTGCTGGAAAAAGGTATTCATGATGCGGAGTCCGTTGCTACAACAGAGCTGCAATAAATACCTTCCGTTCTCATTCAGTCCAATGACTCCATGTTTTCCGATCACACCCTTCCACGTATCTGTGTCTGTTCCAACATGTGCGTTAAAATCCCCCATAAGGACTGTAGATTCAGTAGCTGATACTCGTAGAAGAGCATCATTTACTTCATCCACAAAAGTCTGATATTCACTCGTGGCTTTGGGGGCATATACCTGCAACAGGCACAATGACCGATCCAATACCTTAAGCTTCAACATACAGACCCGTGATCCCAAAGGAATCCAATCTGACACACAGTCTGACAAACGGGGGCTTGTGAGAATCCCCACACCCGCTTGTGCAGACATACTAGGATCAGCACCAGAATAGAAGAGTTTCCATCCGCCATCCAGATCCACAGTTCCAGAGCCACGTCGTTTGGTTGAAGAAACTCCGATAATATCGAGATAAAAGCGCTTTGCTTCCTCAACCAATTCTAGCTCTTTTCCTGTGAGGGTGAGGATATTCCAATTGCCCAACAGCAGTTGGTGATGGTTGACCGGCGAGTGTGCGACATTATCTCGAGTACGAATACTCTGCGCTGCCTCGATTCGCCTCTCCAAACGTGTAGCGGGCACATTGGTGGAGCTGCCACTAGGGATGGCTGGTGGAGATTGTCGCTTATTTTTCGAACGAGCCCCTCTGCCTAAGACTCGAACGCCATAGGGGTTTCGCTGAATGACGACATTCTGCATGTTGAAAAAAAAAAAAAAAAAAGATTAAAATAAGCTCCCATCAGCTGATTGAGCTAATTGAAATTAATGTCAATACGTTTGAATATTTTAAAATATTTTCACAATTTGTTGTACAGTATATATTCTTTCTCAATAATGCAGTAATTGCAAAGCGTCTTCAAGTGAAGACCCAATAGCCGTCAACTGCCTTTACGTTCAGAGATTAGACTGCAAGCTGAATTTTAGATGCAATAAATATAGTTTAGTAAGTGGAATTTTAAAATGCAATAATACAATATTTAAAAATTTTTAAATGCAATAATATAGTTTAGTAGTGACGTAATTGTTTGGGAATGCGGTAATTAGTCTTTTTACCGTCTGTTTGAGATCGTTGCTTTTTTGAAGAGGGTACATTAGGGTGTCCGTTATTTATGGTCAAATTTTATAACGCACATTTTTGTTAGTCTGAACTTCTCAAAAGTTTCCATTACACCAAAAACTGCCTCATGCAAACTTTTACTGCAAAATTTTGATGTTTAGAGCTTGCGCAGTGATCTCAAAGTTTGTTTAACAAACAACAATTTATGCATTTAGGAAGTTTTCTAATCAGTTCAATAGTAATATTTACAGAAAGTTATTGCTGCAGAAGAGTATAGAGATTATTTTCTTCATATTCGGAACAATGGCCTGGTTATTTTCAACTATATGCAATTAAAGTGTTAATCATACCGCATTGTCTTTATTTTTGAAGCGGCTTGATTGAATAGTGGTGCTATCATAGGTGGGCAAGTTAATGCAAAACGTTAGCTTCGTTAACCACTAGTCCGTTAACAAACTTCACACCTCTGTTAACGTTAATCCGTTATTTTCAGCTTTGATTAGCGGAAGTTAATGAAGTCCGTTAATCCGTTAATATTTTGCGGGTAATTTACATTTCTTTTTATTCACTCGCTTCTAGCACACGTATTGACGCTGTTGAGCTGATTGTAAGAAAATATTTATTGCTATGGTGGTCTTTTTGTGTTTTGGAAGTTACATTTTACAGTCTAATCTAAGTTCAAGATAAAAATAAGTTCAACTGCACTAACGCAGCTGCGGTCGGAAAGAAAACTGCAAACAGCGATAATTAATAGACATATGAGCCTGCAGGTTATTATTTGCCACAAAAAAGAGCTCCTTTCTTCGCTTTCTTATATAAAACTCGCGGTAATGCGCAACTAGTGTTGCCAGTGCAAACTGGTTTGTACCGGTACGATGAATGAATCGTGAAGATATTAACGAAAAAAACCTTAGCGGAAGTTAGCAGAACTAAACGGAACTTAATTTAGTCCGTTCACATGAAAAAAACTTTTTAACGGATTAACGAGTTAATAAAAAAGTTAGCTTCGTTATTACGGATTAACGATTAACGGACTTGTGCTCACCTATGGGTGCTACCCAACCCCTTACGAGGGATAAAGAAGCAACGGTACTTCGCTGAGACCCAACAGTTGTGCCACACGCCAGGATGCAGACTGCAGAGCCAAAGATAGATCTACATAGAGGCTCAGAGGCAAGACAGTCAAGAAAAAGATGACTAAGATCCTGTTGAAGGTGTCCACTGGCACTGCAGAAAGAGTTTTCCTTACGACTGACTTACGACAATTGTCAGAGGCTTTGACCTTGGAAACGACGGCGGAAAGCTTAAAGCATATGGGTCGCAAAAGGACCAGTTCCAACGGAGAAACTGTATGAATGGGACAGTTAAAAGAGAAGGGGGAATGTGGAAATGTGACATCTCCATTTGTGACACTGGGTGTCTCGAGTTTTGGAAATAGCTGGGGAAAGGAGTCAGGAACCGTCGCAGAAGCAAGGGAGGTTCCAGCTTTGGGAAGAGAATCAGCATGCTTAATTCTAGGGATACCAGCATGACCGCAGACCCATTGGAAATTTGAAATGGCAATGTTAGAAAGTGAAGAGACCTGAAACCAGATATTTTAAAGAGGCCTTGGCCAGAGATATAAAAGGACTTTTGAAAGTAGCGAAAAAGCCAATTGGTAGTTTGTAAAAGGACTTCTGAAAGTGGCAAGTCGTCTTGTGGTTGTTATTCCAGACGAGCCCGTGCTTCAAGGGGTGGGCTTCAGCTGTGAAACTGGAGGCAATTGGTCCAGCAGAGAAAAAGAGCCGAAGGTATTGCATTTGAATAATATGGCATACACTTCAGTGCCAGCAGTCCAACGAGGGAAAAGACAGATCTATCGACCCATGAATACACGTCTGAAGGAGGGAGAGTAATCGATTCTTGGCGAATTCATGTTGCTGGGAAGAGCTAGGGCAGCTGCAGTTAAATATGGAAGATAATACTGTAAACTTGATTGGAGTTCAGAAGGAATTGTGGGACATATAATTAATGGTTCGCGTAAGAATAAAAGTTTTTTTTTTGTGGATAAGCAATATGATCACCACGAAGGTTTCTTCTTGAACCGGCTAATCACTGATTTTGAACCAATGGCGCTGAGGTTAAGTGATTCTTGGAGGAGGCGAGGAGCACGTACAAGGCATGAAAGCGCTTGGTATTCAAAGTTCAAAAACTTGGTATTCAAAAAAAATCAAAGTAAGTTTCAACAAAGGAAGTTGGGTCTCAATAAGAAGCAATGGGATAGAGTTAGAAGGGAGGCATCACCTAAAGACCTTGCTTGCAGCTCTGTGCAGAGTTTCTAATTGGTTGGTCAGACATATCAACTTTCTACTGTATTTGTTGACACACTCAACAAATGTTTTGTTTTTTATGTTGGCCATATCCACTCGAGTTTGTGATAGTGGTTCTTCTACGACATTCTCTGAAATTTTCACCATGGCACGTTTTGTAGTCAAACCGACGTTACGATGAAACAAGCCAAGCAAATTAAAATCCTCTGTAAGATACCACAGAAGCCTCGCCAATAGCTATCTTACGTAAAGAAGCTGTTTGTCATAATTACTGTATATCATACCGATACGTCACTGCAGTTCCTAAATTAACTCTCAGAAGATTTTAATAAACGCTATTGTTATGCGTGTTAAGGTAAAAATGAAATAATAAAACTCTATTGTTCGTGATGGTGGTATTCCTGCATAAAAATACCCATCCAAACTTAATAGGCTTAGTGCCACCTCTAACCTTCATTTTTAAGACTTAAAATTTCATACACATCATTTTTTCATGAAATGGAACCATTTGAAAGGGTCAGAGGTGAAATTTTTCGAAATGTCAAATTAAGGGACACCCTAGGGTACATATACTTAATCAATTAAAGAGTTTTATTAAAGCATAAAGATTAGTTTTTTTTTTTATTCGGTTATCATTGATCATGGATTACCCAGGTAGCTTCCCAAGTTTACAGTTTTTGATTTTCTGTACCGACAATCTTTGCAAAAATATAAAATTCTTTTCAACGTTGGTACAATTTTAAGCAAATTTGTATTTTTTAAACTCGATAGAAAAGCTTAGAAATTTTATCGTTTGTGAAATATCGTGCTAATACAGAAGTGCAGTCAAGTAATGGCGATCAAAACAATTATTTGTTATAAACTCACCAGGTAATCTGCATGTCTGTCACTATGGATGGTTAATACATTTTGATCTTTCTGTCACGAGAGCGATAGTAGCGCTATTCCGTGGACGATTTGTTCGAACCCGCATAAAATTTAACACTTTCAAGTTTCCCGGATTCCAGTTGACGTTTGGCTTTTTTCTAGTTAAGTTTGGTGCTTGTTTGAAACCACCAAGCAGAGATAATCATCTTAAAACGCCTTATTAAAGGATGAAACAACAATTTCAGGTTGCGGGTTGAAATCAGATCATGCTATTTGAGTCTCTTTAAAAAAAGACTCTTTTACCTTGTGGGTCATGCTGTCGACTAATGATATTCTTACTATCCTGAGTAGAGTCTAGAACTGTCGCTTCTTCAAAGAAAAGGCTTTCATCTCTCCAGTTTACTTAGGGAGGCCGAAATGTCACCACATAAAACGGATGCTTTAAGTAACTTTTTTGCTACGACTACAAGAGTTACGGTAATCTAATTATTCAACAAAAATAATACGAAATAGAACCCTGGAAGTTCTCTGAAAACAATTAACTGGTAAACTTCAAAATCGACACACCAGGATTTTCATTAGATTGTGATGTCACATAATTATCCGTTGAATTACTATATAACGCATAATTTTGATTTTTCAGTCAAAGCAATGACATAAAACTAGATGATCCGAAACTCCGCGAATGCGCTCATTTTATTCTCTGCTTGGTCACGCTTATCTGCAGGCCTCACTCTTCTGCTTTTCTCAGGCACTGGCGATTGGTGCACAGTTTGAAAAAGGTCGGTTGAAGCGCTAATAATGTGTTTGCAAAGTAATTAACGGAGGTTTGAAGTGAACTAATCTGTATTCATGTTTATGCCATTAGAGTGAAAGTGATATTTTGAAAATTGGAGCTGATTCTGCAGGTCTTTAATAGCCTATTCAGTGTAGAATCGTGTCCGTTCTTAATCGTTTAAAGGGTGTGAACGAAATAGTCGAAGTCTTACTCATCCGCACCGACATTTTTCATAGGTCATGAACTTTTGCTGTAGTCACTCGATCGATCACTCGTATGAACCACGCACTTTGCGCCAGTCTTACCACATCAACGCCTAGCATAGGCGTAGCCAAGGGAAGGGGGAGGAAATTCAATTGCCACCAACGATAAAAATAATGACATCAAAACCTTTTTTTAGCTAAAGTTTATTTTAGCACTTTTGCGTTCAACAATACAATACTAATATCCAATTAATGTAAATGTATTATCCGGAAGAAACTCAGGCTTTTTGTGCTAAAAGTTGCAACTTCAGTCCCTCGTCTAACCTTTTTGTGAACATAATGAAATAACATGACTCCTAACCATCTATTGTGCCAACTTTGAATAACAATTCACATCCATCTCAGCAGTTTTATCGCGACAAAATACTTTAGAAAAAAAATTAGCTTGGGAAAATGTTTATCGCACAAATTATTGAATTGAGCGAGCCTGGGTCCTGGTCGTTCATATACGCCTAAAAGTGGTTATCTTTGTGATAAAATAAAAATCTTCAAGGCAAATTTTTGAGTGAATTATTATTTACTAGCTGCTAAAAGTATTGCAGGAGGTATTGCATTTTGCTTAACCCTATTTGGACCGAGTCACTTGGAAAATTTAACCTAAAAATGCAAGATTTTAAACGTGCTTTGGACTTGACATGCAAGTAAATGGAAGATTGAACAATTTTAATTTTTTCAGTTGGCTTTCAAATCTTAAAAATTTAGTGATTTTAAATGGATCTACAAACGTACGAAATGTGATCCAAATGGCCTTAGAATTGCAATTTTTTCTAAAACTTTACAAAAAATTGCCCAGCGGCGGGGGGGGCTTTGCCTCCAAACCCTAGTCTTTGATACGTTTAAGTTACACTAGTTTACTCGCCATCTCTCCCAATTTACAATTTTTTGAAAACTTTTCAAGTTTTAGTTAGTTCAAGTCCTGACCCCCTTCAGCAAAATCCTGGTTACATGGTAACCCAGGCTTCTGATCCTCCATTTTACGGTATCTTAGTCCAATTAAAAAGTCTTTTGAAAAGCTCTGATGACGTCATTGCTTGGCGGTTTGGGCTCCACTAATCAAAAATCCTAGCTATGCCTATGACGCCGAGCACTTTTTGGATTCTGTTAGCAAGTTTTTCTTTTGGCTGGGCCTCCACTGCGGGTAGTCTGCTTGGCCCTAATGGGAAATATGCGTCAAGTGTCTTTCCTAAGGACACAAGGACGTAATGCAGTCACTAATTCTGAAAAAAAGGTGCGTTGATGCTTTTTCGCAAGAAGTTGGTAAAATATATGAATCTTCAAAGGTAGAGGGGTTTAAGTAAGACATTAGACGTCATTTAGAGTTTTGATGTATGCTATAGCTGATGATTTATTTTTGCTTTATCCTGCTGTCTCGAAACAACGGTGGCGCTGTGAAGTTGGTAAAACCGCATCTGCTTTGGAGTTTCTCTGCGATCAATTTTAAAACGTACCCGTAATTTTTCAGTAAATCATTTTGATGAATTCTTTTTTTTTTTTCTCTAAAACGTCTCAAAATCGACGGTTTTCAAAACGAAAAAAGCAAAAGTTTCTTGAGCGGCGACCCTCCAAAATAAGATTTGCAGCCGAAATTTCACGCAAAAATATCATAAAATCAATCTTTTTTGTAAAAAAAAGCAAGATTTTTCAACGGCAAAGACTCTGCTTTCCATGGTAGAAGTTAATCTTTTTTATAAAGATACTTCACCACTGGATAACATATCTTAAAAAAAGAATTCAAAAACGCACAAACTGACTGATCATATACACTTTTTTCTAGAACAATTTTATAAGAACACTAGGCTCAATTTTGTTCAAAATTTAAGAACAAATTAAGAAAAATTCCAGCCTCAGCAGCAAAAATATATTAAAAACAAACAAAAAAGGAAAAAATCCAAATTAATAAAAGAAACTAAATCCTGCACTGATTCAAAACGATAAAATTTCTGTGGTTTTCTAGTATTTGCGAGCAAAATTGCTACTATGACGAGATTAGAGAATGCTAATGCGCTCTATGCGAGTAACTGAAAAAATTTTTGGAAGTCGCTCAAGTCGAAAAAAGAGCAATTTTCCGTTGCGGCAAAAGCAGTAAAAAACGTTCACCCAAGCATACAAAGCTTTGGGACTAAACAACTTAAACAGTTTTACAAATATGGTTGCTAAAATTAACATCTTAAACAGTTGTACAAATGTGGTCGCTAAAATTAACATCCGTGTTTTCAAACATTTAAGAACAATTGAGGCTAAAATTCGGCAAAAAACTACGAACAGCCAGCCTTAACTTAATATTTATTGGTTCTTATAAAAAAAGCGTACTATATGCGGTGAAAAACTACGGCAAGTTCTTTTAACTCTACAAAGACTACGCGGGGTTGATTATCACCCAGTGGTTCTTTCTTCTTGCATATCTCAGAGATTAATCGCATCAACGCTTTGAAATTTCTTGACTACGTCCCAAATTTAGTTATCATTCACTTACCAAAATTTGAAAGTGTAATCACTTGTATTTTGAAAGTTATTAGCAATTAATTAACTGTATGTTCAATAAAACTAGCTTTAACAAGGTTTAAGATAAAAAAGAGAGAAAGTTTTAGGAGCGCAGTGCGGAAATTGGCTATACTAACAAAGCTTCACGCTCCTTGAGATTGAAGAATGCAGAGAAGGATACCAAAAGGTCACGCAAAAGTTATTCGATTAATCTCCTTATGTCAATAATGATCAAATTTGCTTTGCTTAGTAAAAACTTTTAGAAATCATTATTGTTAGTCCGGTAGCGAAAGCCAAATATCCTGTTCAAAAAGTTCTCGCTGAAAAAAAGTAAAGCATAAATTCTTGATTTTATTTGCTGTATGTTCGTGTATATTGTTCAAATCAAATTTGTGTTCAATGTATGTAGTAATAATTGAAAAAAAGACAGTAAAATTAACGGCCAGTTGGTCAAGCAGCAACGCGTTTGCTTCTGGAGCGAGAGGTCTGAAGTTCGAATCTCGCGCCGGTGAAACGGAACACATTGTTGCCGACGGCTAGCCACCGCTGCGACTTTATTTTGAAGAGCTATGTTGCCCGAGGGAGATGGGCTACGTAAATTCGTCACGCGCTTCGGCGTAATACAGCAAGTATCATAAAGATTTGATTTGGCATTAAAATTCTAGTGCGCCAGTACGATTATTTCCCAGTCCTTCATTAATTTTGCAGCAAATCAGCTCTATAGAAAGAAATAAACAAAAACATTTGTTAAAGTCAAAGAAACATAGTAATGCCAATGTCATAACAAAGTAATGTAACGAATTTTAAAAAAGTTTTGCCAAACAACAATTTACAAAAAACAAAGAATTTAAAATATATGTATCTTGAGAGTTGTGACTATAGTGGTGAGTGTGAATATTGGTTTAGAATGTGCGCAGTAAATAGATTAAAATTCCTATATTGTATTAAAAATTATGCTTTTTATGGATAATATCACTTATAGTCATGGGTGGGTAAAAAAAATTAACTTTAGAAACAGAAAAGCGCGGTGATAGAGAAGATCATGAGATTTTAGCCACTTAATACAGCAATACACCAAAAACAAAGCCATAGCCAGACGCGTTGTGTATTCAAGGGACTGCAATTTGCAGTTGGGGTTCAATACATTTTGTGGGACACAAGAAGGCTAAAACAGAGAAAAAAATTGGGGTCGATTTCATTCAAAGATAAGGCGAAGACTAACCAAAAAAGATCCTCCTCAGCTAAAATTGAAACTAATATTGCTAAGTTGTAAAAGAGGAAGTAAAAAAGAAAAAATTTGTCAGAAGGCAGAAGTTCTACCCTTTTAACCCCAAATCCTATCATAAAAACGTGACGACTGTTTGTTAAAACCGTAAAATTATGAACATCAACAGGAAAAAATAAATGCTTGCTATTTAAAAATTTACTTCACAGCTTAACTAGTTAAAATTGTCAGTTCAAATGAAAAATCGAACAAATCAATCATTTTTAGGCATTTGTTTGTATAAAGTTCCACAGTATCTTCAATACTTCTGACGTGGTATAGTTTACTGTATCATAAAGAGCTTATAAGCCGCTAAAGACTATAGTTAATTTTTAGTAAAAATAGGCAAGCAATTTGGTTCTGATTACGCAAAGAAATGATTACTTGCAGGCTTGAATAGAGCCAAAATCGTTTTATGTTTGAGGCTGAACCCAAATGTCACATATAATAATTTTAAATGCTTTTGATATGATTATTTGGTGTATTTTAACTTAGCCATGACTGCTTTACTAGTTTGGCCGATTTTTGTAATTTGGAATGTTCGCGATAATTCTTTTCCTGTGTGTTCTACGATCTTCTACTGTCACCAGTTTATTTTGTTGTTTGCGAGTCATCAGGTTCATGACGTCATAATTACGTTGCAATTTGACTTTGTTTTTGTAAGCTCGTATACTTTTTCTATTGTGACGTAATAACGATTTCTCTGAATATTTGAGCGCTTTTGCCGTTAGTATAAATAGGTGGGTTTTTTCTATTCTATCATTCTGATAATTCTAGGATTCTAATAATTCTAGCGTTCTGAATATTAATTTCGTAGATAGTTTTGCCGAGATTGCGTATCTATGATTGGCTTGTTTTGCGTAGTGTGCGATCTTAATTGGTGGATCGCAATAAGTTTTAGTGGAGTGATTTCCTCTGAGACAATTTGTTTTGTTTTCAATCTTAAACAGAAAGTTCTTAATTTCAGATTAGTGTGCTGCTTTTTGCAATTCAAGAAGTTTAACTGAACTATCAACTACAATTTTGATTCGTCAATTAGCATCTTAGTGGTTCTCTGGTTTAAATGAATGTGGACTATTCTGGAGATTGATTAAAGGCTGAACTCTAGCCAAGTATCAATATCGCGACCCCAAATAAATTGCCAGAGCTCATTTACAACAATTCCTCGAGCATGCTACATATTATTTGCTGTACAACTATAATTTGTGTTGGAAATTAACTCTTTACTCGGCAGTGAATTAAAACGTAGTGTTTTGAGCTCAGTCAGCCTCAAACATACTACTTATGAAACCACGATGTAGCGTTTACGTAGTCTTGCTTTGCTTGTAGGTTTCATATTACAGTATTCTTACTTAGTTTAGCGTAGTGCATTATTAATATTTAGTTTTGTAAAAACTGTTGCTAGTTGCTACTGCATACTACAAAATGAACGCGAGCAATAGCAATTCAATTTCTCAACAGCACAGCCAATTTACCGCTGCAGAAGCGGAAGACATGCTGTTTACGGCGTCAGATGTAGATTTTGAAGAAGGTATATCCTCCGACTCTGACAGCGAATGCCTTGAAACTTCTTCGTTGGAGGAATCACTAGAAGAAGAAGAAGACGACGAGAGTGAACAAGGTCAACAAATCATGGTTGAAGTAGAGTGTCCTGCTTCGCCAATTTCTGCTGTAACTGAAGCCGACATTGCCTAAACAGCCACTGAAGATCAAGAGCCGTCTGTAATCGCCTTTAATCCTCGGGAACGGCCCAAAAGGATGGTTACAATGCTTGATAAAGCCCTTGACGAAAACAATTACGATATGTTGGACTTTAATTCACTTACAAAAAAAGAATTGCGAAGTATTTATGCAAACCGGAAAAAGAAAGAACGAAGGAAAGACCAACAGATGGTCAAACTCCCGGCTGAGTACAGCTGGGCGCCAAAATGCTGCCAATATAATTAGTGGCAACACTGGAGTAAAGACAAAATACAGAAGCATTTTAGATCCAAGAAAAGCGTGGGAA
The DNA here is from genome assembly GCA_963965965.1 of Trididemnum nubilum. Taxonomy (NCBI): domain Eukaryota; kingdom Metazoa; phylum Chordata; class Ascidiacea; order Aplousobranchia; family Didemnidae; genus Trididemnum; species Trididemnum nubilum. Next base: position 59,944,419 of record OZ014469.1, on the reverse strand, counting down.
TTATTTTTTAATCCAGATATGTTGTCACTAATTGTTATGTACACGAACATAAAAATTAATTCAGTCCGAACCAAATTTCTGGCTCGTTCTTCGGATCACAGCTATGATAGCTGCATGAAAAACACAACTGCTAGCGAAATACTGGCATTTATTGGCTTGATGTACCTTCGAGGACTTCTCGCATGGACCAATCATGATGTCAATATTCTTTTCAATGACTTGTCTGGTCATCGTATTTTTGGCGCCACTATGAGCAAGAATCGATTCAAGTTTTTATTTGCTCACATCAGCTTTGATGACCACACTACAAGGCCTTAACGTTGGCTTTATGACAAATGTGCTGCCATCCGCAACATATTCGAATCTTTTAACGAAAATTATAGCAGTTGTATTATTCCTGATGATTTTCTTTCGCTGGATGAAACTCTTTACCCCATGAGAAATAAAATAGGTTTCCGACAATATAATCCAAATAAACTCGCAAATTATGGGTTATTATTCAAATCCATAAATGCTAGCCGATACCCTTATACGTTTCGAACTACCCCCTACGTTGGAAAACCACTCAATTACAATGTTGACCAAGAAAAATGCAAATACTATGTTTCCAGAACTGAAGAAATAGTCAAAACACTTATTACCGACTTGGAAAAGCACACCGATCTCAAGGGAAGAAACATATCTTACGACCGTTTATATACTTCTATTACTCTTGCAAATTGGTTTCTAGAACGCAATATTACTACAGTTGGCACACTGAAAGGAAATCGAAAAGGTGTTCCCGAAGAAGTAAAAAAAGTTAGTGGAAGAAAACAAAACTCTTATAAATTTTTTTTGGGACGGAACTGGAAAGTTGACTCTGCATTCATACGTGGTGAATACGAAAAGCTCTGGTCGAAAAAACGTTCTTATGTTGTCCACTCTGCAGCCAATTCTGGGAACAGCAAAAGGTGATCTTAGGTTGAAACCAGCTATTTATAAAGTTTACGATTTTACCAAAGGCGGTACTGACGTAATTGACCAAAGAATAAACTCGTACACATGCAAAGCTAAATCACGTCGATGGACAATGGCTTGCTTTTCGTATATCTTGGACACCTGCAGAGTCAATGCTCAGACTGTCATGCCAAAAACCAATCAAAAAATCCTCGAAGTCTAAATTCTTTCGAATTCGGAATGACTTTGGTTTTGCAGCTAAAACGACCTTTTATTGAATTGCGGGACCGATGTGGTTTGCTGGCAAACATTCAAGAAAAAATCAAATTCGCTCTTGGTAAAACAGCACGAGATGATTACGATTCGTCCCTTATCCATCTCAGTCCGAAAAAAAACGCCGCTGTAAAGTTTGTGTGGCCCTGATTGTTGGACATGAGTCCAAAAAAAGAGACAATTTAGGAAGAATTCTCAGCCAGTGTCAAACATGTGCCAAACCTGTGTGCCAACGACATTCTTTTCGATTTTGTGAAAATTGCCAGTAAAATGATTTTTTTTGCCACCGCTTTGTTTTGCGTAATTACTGTGTTCAATTGCAGTGGAATTTTTAAGTAGGTTTGAATTGAAATGCAGTGAAATTTGTAACACCATTTTACTGCAAAACAAATTTAATATAACTACTTGTATTGCACTTTTTTTAATAAGAACCAGTAAATTTGGAGTTGAGGCTGGATGTTCGTAATTGTTGCCAATCTTTAGCCTCATTTTTTCTTAGTTCTTTTTAAATTTTAAGAGCATCGATATCAATCTTAGCGGCCGTATTTATCAAACTGTTTAATTTTCAATGCTCTTATCGGCTAATAATTACTTTTTGATATTTTTGCAGCATCGTAAAATGGCAAGAGCGAAAAACAAGTTTTTTCAACTCGAACGAACGCCAATTTTTTTTTTTTTAGTTAGTTGCCTGTGCAATGTGCAACCTACAGCACTCTTGATAATGTCGGAATTATTGTAATTGCGCTTGCAAATACTGGAAAATTATTAAAATTTTAATGTATTGAAATTTGGTCTTTTTCGCTTGTTACAGTATGTTACACTAAGTCATAAGGAAGTTGTTACACTAAGTCATATGATGTTTGGATAAAAGAAGAACTAATCGGTAAAAAGTTATTATACGGTGAAAACGAAAAATGAAATCACAATTGCTCATTCAACTGATCAGTGATTATGTGACCGTTTTAATCATTAGCACTTTGTTGAATTAATAAAATTTTCAACGTTATTACGATAGAAATGGTAGCGAAAGTAGGGTTTGCTAAACGTAATAATAGTTTAGGTTCATTTCACCCAACGCTACGAATACGAGCAAGCAGAAAACAGCAAAGACCAATTGATCGCTGAAGTCTATACTGTTCCTACAAGCAGCATTATTCCACAAAGTTCAAATCAAATCTTTCAGTATACTTGCTGTATTACGCCGAAGCGTGTAACGAGTTTACGGGACTCATTTCCGCGTCATTGCACCCGGAAAACGTAGCGCTTTTCAAAGAAATGTTGCAACGGTGGGGAGCCATTCTACGAAGTTTCAGAATACAACATTGAATAAAAAGCTCTATTACTACTGTATGTCTGAATCATTAGTGCTGGAAACGATGAGGAAGTTCTGAAACTACGCGATTAAAAACGATTAACAATAACTTTGCTCTAGGCGACTATTTTAACAAATATTTAATAATACATGTTGCGATAGATATTGAAAAAAAAAAATTGTACGCGTCATGATATTGTGCTGTACTCAAAAAACAAGATGTTTTTGCTGCTTTCTCTGGCAACCAACAATACTGCTTATCAAATTAATTAGATATTCATTTTTTGTGTCAATTGAATAAATATTAATTGGTTTATTGTAGCTTCATGACATAAAAGACAAAAAAGGATTATCTTCTGAAAAAAGAAAAACAAAAATTAAAAAAAAGCGTTTAATATTGGTAATGAAGAATGCCGCGAATAGGTAATGGTTTTGTAAAATTAAGAAAACTTCATTGAAGAATATTATTCAGATCAATTAGAGTTGCTGCCCTGTTTACTACGAGTTCAACAAGCTCAGTTAATCTGTTTGTCAAATTTGCAGAGTTGTTTGAAATTCAGTCATGCCGAAACAATCCATCAACTTATCTGGTTGCTTTGTTATCGCGTAAAAGAGAAATCTTTGTTTCTTTTAACAACGCTAATCGATAATTTCTTTCGACTGAGCATCTCATAATTAATGATCATATCTTGAAAATTTTAAAGCATGATACCAAATGAAACATTTATGTAGAAAGACTATTAAATTTGCTACTCGTTGCAGCTTCAAATTTTTTTCTACGTTGCGTAGTTCATGAAATACAGCCGCGCAAAGTTCTGGGGTCGATTCTGCAAAACCTTAGGCCTGGGGAAAAAAAAGGCTTAGTTCGAATAGGGTTAACATTCTTCAATTCAGTTTATTTTTGCCATTTCTGGCATGGAAGCAACAAAAATTAACATACGCTCTTGACTCTTCAAAGTTCAATGCTACCGTAACAACAATACAAAACGAAACATAAAACTGACACTTACATATTTAGAGTAGTTCAAACAATTCACCGTGAAACATTTGACATATTTTGACTCAGAAAAGCAGAAGAAATGAGAAACCACAACAATAAACAAAAAACCATCACTTTTCATATTTACATTTCAGTGATGTCGTTACATTAAGTTATGATAACACGTTAATATTTATGTATTTTACGAAAAACTTACTCGAAAATTGGATTTTGGGGGGTACTTTAGTAGTTGACAAAACTTTACATAAATTACGCAAAGCCACAACTTCCAGAGACAACGATATTTGTTATAATTGCTACCTATTTGTTAGTAGAGCAAGGCAAAGGCTGTGCAATACAGTCACTGTCAGCAGATCAGCGCGGGCCAAGACAGAGCAAAAATCCGCACAATAAAGAAACAAAGAGGAAAAAGAGTGGGAAAAAGAGTTGCGTATCATCTAGTTTTATGTCATTGTTCAAAGCATTACATTAGTTTAGCTCATAATATTAAATACTATTTTTTTCCGAAATGTTTACAAACTATTCGTTTGTTAGAAGAAACCAATTTACAATACAGTATTTACTTTTTTTTTTTGAAAGAGTATGCGAATGCGAGTGTGTGTGTGATGAGCTGTCATTTTTGAGCACCAAAACAAAAAAAAGAAACTACAAAATATAAGCATTTGGTTGATTACAATAGATTGGATAAGTGAATTTTTCGTTGATTAAGACTTTTTTGGGGCGGGCTTATATTCTTCTTTGTTACCACTACTCCGAGGAAAGCTATATTGTTTGCATTTTAAGAGCAAACGGCATAAGTTCTATAACGTAATAAACGGTTTCATGAGGTAATAAGAAAGTTTAGCAATTAAAAAATGCTGATTAGAGCTGCCGGTTTTTCCCTGTAGGAAAGAGGAGCATGAACCTAGGGCAGTAAAAATGTTGCAGAACAGAAACCTAAACAGATTAAAAAGCCGGGAGAAATGTGCTTGTCATATTAAGATGAAACGGGAAAGAGGTTGCATGAGCTACAGTCAGTCCGTCATTCCTATCATTGTTGTAGGGCTAAGCTTCCAATCAGAATGTCGGTAAGCAGGTTAATATACCAACTATATTTCCAATTCAGCACCAGAAGGCTGCTTTAAAAGCGCTCGCTTGGTAATCAGTCCAGAATCTCTAACGCTAGTTTGCAGTCGGTCAAATAGTAAAGGGTTTTAATTGCCAACTTCTCTCTCCTCTACGATTTCTTTTTGCACAGCTCTGATGCAAAATGACACAAAAAAGTACTCTAAGCAAATTTATTTTCCGCTTCGGTTTAATACCGTATAAAAAGAATGATAAGATTTTCCTTCGTTAAGCTTAAAATTACCCTTAATAAATTTTCAGTCTTTTGAGCAACGAATATTATCTTTGGTCTTTGCAGTAAAAAATTGTAATGCGCTTTAGACCACCGTAATTTGAAGTTATGCTTCTATTTCTGATTGCTAAATCGATTGGTTTTACAAGTGAAACAGGATGGTTTGTCGTTGGAACGCCTGGAACTTATTACGAGTATCGAAGAAGTTTATGGAACTTTATGGAAAACAGAACTTTATGGAAGGGAGGCTTTATCTAAACAGAACTTTATGGAAGGGAGGCTCATTGTCAACAAATAGGAGGAGATCTAGCACATCTTGGGATTAGAGATTTAACTCTTAGAGAGTAGGAAGTTTTAAAAAATGTATTAACAGATAAAACGAAGAGCAGTGAGTTCAAAAAATAAAATGATAAAAATAATCGATTTTTTAAGTAGCGTTTTTTGCTTGGAAAAAATTGGGCCGATATGCTTTCATGCAATAATATTGCAGTAGTTTTAACTTTCGTTTTATTTCTTCTGAAACTGGAAATGGGCCCCACCAACGATGCGGAAATAGAACTGCAAACTTGTAGTACTTTCGGAGTATTACTACAAGTTAGTAAAAATTGGATTGGAAATGTGGAATCTGATTCAAATCCAAACAGTTTATATATTAAATAAGAGAAAGCCTATGCACAAAAAAATGACTTCAAAGTGGCAATAATGACTTCACAGTGGCGATAATGACTTCACAGTGGCAATAATGATTCAGGCGGATAACAACTTGTAGAAAAATGAATAAAAAGTCTTTAAACAATTGATTGGTTTCGCTTCAGTGAATGTAAGTTTGGAAAACAATAAACAACAAAATTTTTTTTTGAGAGTTTTGTAATAATTAACAAAACCAAATGAATGCATTGCCTCCAAGTATGCTACAAAGCACAAGCAACCACATGCTGCAGCAGACAACCAAACCGTTTTAATTCAAGCAAAAATTCGTTATTCAAAGTTGTCAGGTGTTCTGTAAAGTTGAAAACAGCATGAAATAGCAAAACATTTTATTACTATTCTCTCATTACGGACCAAATCAGCTTCATTTTTATAGTGCAGTCCTGTTTACTCAAGCGATTTTTCACGATAGACCACAGCTTTTTTACAGGATTGAGTTCTGGCGCGTTGCCAGGTCATTCCAGAACTTGCATTTTCATCTTCTTGAAATATTGAGTAATAATTTTGGCCTTGTGGCATGGGGCCAAGTTGTATTGAAAATAGCTTGAGGATGGAGCATTTGAGGTTAGCTGATTCTCTAGGGATTCGTCTATCTGTTATTGGCAAATAGGTTTTGGGGATGCTTTTCTGTGAATGGCCTTAGAGCTCTTGAGCCTATCGAGGGAATGATGAACAGCAAAACATATTTGCCAGTAATAGAAAGGAAAGTCACCCGAGAATTGGCTAAACTCAATCCTCCATCTTTAAGCCATTTCTCATTACGACTAAGCCCCATGCAACCAAGCCAAGATTATCACGCCACATTTCATGAAGATTAGAATGGAAGTTTTAAATGGCCTGGCAACTCGCCAGACCTCAATCCTATAGAAAACCTGTGGTCTATTGTGAAAAATCGCTTGAATAAACAGGACTGCAAAACAAAATTGAAGCTGATTCAGTACGTCATACACACATAATTTCACTACGATGAAATAAATAATATCTACAAGAAGTTGGTTTTATCAGTGAAAACCCGAGTAGATTTAATCCTGCAGGCAAACGGTGGACTCGTCAACTATTAATTGCCATAAAAATAAAGCTTGCGTTCTTCAATTCGAGAGTAACAGCAAAATGTTTTAAAAGTATGTGTTTTTTCGACTGCCCAGTGTCACAAACTCACTTACACTAATGCCCCAGATGGCAAGAAGAAGCGAAGTAAGGACGGCGGGATCTTTAAAAATGCGAGCTCGTCGCTGCTGAGGTCTTTCAAATTCTCATACGCCTAGTTATTACCACAGCGGTACATATACCCTTATTCAAATAGAATCAAAATAAAGCATAATTAGTGCAAATATAAAATATATCAAAATAATCACTTAAAAGAAATTTAGTAAAAGTAATCAAAAGTATTAATAGAAAGTATTAAGACAAAATTACGTCAACCGACTTAAAACTTGCACTTCAAAAGCTACGAATATGTTAACATCCCAAACTCAAAATATTCTTATCTTGGCATTCGCAAAACTAAGTTACACAATAACACTATAGCTAGACTCGTAAACTGCCAATTACGAATAATATAATCTTAAACAAGATTATGGGGCAAAACAGCAAGACTTCAATAATTTCTACACTCTCACAAACATTTACAGTTTCTCAACTTTGGCGCTCTAGTTAACTAATGTGGTACCGGTAGTTTAAATTAAATTTAGAGAGAAAAAGAGCTCGTAATTCGAAATATGATATCACCTAAACAAGCTTTTATGCAACTTTAAACCACACGCTGACAAGCTTGACAATAAATGACCACGATAATAATTAGAGCAAACGTGGCAAAAACAATTCGAGAAAAAACAACTCATTATCATTAATATTATTATGACATATATAATTAGAGCAAACGAGGCAAAAACAATTCGATAAAACAACTCATTATCATTATTATTATTATTGTGACACCCAGATTAATTTGCGAAAGGGTGTAAATAGCATTAATAAGCTTTGTATTAACCCACAAGTGCTCATCTTACTGCATACTGTATCGCAGGCTGTTTTGCAGAAGTTGCTATATTCACTCCACTCTTCTTTTGTTCACATATTTGGCATACAAACAAGTTACAGTAGACTCTTGCGCAAATTAATCTGAAAACTTGCAAAAAAGGTCAATTCTTAAAGTTTCAGATTTATTAAAAAAACTACGAAACAAACAACAGCTAAAAACTACTGTACGAGACAATCAATAACTAATATGGCCGTCTTTGTTCTCTAGCACTAATTTCACTTCTTGTTTCATACATATAAACGAATCCTTTTGCAGATTTCTTTAATTTCCTCATCATGGACCCATACACGTGCTACAGACTGAATGAGCTTGATTTTGTTGGTGCAATTCATCTTTCTCAGGCGATTTTTAACAATGGATCACGAGTTTTCAAATGGATTTACGAGCTCCCTTCGCGATCGACGTAATGATGAACAGCAAAGCTTATTTGCAAATCATCGAATTAAAAGTGTGCAGAAAACTATAGTATTTGACCTCAACCCACCTGATATTTTTGAACAAGACTTTGCACCCTGCCACAAGGCTAAAATAAAACAAATTGCTTAAAAAAAAAGTAACAGCATTGGATTTACTAGGGAACTCGCCAGATTTAAATCCAATTGAAAATTTATGGTCAATCGTGAAAAATTGCCTATGAAAGATGAATTGCACCAATAGAATTAAGCTCATTCAGTTTTTAATACATGTATGGTTTCGTGATGAGGAAGTCAAAGAAATCTGAAAAAACTGGTTATATGTATGAAACAACGAGTGAAATTAGTGCTATAGAATAAAGATAGAGATATTAGTTATTGATTGTTTCGTAGAGTAGCTTTTAGCTAAGTTTTCAAAATAAATCTGAAACTTTAAAAATCTCGTTAGTATAACTAGAACTGCAAGTATGAGCATGAGCATAGAAAATCAAAGAATCGCAAATTAACCAGATATTCATCGCAGAAAATAATTTTTGTTTTAAAAATATTAAGCAATCACAATGGTTCAACAGATATAGCCTACTGTTTCAATTCAAAATAGTTTTCAATAGCATGCTTTAGACAGCTGTTTCGCCCAGTTTCAGGGCTCTTCAGTAAGGCTGGCAAGACAAAATGACAAACATTGCCAGTGACAAAAAACTTCAAAACATACATCTTTACCAATTTTTCAATTAATGAAGAAATTCTCACTGATTACCTCTAAATTACATTAATCTTTACATATCAATTAATGAATAAATCTTTAATTTTATAAATTGGGTAAACGTGTATGCTTTGAAGATTTTAATCACGGGCGATGTTTGTCATTTTGGCTTTGCTCACCTAATTGAAAAGCCCTGAAATTGGGCGAAACAGCTGTCTAAGGCATGCTATTAAAAATGATTTTAAATTGAAATAGTATAGGCTATATCTGTTGCAATATTGTGATTGCTTAATATTTTCAAAAAAAAAAATCATTTTCTGTTATGATCTGGTTAAATTGCAATTTTTTGCTTTTCTACGTTCATATTCATACCTGTAGTCCTAGCTATATTGACGAAGACTAAAAGACAAAAGTTGATTATGTCTTGGGCTGTTAATCAAAGGTTTGATTGTGCCTCTTAGACTCTGGCTACGGTCTATAGCTTATCATTAATTTCTCAGAGTAGAACTTAATTTTATCAAAAATTTTGCATTAAAATTGCTAATTTGCATATGATAATTAAGCAGCAATGATACTTTCGAATAGAAATGAACAATTTACTCTAAAGGTGCGTTTACGCTAGACGCGAAGTGGTGCAAAGCGAAGGTTGGCAAACTTTGTGAGAGCTGAGAGGTCGCTTACTCCACTTGTTCAAAATAGGCCAACCACGCATGAACAATATTTTGTTTAAGGGAAGTCAAACAACCGCGCGAAAAGTTTGCAACTGGTTAAAACCTTTCACAAATTGTTGATGACGTCAAATTTTGGTTGCTTCGCGTCCAGTATAAACGCACCTTAAATATTGCTTGTACCTTTGACCTACTGAATTTAAAATGCTTAGAAATAACATGAAGTACATACATTATGAACATTGTAAGGCCATTTTTTGTTTTAAACAAATGTTTTGAAAATTGATGTTAATTGCATTGGCACACTGTCGTCTAAACAGAGTTTTATAACGCGGGAGGGCAACTTTTTAATGTTTTTGATTGATTGTTTAATCCATATTTACCCTCCACTTAAGAGGAAGCGACGGTAGTGCTTTTATGCTGGACGAATCCGCACCCGCTTAGAAGTCGACTTTTTTCCAAGCTTTCGAATGACGTTTTGATTTCTTCTCACGAAAACTCGTTGCTTGCCCTAAGCCACCAAGAAGAGATAAACATCGGCAAGCGTCGTATCCAAAGACGCAACAACGTGACCAGGGTGTGGGTTGAACCCAGTCCATGCGATCAAGGTCATTCTAAAAACGACGCCCTTACCCTCTTGGCCACGCTGCCGAGAACATATCATCCACTGTTGCAGCAACCTCATTAACGCTTCACCAAACATGACTCCATAACGTAAATGACAGTTTTCGATGCTTTATGATGAAAGTTTCTGTCAGTGTAAACGTGCAAGGAAAGGTTATTTGCCATCACTAGACCGTCCTAACAGCCCAATGTTTGTTTCGGACAGAGGTTTGAACATTCCTTGCTTAAAGTATCTTAGTTTCAGTATCTTGGCAAAAATAATCACTTAGTTACAATTGCAGCTACCAATTTAACACATTACTACATACAGTTATATTAGTTGCAATTAGTTTTGCACATTACTAAGCAAATCAAATCGAATTTTTGGAGCATAACGCTGCCGTGATTTGTAAATATCGAACTTCAGGCATTTTTGCCTTTTTTTAATTTCCGAGAAAATCAAGTTTTAAACTTCCTTTGTATTGGTACTATTACGTAATAAATCCCGATGTTCATCCTGGGCAAATTTTTAGCATTTATTGCATCATAAAAAATACCTAAAAGTTCGTTTTTTTCCGATCATTTTTGATTAAAATCAACGTGAATTAATTTTGTAAAATCGTACACTAAGTTTATTCTGCAATTAAGTACGTAATTGACACATAAATCACAATAGACTATTACTAGGGTTATTTGCAAAATATATCTTACAACGTAAATTTAATGAAGAAAAGTTGGAAGTATAATTAATTGATTAATTAAGTTAATCAAATCTTTCATTGTACACGGAGTATTTTGCCAACGCGTGTAACGAGTTTGCGGAACTCATCTCCGCGTCTTTGCTCCCGAGCAACACCTTATATTGAAACTGCACTATCTTGATGTCCTTCATGGTCGACACCTGGGAAGCCTTGTCAACTTCCACTGGCAGTTAGGTGGCTATAACAACCACCAACCCTGCAGCTCCAATGATATTTCACATTGTAGCTCAAGTCATATAAGCACAGAGCTGGACAGCGCTGTTTCGAGCTTTTAGCTCTCATCGGAGGGCTGCCGATGAGAGCTAAAAGCTCGAAACAGCGCTGTCCAGCTCTGTGCTTATATGACTTGAGCTACAATGTGAAATATCATTGGAGCTGCAGGGTTGGTGGTTGTTATAGCCACCTAACTGCCAGTGGAAGTTGACAAGGCTTCCCAGGAGTCGACCATGAAGGACATCAAGATAGTGCAGTTTTGATTTCCGTGGTCACGCAGAGGGGAATCCTTGTAGTAGGGATAGTCTATGGCTGTCCTTACTTCAAGGATCCAGCGACTTTTTCACTTGTTTCTAAAGTACCACAAGTGAAAAAATCGTTTATTCCCTACTAAAGCATCTGCCTCTGTGCAAGCCCTTAAGGTTTGTCCAGTTCGGCCAAGAGTCTTAATAACTTTGTTAGAGAAGCTGAGGGCTGCCGATGAGAGCTAAAAGGTCGAAACAGCGCTGTCCAGCTCTGACCTTATATTAAACCTAATAGTGCAGTGGAAAAAATCGTGAGATAAAAAGATAGTACGTTATTTTTCCATCAAAATTTTGTTGGAAAAGTCTGCCTAAAAGTCGACTGCGTAAAAGTCTAGAGTTTCAAAACTAAAAACTTCCTTAATAACGTAGCGTAATCGTATGAAACGTTATTTTGTCTCATAAATTCATTGCTTTTCATGCAAATTTTTTGTTTGAAGAAAAGTTGTTTTTTTTTGCGCAGCTAAGAGCAAAACCCTTCTTTGACTAAAAAGTCTATAATAACTCAACGAGCCCGTGCATTAACCTTGAATTCCAAGGAGCGTGGGGTCTATAATCTACTTCTGCCGTCGAGGGTAGACTCGGCCGGTACCAGCTTCTTTGGCAGGGCAAGCTCGGTAGGCTAACAACAGTTTAGCCTTGCTGTTATTTTCAATGTCAATTTTGGTTGGTTTCCGTCATAGAAATCAGAAAATGTAACGAAATTTTAGCGAAAATTTTTTTGGGGTCTACTCCTACAATTGACGGAAAAATGCAATGCAACTTTAGCGACGACACAGAAAGGTGGTGAAAAATTAACAGAAAAACGCAAAGCAGTTTTTGTCTTTTATTTTGTTGTTTTTCACCTAAATTCGACAGAAAAATGCAACAAAAATTTTGGAAAAGACCGTTTCACTTTGGACCTTTCAAAACCAATTTTCGTCGTTACTCTTGGTTAGACCTACACCAACAACTTATTTGCTTAAGAATTGGGTAGGTTTACTGCTGTAATGCAACCAACAACACTGCTGTAATGCAAGCCATTGGGTAGGTTTACTGAGATTTTTAGTATTTTCTTACCAATTAATGTCAGTTTTCAATGCAACGCATCTGCTCAAAATAAACAAGATTTTGGTCCATTTTTGTTTAAAAATTATTTAAAAATGTTAGAAATTATAGCGCTACCAACCGCCACCAAAGCATTTTGAGAAAAAAAGCTGTAGTTTCAAAGAACTACAAGTACTTAAAATCAAAAATAGGATAGTACACCAGCATATAGTGGCTTTTACGTTTCGAATCTTTTAAATATTGTTTAGTTTGTCTGTGCTGGAGGTGTTCCGCAAATTTTTGCTGTTTTAAAAAATATTTTGTGCCATTTTATTCAGAGGTCGAGTCCTCTAGGCGGTCCTTGGCCTCGAGGACATCCTTGAGGACACATTTTGAAGTCCTTGGCCTTGGCCTCGAAACCTCAAGTCTTCGAAAATTGCCCTGTCCTTGGCTCGAGAACAGCACTATTTTTTGAATTGTTTAAATTTTTTAGATAACCTGAAAAAATTTTTGGTAGACGTTTTTTTTCTGGAGATCGCCTGAAAATTTTCTTTGAAGACCTTTTTTTTTTTTTTCAGAACACTTGCACTTGTGTTCTTAGTACTTGGCCTTGACCTTGAGCATTTCTGTCCTTGGTCTTGAGCCTGTGTCCTCGACTCCACATTTGATTTCAATGAATAGCCTACTTTGCGAACCCAACGCAATAATGGTTCTATGATTAAATTTAATAGCACTAGTTTGTATCATAATGTTTCACTCATAATTAGTTATAGCATCATCAAACACTGCAGATAAATTATGAGGTAATGCTATAAGAATAGATATGTAGTAAAAGGTTATGAAACGACGCTGTGGATGTTTTAGATACCCTAAAATCATGAAACACCCCCATTACCCACATTTTTTTTCTTAATTATTATATTTGATCAATATTTTTTTAAATTGAATACCTATAAACAAAAATTTTTTTAAGGGGTGCTGGTATTTTAGCTTAGTAGGTAAAACGTCGAGACAGAGTACCGGTCAGTGCCGTCGCTACGGGGGGCCAGGGAGAGCCGTGCCCTTCTTAACGGCTGCTTGTGCCTCCCCATTTTGGTTTACTCAAATACTGTTTTTGGAACATCACGTAACGACAAGACAACAGACAATGATTAAAAAGGATTAATTACGTCAAACATAGTTCTCCTTTGACGTTTGTTCTTTGCGAAATTGCTGGCAACCAATTGTTGTACATAAATCTGACGCAAAAACCCGTTTTATTAACACGCCTTTACGGATGTGTCGGGAAAACGAGATGTAAGCCTGCAAAATCGCTACCGGTACTTCGTTAGTAATTATGACATGAATCAATACGTGAAAACACTTTTTTCAAAGATCAGTTGTTTTGATTTTTAGAGTACACTAAAGATTTCGAGGGTGCAGTCAGTGGCGCAACCAGGGTGAAGAAGCTTAAGCCCCCTTAGCCAAGACACTTAGAAAATTTAACTTCAAAATACGAGCGTTTAACCGTACGTTATACTTGACCCGAAGTAAAAGGGGGGGGGGGGGCTGAACGGGCTAAGCAATTTAATTTTTTGAAATGACTTCTGAATTTTATCAAGTTAGTTATTCATATGGCTTCAAAAATGGTGAAATGTGTTGAAAATGGCTTCAAAATTGCTATTTTTTTCCTGCAAAATCACAAAACTCGCCCAGCGGCAGGGGCTCCGCCCCCAGATTCCCGTCCACCGTCTCTAAATATTTAGTGACTATGCCCCGCCTACAACACCCTTTAGTTGCATCAGTTTGTTCAGCACGGGGGCTAAATCAGGCAATTTTGGAGCAAAAAGAATTTACTTTTGGTTTACCCCTTTTAGCAAAATGCTTGTTGCATGTCTGGAAGTAGTCACTGCTGCAAATAAATTTTTCAATTCAATTATGGGCCGCAGACGAAACGAGCTACAAAACGCTGCCGGTCGTGTTTTTAAACTTACACATATTTGCGGCCGTACAAGATCTGATTATCAGTTTTTATACGCAAAAGGTCAGTTTATTTAAGTGCCCCCCCCTTTCGGCCAATGCTCCCTCACTTCGTTTGCTCTGGCGACGGCACTGGTACCGGTAATCAAAAGGTTGCTGGCTCCACGTTTGATTATTGAACTGGTGATTTGTCGTTTTATTCACGGAAAAACTCATAAAGCTTATTTTCCATGGGACCAAATATTATATCTGCCTTGCAGCCTCACTGTACAAATTATCCTAAAAAAGATTTTTGTTGCTTGTGTAGAACAGTGGTAGCCATAGAGCGATAGTCTCACAGCATAATTTTAATCCCTATTAACCACTAATTTTTAGTCAGTTTAATCATAATAAATTTTAATAAATTGGATTGGGATGGTGGCCGTGCTATTTGACCGCTTCCCGATTAATGGAAGCGCAGAGAAACTCAGCGGAAACCCAACAGTCGGGCCGCACCCCCAACCAATGTCTGGACCAAAAGTTGAAGATACAGTAGACCCAATAATGAATTTGCGCCCAGGCTCAGAGACAGAACGGTAAGAAAGAGTTGAATGACATCCCATAGAGGCTGTACACAGGCGCTCAGGAAGAGTTCTCTTTATGACTAATTCTGTGTAGATATTGTAATTTGTAATACAGTAGTAATAATTACGAGATACGATGATAGTCTAATAATTTATAAACTGTGCCGTAACAGCAAAGGCGGGAGAGCTAACAGAGTATGGGATTTGATAGGTCCAATTCTTCTGAAGAAACTGAAGGAAATTGATAGACAAGATGTGACGTCTCCGTTGGAGATACTTGGTGTATTGGATTTTGGAAATG
This sequence comes from Trididemnum nubilum, assembly GCA_963965965.1. Taxonomy (NCBI): domain Eukaryota; kingdom Metazoa; phylum Chordata; class Ascidiacea; order Aplousobranchia; family Didemnidae; genus Trididemnum; species Trididemnum nubilum. The sequence continues at coordinate 59,929,301 of OZ014469.1, read as the reverse complement.
GCAGGGGATAAAGAGCCAGAAACCAACGCGTTGGACAACAGCTTTGGCCAGGAAATTAGCATGCGCATTTTCAGGATACTAGCGTGACTAGGGAGAGACCCTTTAAAAGTTTAAAATGACGTTGCTGGAGAGTGAAGATGAGGCGTGGCACTAGGCACTCAGGTCACCATTCGTCCTCTTTTTGGAGGAGATGTCCTCCTTTTTATCAAAAAGTGATTATTCTTCCAATTTTTGGTCTGCATCAAATTTAACAAAAAAAGCAAAGAAATCTTAGTAAAAACCTCTTTTTGTTTAACACTTAAATTTAAAGACTAAGCTAGCTTAAGCTAGATCGGTACGTTGATAATAATACTTGGAAAATTGTGTCCTTTTTAGAGATAAAAATATGGTCAGCCTACCGGAGGTGTGCACAAATAACAATAGATCAAAAGCGCATCGCAACAAAGCACAACGATCTTTTCAACCAGTAAAAGCGAAGCGTAACATGCGCAATTTAATTTTTTTAATTTCTGAAGCAAGTTTTTGATTCAGTTGAAGCGCAACAGAATTCCGCAATTGCTGAACGGCAATTTCGTACTACGTTAAAATGAAACCTAACTTCCGCAATTGAAATTTCACTGTACAATTCAAACACCGCATTTTTAGCCATTTTAGTCAGAAAAAGAATAAGTAATTTGCAAAAGAAGGCCAAAATTTATCAATATTAGACTATCGAAATGGAACTAAATTAAGTTCAAATTTCTTGCTAAGTTAAAATTAAACCTAACTTCCGCAACTGAAATTTCACAACGCAATTCAAACACCGCATTTTTTGCAATTTTAGTCAGAAAAAGAGTACGTAATTTGTAAAAAAAGGCCGATATTAGACTGTCGAAATGGAACTAATTTAAGTTCAATATATAGAATTGCGCTTGAAACGGAAAAAAAAAATTGAAAGCGCAGCGCAATTAAAGCGCAACAAATTTTAAAGACTTTAGTCCACCACGTAACTTCCACAATGTTTCAAAATAAAAAATTTAAGTGAACTTCTGCAATCACGGAATTTGCGCTTTGAGATTCTAATCATCTGCACCCTACCATAACCATCAAACCCTTCAAGGGGACTTTGTCAGGAGATTATGAGGGGCCGATAAAAGTAGAGAAAAAAAAACGAGTGGGAGACCGTGAGAAAGAGAAATGACTTGTAGGGACAGAATATCATTTGGTTGTTACACCAGACGCGTTCCAGTATAGTCTATAAGAGGTGGATTTCTGCTGTGAAACTGGAAGCGATTGGTCCTATGGTCCAGAAGACAAGGTAAGGGAGTCATATGTATTGCATATAGAGTATAATTGCGGCGTACGCTCCTGTACCATCCGGTCTAAAAGTGGAAGAGACAAATTCGTCAGTCTTATACATGAATCTCTGGAGGAAAAAAGAATAAACGCCTACTGGGAGATGCAAGGCGGAATTCTCTGGGGCCATTGCACTAAGGTATGGAGGATGATATTATGAACTTGATTGGCGTTCAGGATGGAATGTTTTTGGGATGGTTACTTATTAACCGGCTGATCACCAATTCTGAGACAAACGCTTTGAGAATAAAATGATGATTTGGGAAGAAGACGCAAAACACGTTTAAAGCATGCTAGTGCTTGGTTATTTTCAAAAGGAAGATATTCAGCTATGCCTTTGTGCAACTCAGAGGAGAATTTCTAGTTGTTTAATAGCGTTTTGCATCGGAAGGGGATCTAGCATCCGGGAGAAACATTCTGTTTAAAGCGCAGATATTACAAAAGCTTGTAGAGGAGGTAAAGGATTCTTTGAATGGACCCCGAAAAGCGATAGCAATGGACTGCAAGGCTTTATGTCTTGGGTAGAACTTGGAGCACAGGGATTGGTCATGAGACCCAGAAAAAGAAGTTCGGCCAAAGTTGCTGAAGTATCGCCGTAGGTAGCTAGTTAAGCGTAACTTAAATTTTAAAAAAGTAACGCACATATATTTTACAAAAATTTTGTAAACATCAAACTTGGCTATCAAGCGTAGAACAGCGTTCTCTGTCTATACCAGGTATCGGCAGCTTTGCGTAATAGTGATCCAAAAACCAAATCAGTAAGGTCTCGATGAGCCGTAACATATTTTTACTAACAATTGGATCCTTCAAATGTGTGATTTTACTGTAGATAATACTAAGACAATTTGACGTATTTTAACTGAGTGCAGATTTAAGAGAAACTCTGTTGCTTTGGATAAACAACTCGTTCGCACAAAATGATGAAAAAATGTTTGTTTCAAGAGCAACAAGGACTTAGCTGAAGGGGAAGGGGCTTGAACAAAAATTAAATTTTTTTTGTCAAAAAAATGTCATTTTTGAGCAGGGTGCGGAGCAAACTTGTGTAACGTAAATGCATCACAGAAGGAAGTTTGGGGACAGAGCTCCCAGTCACAGGAAACCGTTGGGGTCTCGGGAGTCAAACCTCCAACCGCTGGGCGATTTTTGAAATTTTTCAAAAAATTGCCAATTTAACGTCATTCAGATCAAATTTTGCTCATTTTTAGAGCCATTTAAAAGAACTATTCATTGCATGGCTTTTTAAGCCAGTTGCAGAATTAAACTACTCAGCCCCTTCAACCACCCGTTTACTTACAGGTCAGGTTCAAAACACATTTTGAACGTTTGAGTTTTTGGGTTAAATTTTTAAAATATCTTAGTTTAGGGATTGAAGCTCCATAACTCTTCCCCTCCCGCCTGGTTGCGCCACTAGTAGTTGGTCTATTTTCGTTTTAAAGTATTTGAAGTTGTTTGAAAATCAATAAAGCATCAGCATTAGCTGTAATTCTGGTCTCTCGAAGCATATCATTCGGCTACCAAATCTCTTTTCCTACACCACATGAAAGCTGGGGCAAAGTTTCCCTAAACAATTTTAGAATTTTTTACAACACTGAATAATTTTTGACCCTATTGTTTACACTCCTATTACGTCATTTTTCCAAAAAATGGCCATGATGTCATTACGGTGACGTCATCAACTCAAAATTGGATTTTTCTAAAAAATTGGTGAACAACAACCCACATGCCGAATTTGGTGTTTACGCACTTTCCAGTTTAGAAATTAGGTAGAGAGGCATTTTTGCCCCCCTCATCACCACGTAGAATGAGTTGGTTCAATTGCCTGTGCAAACTATAGCGTTAATAATCATTTATTTTTCGTGATTAAGATCCCATTGGTGGTAGCTCTTTTGCGAGTTCCAATGCCCTTTATTATGAGAAACTTGATGTTGTCATGCCCTCATTAATGCCACAACATACAATTAAATATTTGATAATTTAGTTGTGATGTTTTGACGTTTGCTGGCCAGAGCTTTAAATATTTGATGTTATTTTGGGCTGAAAAGTTTACGTACGGTAATTCCTGTGGTAATTTAGAAGCAGTAAAAGCATAACATCTTGCAAAATATCTATAATTTGATTTGATGTTTTGACGTTTGCGGAGCCAGAGTTTCAATGTTTGTTCGTTTACGTACTATCTGGCCTGCAAGCTACCACCCCGGAATCCTTTAGGCCGGATTGCGCGTAAACGATTAGAAATCTTGCAAAATGCTGTAGATTGGTGACTTTCAGTAATTAAAATTTTGCACGCTAAATAATTACTGCCAAACATTGACACCGTGGCATGCTTATTTTGATTCAAAATATTTTTATATGCTATATCAAGAACTAATATTTCGCTTTTATCTCGTGCTCCATTCGAAATACAGCTCCATATTGCTACAAATTGCCGCAATCGCAGAAATCGCCAGCCGGATAATTTTTTTGACGGGCCAGATTAGGCCCGTAGGCCTTAAGTTGCCGACCACACGATCTAATGTCCGCCTAGGTATTGACCCTGTCATACTGTTTTATTTCAAGCCTAGTTATTTCATGGGTAAGCTTCTAGGTTAGTTAATTTAACCAGCTCAGTTCTCCACGGCTGAACACTAAATCATTTAAGGCAAAAATTTTGCAGCTATTTTTCAAAAAAAATTCGCTAAATTTTTCGGAAAACTCAAGTCTACGTTTTTTGCTCTGTCACTTAATCTGCCAATATGTCGCAACGATATGACTTGAAGTTTCAGTTATAATTTGCCATCTTGTCGCTTGAACATTGAAAAAATTGATTTTTCAATTGTAATAAAATTTTTCTGTGACGAAATAAACATTGAAGTTCGATATTTTCAGATTACTTTCAAGTTCGATATTTTCAGATTTTTTCTATCTACAAAACTACAGCACTTAGAAACTTCGTTCTTTCATCAAAAGATAGAGAAAATCATAAGAAAAAAAATGATGAAAAAAAATTTTTTTGACCAAAAATCACGAAGTTCGATATTTTCAAATCACGGCAGAACGGTCGGAGTTTCTGCTTAATCTAAAAACAAAAAACGATTGCCAATATAGAACTAAGCATAACAATTTATTAGACGCGTTTCGCTTTAACTTAAAGCATCATCAGTAGAATGAATTTGCAGAGTAAGAAGCACGAATTTATATACAATAGCCACCCATTAATTCAGGTGGCCACGGCACGGCTTAAGATTTGTCATAATTGAATAAAAGAGCGACAGGTCATAGGTTAAACACACAAGAAAACACAGCGGAATAGCGACGTCATTTTAAACAACAATTTAAAACAATTAAGCATTGAAAAGATACAGGGGCAAAGATTGATTGTCGACATTCAGTTGCGGTTCTGTTTTGGAAATATGTAGAGTTTCTTTGATGCGTAATTTAGTTACGTGATTACTTCTGTCCAAAATTTTGGGTGAGTCAAAATTAATTACGTGGTTGGGATTATTGAGCAAATGTTTGCAAACTTCAGAATCTTCACACGTGCGATGCTCATTGAGGCGAGTAATTAGGTTCCGTTTGGTTTGGCCAATATAATTTTTACCTCAACTACAAGTTAATTGATACACAACACCTGACGAATGTAATAACGACTGACAATCTTTATACGAAAATAGTTTGCCAATGGTAAAGTTACGATGAGACATTATCAATTTGATATCATACGGGCATAAAAATTCACGAATTTCTTTTTCAATTTGCATAGAAATACGATCAATAAACTGCAATTTAAAAAAGACACAATGCTTCGTACACTGTTGTTGGTTAGGGTGGAGTTTGGCATCCGGTTTTTGATTTCTGTTTATGGCTTTGCGAATAACATTCCGAATAGTTTTGGTAGGATATTCATTTTGTTGCAACATTTTGGTAATTTTCTCACACTCAAGAACAATAATTGTCGATTGCTGCAAACTTTATTAGCTCTATTGACTAATGATCTAATCAAATTTATTTTGTATTTAGTGGGAGCCAAACTACTCCACTTAATATACAGCCCAGTGTGTGTAGGTTTTCTATAAATAGATAACTCTAATTTATCTTTTGAATTATCAACATTGACGTCCAGGAAGGGCAACTGTTTATTGTTTTCAAGTTCGTAGGTAAAATTAACATTACTGTGAATTTGGTTTAATTTTCTATAAAACAACATAGCACTTTCAAAATCTGGAAATACTGCAAAACAATCATTCACATACCGAAAAAACACGTCCGGTTGCATATTAAACTCTTTTGTTTTTTCAATCACATAATTCGTAAAAATGTCAGCAAAAGCCGGAGCGATTGGAGATCCCATACCTACGCCATCAATTTGTTCATAAAAATACCATTAAAATTTTAGAGTAGTGCGTTTCGTAGTCCACACCAAAAGGTTCTCGAATTGTCGCTTAGTCAAATCGTAAACTTTTTTCGTCGAATCACTGCCATAAATTTCTTTTAAAATTATGTCCGTAACGAAGTCCACAGGAATATTGGTGAACAAGCTGGTTACATCAAATGACACCATAACCGAATTGTTTTTGAATTTTACTTGCTGCATTCGATCTACAAACTCAAAAGTGTCTTTAAGATTTGTTGGATGTAGCCTTAATGGGCTCAAAATTTCACTGAGCCATGATGCGCACTCATAAGTGTAGCAGTCAGTTGAAGCCAAAACTGGGCGGCAAGGACAGTTCTCTTTATGAATTTTTGGCAGTCCATATAGAGTTGGAGTAACTGCAGCTGATGGCCTGATGCGATCATAAATTTCTTGTTCTAAGCTGTCTTTTCGTTTCAAATAGTATAAGCACTTTTGAAATTTGTTTAAATTATGAACATTATTGTCATAATTAACCTGTTTAAACCGTTTCGTGTCCGATAAAACGCAGTTCATTTTATTGATATAATCTAACTTGTTGAGTAGAACTAACTGTACTGCGTTACCTTTGTCAGCTTTACAAATGATTAAGGATTTGTCTTTTTTCAGAGAATTGAGGGCTTCCATTTATTCGGGAGAAATGCCAACATTTCCGTGTTGTTTGTTGTAGAAATAAGTAGATTTGTACTTGTTATACAGATTGATTAATTTGGTTTTAAACAAAAGTCGCTTAGTATTTTGAAGACGAGGTCTCACTTGCCGGTATAAATTTTCAAATTCAGTTTGCACATCAATAAAGTTAAATCTCGTTGGTAAAATTCCAAACTGTAGACCATGATTTAGAGCTTGATGTGCAATGGGGGTAAGTTTCTTTTACGACAGGTTAACAACCACATCTAATTCGTCACTTGAAATATGCACACCTAAGTTTTGTAACTTTACCATTGGCAAACTATTTTCGTATAAAGATTGTCAGTCGTTATTACATTCGTCAGGTGTTGTGTATCAATTAACTTGTAGTTGAGGTAAAAATTATATTGGCCAAACCAAACGGAACCTAATTACTCGCCTCAATGAGCATCGCACGTGTGAAGATTCTGAAGTTTGCAAACATTTGCTCAATAATCCCAACCACGTAATTAATTTTGACTCACCCAAAATTTTGGACAGAAGTAATCACGTAACTAAATTACGCATCAAAGAAACTCTACATATTTCCAAAACAGAACCGCAACTGAATGTCGACAATCAATCTTTGCCCCTGTATCTTTTCAATGCTTAATTGTTTTAAATTGTTGTTTAAAATGACGTCGCTATTCCGCTGTGTTTTCTTGTGTGTTTAAACCTATGACCTGTCGCTCTTTTATTCAATTATGACAAATCTTAAGCCGTGCCATGGCCACCTGAATTAATGGGTGGCTATTGTATATAAATTCGTGCTTCTTACTCTGCAAATTCATTCTACTGATGATGCTTTAAGTTAAAGCGAAACGCGTCTAATAAATTGTTATGCTTAGTTCTATATTGGCAATCGTTTTTGTTCTCAAATTGAACTTTTTTTTGTAGAATTTGTAGCTTGCGAAAAATTTTTATTCACAATTAAATTGCAACCTTCATTGCTCAAAAACAGAAATTAAATCAACAATAGGCTACAACTTGGCAAAAAGGACCTAATTTAGTGCAACGATCAAAGTAGCTAGCTATAAGTCTTGTTACTAGACATTTTCACAGCTGTAGATTTAATACCGGTGCTACTAAATTAAATTATATTAAATGCACGTTCTTGTCGAATTTTTTGCAAAAATCATTGCTTTATTTAAAAGTACGTAAAACGCTATGATAGCCTCCTCCCCATTAACCCTAGGACTACCGGAAAATTATTATACTTAGAATGACCGTACCGGTCAATTGACCGATCGATGAGTTTGCAATTTTAACGCCGCAAGTTTTTTAGGTCTTCGGTACCGGTATAGGCTAACATGTCTTGGCAGGCAGGCTAATCCAAAAACAAAACAAGGTAAAGATGGGGGAGTGCTTATGATGCGAGTCAGAATAGAGAAAACAAGGTTTTAGGCAGGCTTTGGCATTGAGCGCCAAGCAAAGCATAGCAAACTAGATTAGTCTAACTTGGACAGATAACCCTTGCTTAGGCTGCCAGGTACTGGTATAGGCTACTGATATTTGTAGGCTAGCCTTTGCAGCTCAGATTATATATTTAGTATATATTGTGCATAGCCTAAACAGCAGCTAAGCTCGAATCGTGCCAGCCATTGTCCTATTCGGTAGGCTACTTTTAATCAGTGTTTTCACTTTTTATCACATGATAAGCGTACCGGTAAAGAATGCTTTTTTCGTACTTTTTTCATCAAAGTACAGTGCATTTACAGTTCCTTTTTTGTTCACATAATCTTACTTTGCTGTATAGTTAGGCTATCTACTAGATGCTTGCTTTCAAATTATACATATTGTGAGCTTTTATTGAAGCTTTGTGGGAATATGTTGACATGTCCATTGTCCAGGCCTGAAAGCCCACTTACTGCTGAGGAAGCACTGCGAATGCTAATAGATGTCGATAGCAATGCAGAAGACTTTCAAGAGCTGAATATTGCAATGACCGGTGGTGATGAAGCCATAAGTAGTGACGTGGAAGAAGATTCAGTGGATGATCAAATGCTCGATGTGAGAGATGGCGAAAATCAACGTAAGTGTTCAAATGATTTTTCTTAGTAACTTTCAAGTAGCTAGTTTTAGTTTTTGAAGAGACTTCAAGGAAGTCTATTGGCTGCGGGAGGTCCGCTGGGTGGCCGGTCGGCGTAGTTTTTTATTGAATGAATTTTAATTTTGATGAAGTTGTTGCAGTCTTGCAGTGACAGTTATTTTTTTATATATACTTGAATTTTCACCTGCCAAGCCTGCAGAGTGCGTGGATGGACCATCCACAGTCACTTCCTTTATTTGTTATGCTTTATGTTGTTTTTGTTTGGAGTCCAGCACATCGTCTGAAGATGTAACTACCAGCCGAGATGGCACAGAATGGCAATATCAACACCTGGTCACGGCAAGAGTGAGGGGGCGAAATATTCTCCATCAACAAGGTGGCACAAAACGGTTTATTCGAGCACGTGTTGATACTGCACCAGATATATTTTTTGAACTGTTTGGGCAGCAATCCTTTTTAATGATTCAAGCACGAACTTTAGAGAAGGCAAAACTTCATAACAATGGCGAGTTTCAACTTTCAATTGATGAACTTCACGCGTTCGTCAGCCTCTGCATTATTCGTGGTGTAATCAAAGGTAGAGATGAGCCGCTTCATAGTTTTTGGAATACTGACTACGGTAGGCGAATTTTTACTGAAACAATATCACGAAACAAGTTCATAAAAATATTGGTATTCATTCGATTTGACGACAAGCGAACAAGACCATAAAGAATATTCTCCCATTTGGGACTTGTGGGAAACGGTAATGAATAATGTTGAGATTTTTTTTCACATGGCGAAGTCACAATTGATGAACAACTATTTCCCTGTAGATCAAGGTGCGATTTTATTTAATACATGCCGCAGAAATTTGCCAAATTTGTCATCAAGTATTAGTTACTGTGTGATGTAAAAACATCCTATGTGCTGAGGGCTATTCCATATGTAAGCAAAGAGGATCTGCCTCAGATTGGTGTTGCCGAGCATGTAGTAATGAGTTTGATGGAGCCATATCATAACACTGGGCGAAACGTCACCACTGATAATTATTTTACTTCGTTGAAAACAGCAAAAAACCTTTTGCCACACAACATTACGACGGTGGGGACACTGCGAAAGAACAAGAGGGAGTGACCACTCGAGTTGCATGCTGACACAAAGCAGCAGCCTTTGTATACATCACGATTCCTTTTCACAACAGATGGTATTACGATTCTTTACTATAAAACTAAGAAGAAGAAATATTTATTTTTACTCTCGTCCATGCACGGTTGCACACTGCTCCAGTTGTGAACGAAAATGAAGCCAAAAAAAGCCTGAAGCAATTTTGTATTTTAATTTTGCAAAAGGTGGCATTGATACTGCCGACGAAATGCTTCGATGCTACAGCACGAAAGCTGCATCACGGCGATGGCCATTAGCAGCATTTTTTAATCTTTTGAATATAATTTCATTGAATGCATTTGTGATTGCCAAAGACATTGGTATGATGCAGAGCAACAGACGCAGCTTTCTCATAAGCTTGGGAGAACAACTGTGTGACAAAGAGCGGCAAAGACGTTTAGTTTCCTCGAAACGTATGCAATTTGCACAAGAACCTACATCAAGTAGAGTGGAGGCTATACTGGCTGATGGAAAGAAGACCACCTTCAAACTATGCCAGAAAAATAAAACCAGGCAGCAGTGCTGCAACTGCAAAAAATGTGTGTGTGATTCCTGCGCAAAATTAGTGTGCAAAGCTTGCTCGCCATCGCAGAACTAAGCCAAGCTGTACAACAAATATTGTTATTTCTTTCATGTACAACGTGTTTTTGAAGTCGATCTTTCGTTGAAATTCGTGTCAGCAGCAATAAAGACAATTCTTAAATGAAATTTTTCATTTTTAGTCAGCATGTTCATTACCGGTCAATTGACCGGTACGGTCATTCTAGGTATATCGATGATGTACACAATAGTTGTTCAAAGAAAAAAAAATTTTTTTCTAGGGTACATTAGTCTAACCAAAATCAAGGATTACAAGAAATTTCAGCTACGTTTGGCGTAAATATTGGAAAAAATCGCAAAAATCGATTGTGTTACCGGTCAATTGACCGGTCTGGTAGTTCTAGGGTTAAATTAATTAATCACATGATCGACAATAAGAACAATCAAGACTCGAAGAAAAACGAATTTAAAGCCGTCAAAATAATCTAAGTTTAGACCCAATTTCGGAAAATCTGAAAACCGAAAACTTCAAAAGAAAAGACGTCGATTGCAAGTGAAAACAGCAAGACATGTGCATGATTCTGCTCATTCTATTATATTAGATATAGGTGTCATAAAATAATAACAAAAAAAACAAGCAAATTCAAAAGTAAGCTATTATTGACATCAAAAAGTGATTCTAATATGTGATTTTAATAAGAAAAACGTGAAAACAAAATTTGGATTCTGCCGGATTAAAGCTCTTATAATAAATATCTTGTTGTTACAGTCTGATAAGATTAGGAAACACTAGACATTATATCTCCCCCAAGCTTAATTGTTGGCTAAAAATAATCAGCGCATTAAACTTTTCCTACTTTAATTTGTCAAACTTCACAACAAAACTGCAAAATTCTGTGAATTTAATGCAAAAACTTTGGGAAGTTAATGCAAAAAATTGCGCTTTGCACCAAAATTTGCAATGTAGTGTATCTTGCACACGTATCAAAAACACAGTTAGATAAAAAAAAAATTACAAAGGAAAACCTGCCGCGGCTCCATTGTATATTTTAACTCAAATGTCAAATTGATATGTTTAGTCATAATAGAAAAGTGTTCTAAACACCGCAGAAATTCCACTGCTCATCAACTTAGCCTCTCTAGTCCCTATACGTAGCTGCCAATGGCAATATGGAGCTTTTAATTGTTCCTTACTGGTTGTCTTTGCTGTCCATCAAACCAAAAAATGTTCAAATTTAATCGGTCTTTGTTCACGAGATATTAACCAGCTGTAGCATGAGTGCAAAACAATTGAATGCAGTTTTTTAAGCCTTTAATAATCATTTTATGATTTTAGTGAGGTGTTTACTGCATTACTGGTAACACCAGGCGAGGATGCTTTCATTGGGCTAACTGATGAAGGAACAGAAGGGACATTTGTGTGGGTTAATGGAGACCCGACGACTCTGGCGGAAATCAATTTTGCACCTAATGAACCGAACAATGCTGGAGATCAAGATTGCGTAGTGTTGAATTGGATTGATAACCCTTCTAATACAGCTAATGATCTTCAATGCTCCGCAGATGCATTTGCCTTGTGTGAAAGGATACTCGCGTAATTGATGCTGAGTGCATGGGTGTAACTTAAATTTACGATTAAACCAAGCTAACATGTAACTTTTTGAACTGAGGATTGAGAATCACGAAAATACATGCGCTTATAAGGCAATGCCGCTGTCACACTTTGGCGACAGTAAATTTTCAATGCAATCTGAACTCTGTCTTTATAGAATCTCCGTAGAGTCGCAGCAATGGAGAATTTTTGGCGAATGTGTTGCCAATTGATTTCAACCGACACAGACAAAAAATCATTTATTATCTGACAGGAAAGTGGCAGTTGGAAAAGGTGAAATGTTTTTGCGCCGTAGGTTATGTACTGTATTACGGCATTGCTGGGCAGTAACGCCGTACTTCTTTTCAGCACTGGTACCGTAACATTTTTCCAATAGTACTGTTGGTCCGTTTTCACGCCATTTTAACGTGCTATACAAGTTCTGTACAAAAAAACAAAAAATTAATTTAAACTAATGTGAAAATAACGAATTTACGAATAAAAGCAGTTTTAGCGGCGAGACTAGTTTTGGATTCTTATTGTAATTCTGGGTAAATTTGAAATCCAAAGCTTTTTGAAAATCAAAAACAAGCTTTCAAAACTTTTTAATAGCAAAATTTTGAGCTAAATAAAAGCTGTCAAAATTGTTCTCATTTTTTCAACGTTCGTTGTGGTAACTTAGTTTCAAAATCACAAAAAAGTAAAATGGTAAACTACATTCAAATTACCCCAACTCCATTCATTATAAAGTTATTATTATTTTTGTACAGCGTTTTTTCTATTACTATCGAGCTACAGTACAGTAACGTAACTATAGTGCAAATTAGAGGCAAATATAATGATCGTCCTATATTTAAAAAAAATATACGGTATTTAAGAAATGAATATTTTGTTGTGAAAGAGTGAAGCGCTTTTATTATCAAAATATTTTCAATCAGGATCAAAATAAGACTAAAAACACAAAAAACGACACAACTTATGCTGTATTGGATGATAATCATTGACCGCCAGGAATCGCATCCACTTTGGGATTGTCCTATTCAGAAGGCAAAGCAAGATATCTCGTCATAACTCATAAGCTAAAGCTGGTGCAGCAAATGCAAGAAAAATAGTTATAAAAATGGGTTCAGTAACAGTTTTCAGTTTTATTTTTTTGGCGAGCTAAAACAGAAAATAATGATTACAAGAAAATGCTAATTTACTATTCACCGCAGGTTTCATGAGAAGTCCAAGTGATAACTTATGATCACCTGTATGTGTAGAGGTAAAGCATGAAATCTGCAAGAACAAGCACAAAGAAATAAAAAAAACAAACAAAAAAATTAGAAAGTTTATTTCCTAGAAAGCCTCTGCCACTGTGCAGGCTATTAAGGTTTGTCCATTTGGCCGAGAGGTTTGTCCAGCTGGGGAATACCTTTGCTTAGATATGCTGAGGGCTGCTGATGAGAGCTAAAAGCTCGAAACAGCGCTGCCCAGCTCTGTGCATCAATGACTCGAGCTGCTTGCGGCTGCAGGGTTTGTGGTTGATCTGGGCACCTAACTGCCAGTGGAAGTTGTTCTGACTTCCCAGGAGTCAACCACGAAGGACGTCAAGCTTGTACAGTTTTGATTTTCGAGGTCACGCAGAGGGGATCTTTTGTATTAAGGATAGCCTTTGGCTGTTTTTAATACAAGAGTCCAGTGAATTTTTACTTCTTTTGTAAAGTACCACAAGTGAAAAATCATTTATTCCCTGGAAGGCCCCTGCCACTGCACAGGCCATTAAGGTTTGTCCAGTTGGCCGAGAGGTTTGTCCAACTGGGGAATACCTTTGGCTAGAAATGCTGAGGGCTGCTGATGCGAGCTAAAAGCTCGAAACAACGCTGTCCAGCTCTGTGCATCAATTGTTGTCATATCGTCTGCGTACATAAGTAACTGGCATTTCGTGTTGAGGAAAAGGTTGTTTATGTAAATCAGAAATAAAAGAGGGCCTAAAGTAGATCCTTGGAAAACCCCTGACGTTATTGATTTAAATTTGGGCGAATTTTCATGGATAGAGACCTGCTGGTATGTGCTAAAACAATAACTTTCTATCCATGAATGTGATATACCTCTAAAACCATAATGATGTAACCTGTTAACTGTTAAGAGGTAAAAGATGATCGAGAGTGAGAAAGCTTTGTTAAGTCAAGGAATGCTGTTACAGCAAAGTGTTAGCGGGAAAATATTTGGTTAACTTAGTTATAACACATGAGCAAGCTGTGGAGGTTGAATAATTAGGACGGAATCTAATTGAAAGTCTGATAAAGCATTGTTGCACTCGAGAAATGACAGCATTCTGTTATGCATTGCTTTTATGCACCGTTAATTTGAAGACAATCAATAGCAGCCACCAATCAATAGACAATTTACCAGTCATTTATCCAGCATATCACCAGTACCACATTATATATCTACCAACTAACTATGGTACTGTTAAAAATCAACCAACGCACCCCCACTTCTAGACACATTATATCTGGTACAAATATAGTCCAATAGTAATGCAGAAATATTATGAATAACATTTACGGCTTTGATACTGCGGATATGGATAGCGAATGGAAACTCTTCTATTCTGTTGCTGATTCTAGTATGTCTGCTCAAGCGGGTGTGAGAATTGTTTCAAGCCCAGGTTGTCAGTCTGTGTATCAGATTGAATTTCTTTGAGATCACACATCTACATGTTGAAGCTCAAGATATAAATCGGTCATTGTCCATTGCAGGTATATGCCGCCAATGCTACGAGTGAGTAGCAAGCTTTTGTAGATGAAGTAAATGATGCTCTTCTCCGAGTATCACCTACAGAATCTACAGTCCTTATAGGGGATTTTAACGCAAATCTTGGAACAGACACAGATACGTGGAAGCGTGTGATCGAAAAACATGGAGTCATTGGACTGAATGACAAAGGAATGTAATTATTGCAGCTCTGTTGTAGCAACGTACTCCGTATAATGAGTACCTTTTTCCAGCACAGAAATATTCACAAGTATACATGGTATTGACCTAGTTTGGATCAAAAATCTTTGATTGATTTTTCATAGCTTCGTCAGATTTGCTTTCTGATGTGCTTGACGTTCAAATGGAGCGAGATTCTAAATCGTCAACTTATCACCATCTGGTAGTATATTGCTTACGACTTTCAAAAACTTGGTCAAATAGGAAATCCAGCCGGTCGTCTGTGACTTACCGGATCAAATGCGAGGCTTTGGAGGACAAAGAAGTAAGGACACAATTTGCATCCAGTATATCATCTAAGCTCAGACAACTTCCAGATGCATCTAAGGACATCGAAAAGGAATGGCTGCTGTTTCGATCAGCGATCATTTCAACAGCTGCTGAAAGTTGTAGAGGTAAACGGCTTAGAGTGGCGGGCGGTAGTGAAAAAAAAAGACCTTGGTGGAACCAAAAGGTTAACGAAGCTGTTCGAACAATGAAAGATGCGTTCAAGGCCTTGCAACAGAACAGATCGTCATTTGATTTGCAATCCCGGTACACTGAGGCGCGAAAAGAATCAACTTCGACAGCCAAGAAATCCTAAGAGAAGTCATGGGAAGAGTTTGGTCGTCGGTTCGATTCCAACTTTTTTTCGGCAAAGTGCTATGGCAAACTATCCGCCGTTAACATGGCACATAATTGAGCGTCACGTACTCCATCAAAGATTCTGCAGATAACTTTCTCACGGATAAGAATGCAATTCTTTCACGATGGAGAGAATACTTTGAAGATCTTTTTTGAATCCTGTAAAGACATAGACTCATGGCAATCAAGAAGTGATAGATTCAGGGTAAGTGATGTTTTCACTGCAGCAAAAGTGACAACGGCAATTAAAGGAATAAAACCTTGAAAAGCTGCTGGTGAAGATGAAATTAGACCCGAAATGTTGAAAGCGCAGATTGGGAAAGGGAACACTCTAGTTAACACGACTGCGTCAGGTTGTGTGGAAGTTTGTGCCACCCTTGGATATTGCAAAATTAGTCGTCTGCTATTTGCTGATGATTTGGTTCTGCTTTCTTCCACAGAATCTAGCCCCTAGCTCGCATTGAACAGCTTTGCAGATGCATGCAACATCGCCGGAATAAAAATGAGCACAGCCAAAGCTGAGGAGTTTCATCTTTCAAAAAACCCTGATCAGTGCGTATTGCAAGTGAATGATGCACACACTAAAGCAGGTACAAAAGTTCAAGTATCTTGCGGATGCATTCTAGTGTAACAGAAGGCAGTACGAAAAACTGGATGCGCAATTTGGCACAGTTAGTGCAGTAATGCGAGCTTTGTACTATTTGGTAGTCATGAAACAAGAATTGTCAAAAAAGTCAAAGCTATAAATTTTCAAAACAGTTTTTGTCCCCATTCTCACCTATGTTTGTAAATCTTGGTTAATGACCAAAAGAGTGTGATCACAAAAGCAGACGTACGAAAAGCGATTTTTACGAAGAACCGAAAGAGTTGCAGTATTTATCAAAGTGCGTAGCTCTGAAATTCAAAAATCCTTTAACATCAAGCCGTTACTTTTTCCAATTTAAAAAATCTCAGCTTAGACGGTTTGACCATGTAAGCAGCATGTCTCAGGAAAGACTTCCCAAATTACCTGCCAAAGCAAATAATAAAATATATATATATTTTGATTTAACTAGTATTCAAAAATCAAAATAAAGTTCAATCAAATGAATAAAGCTGTGTTATTAAAAAAAAAAATACACGCCTAAGTTGGAATGGTTTCGGTTTGCATACCATAAAATTGAGGTTTAATTTGTCTAATTAAATTGAACCATTAAATATCCTATCATTAAATTTGCCTACCGTTTTAATTGAACTGCTAATACACTATCACGTGCGTATTCAGCTACTCTATTCAGTACATCACTTTACGATATTCATTTTAATTTGCGTCATCCGGGCATGACTTGGAGATATCATTTTGTTAAATCCAAAAATTTACCGTTTTAGTTATATGATGTTCGTAAAATTGGCAGTAATTGTAAGATTTGTGCTGAAATTAAACCTAAGTTTTTTATTCCACCCAACTCTAATTTATTCATAGATACTCAGCCAATGGAGAGGCTGAGTATTGATTTCAAAGGTCCTTTTCCTCCGTCGAGCAAAAACAAATACACCATATACTGTACTTAATGTTTTGGACAAATATTCACGATTTCTATTTGCATTTTGGTGTAGTAATATGGAGTCGCGAACTGTATTTTTCTTGTTTGATACAAATTTTTTATTTATTTGGTGCTTGTGCTTACAGTCATTCAGAATGGGGAAAATTGCTTTTGTCCAGTGATTTTGTGTCTTTGATGCACAGTTTACGTATTGCTACAAGCAACACTTTAGTGTATAATCCTACAGGTAATGATCAGCGTGAAAAGTACAATGATGTCATTTGGTCCCTAGTTAAACTTTTCCTGATGGAAATGTTAGCCCATTTCAAAATCGGAGGTAGTGTTACCCCAAGTTTTGCATTTTTTGGGCTCCCTCCTCTATACATCCACAAATACAACTTCGTACGAGTAATTTTTTAGTTTCCAAAAACGATTACTTCTCGGAATAACTGTTTAATCGTGGCTCAGCTATCCCGGAGCGGTGTATGCGCGAAAACATACTTGACAGGGTAATTATGAGTCGCTTTTTGAAAAGGCAGATTTAATAGATGCCACACCCCAGCATGCAGGCATTCGATTTAGTGGTGGGGAGAGAAGCTACTGTTCTTTTGAAAGATGTTGCCCCTATTCCTTACTTACACAGGCCCATTCCTGAAGAGAAAGATGTTGATTCTCCTCAACCACCTGCCGCAGTTTGAGAAAAGAGTCCTCTTCCAAGTCCTGAAGCTTTGACTTAAATTGACCACTGTCAAACGGATACCACTTCTCCAAAGACCCTTGATCAAGCAGATCAATCTGCCCGAAACAAGGATTCATTTGACTGTGTCACTCTTCATGACTCCAGCATAGACAATCCAGATAATTAAACTGTGTTAAGACGTTCAAGCTGCACACATAAACTACCCGACCGACTTAAGTTCTATGATTGATTTTTGGAGTGGTGAATGACCTGAGCTCGAGTAGAACCCTATTGTGAGATTATTTTGTGTGTGTGATTATTCTACGTTCTGTTTATCGAAGTGTAACCGCTGCTCTGTATTTCTAATATTTACACCGCTTTGCGTTTTGTAGCTACACAGTTGAAAGAAGTCATGTTACCGTATGGTACTGTAGACATTACAGGTTAACAATGTTTTACAGCTTTTAAGTTTAGATGAGGTTTTAAATTAATTAAACCTCTCTTATTGAGGATATGTTGTGTTTATTGCGAGTTTATAACACAGTAATACCAAATTTTATAGTCTTTGATTTCATCCAACCGAGAGTCAAACCCGAGCCTTCCGTTTCAGTAGCAGACGCTCTATCCACTAGACCATCAGTAAGACCAACACATTTTTACTGCCTATTTAACTAACTCATTTTTCAACAGAATAAGAGACAAAATTGCCCATCCCCTCTGTATCTAATTCTTAAACCGAAAGTTAAAGGAACAACAAATTTGACATGCACTTTGGTGTTCGACAAAATCTTTTTGGCAAATAGCTTTGAGTTGATGGCGTCATCACAGTGACTTCAGATCCATTGTTTCAAAAAAGCACGTCATACTTTTAATGAAGTCACAGTTGTCTCAAATTTTGTTCACATATTTGTTTTTTAAACTGAATCATAAAATGCTAATTCAAAATAGTTATGCCACAAAAATATCTTATTACGTCATTTAAGTTAACCATGGCCAAAAAATGCTAAGATTTCAGAAAGTGGCTTTGTCAAACTCCAAAATTTGGAAACCTCTCCTTACCTTACCAACCTAAAAATTGGATTTATTTGTAAATACATTTTACTCAAAGTCAAGTTGACTTGAAGCAAAAAGTGTTGTTTTTTTTCTGAAGACATTTAAGACAAAAAAGTAAGAGGGGAACAATTTGCTCCCTCCCCAATGAGTAAAATAGGGTTAAATTTGTTACAGTTCTTTTAATTCACTCTCATGTATTTCGATGTGAATGCAAGAAAAGCACATATCGGATACCAATTTAAATGGGTTTGATTCACACGAACGAGTCATTTTTAAGTGGGGCCAATCTTCTCATCTAAAAAATCAAGACTCATTTTCTAACGCTCTCTAGTGCCACATCGTTTACTGCTCTGTACTATGCATACGTTTACGTATGCATACGTTTACGTGGCATACGTGGTTGGGAGCGTGTTTGGTCATTTCGTTTCAGCTAATCAGACGCAACAATAAATTTTAATGATTATGTATTATTCAAACAAAAACAGAAACTAATCAGTTAAATCAAGCAAGAAATCCCAATTACAATATACTTTAACATAATGAATAATTTTTTAATAATAAACTTTATCGTCAAATGCATAAACTTTGTAATAATAAGTCAATTAAGATGTTTTTTTTTTTGACGTTTGCAGGCCAGAGTTTTAATATTTTAATCGTTTTGCGTGCTTCTGGCCTAAAGGCTACCAGCTCGGAAGCCTAGGGAAGAGCCACCAGAACGGCGACTACTTAAAACAAGCAATGCGAAAAATTGTCTTCCCACAGGAATCGAACCTGCAGCCTTTGGATTACCGGTCCACTGCTCTACCACTTGAGCTAGAGAAGACGCCTCCTCGCATTTTAAGCATGCGAGGAGGCGTCTTCTCTAGCTCAAGTGGTAGAGCAGTGGACCGGTAATCCAAAGGCTGCAGGTTCGATTCCTGTGGGAAGACAATTTTTCGCATTGCTTGTTTTAAGTAGTCGCCGTTCTGGTGGCTCTTCCCTAGGCTTCCGAGCTGGTAGCCTTTAGGCCAGAAGCACGCAAAACGATTAAAATGCATAAAGTTTGCTATACGCTGCCTTCTCTCAGTAGCACGTTCTCATCTAAGTGACTAAAATCTGTTGCTGAGAGAATTTCAAATTCACGGAAGTTTCAAAACAAAGCTGTGTCAAATTGATGTGAAAACGGATGTGAAAGTTTTGCAATTTTAACTCAGCGTTGTGAGAACAAAAATTTGTAAAATTTATTATCTAACGTTGACAATACCTTCCTCAAAAAAAAGGAATCACTTCCTAATATATGAGAAATAAGTTGGTGTAAGTGCGATAAACGGAAAATTAACTAATAAAGAATAGAACTGGATATACAAATACAAATATTCATCTAGATACACATCTGAAGGGGTAATGGCAAAGACACATTTGGACACGTGTTTGGACAAAATATATCATAGCAATTAATCAAGTAAAAAGTTTCACAAATATCAATATTGGGATAAATTGACTTTAGGCTCGTGAACTTCGTAACTCAGTTCGATTACAGGCAATAAAATTGAATTGTGGGTGACCGATTGCGTCATGGATTTGGAAGAGTGTTCTTAATGTGATTGACGCTGTTTCACTGGTTTTATTCAAACGCTGCCGACCTTTGTGACCAGTAACAAATGTGCACTACATTGTTATGATGTCGCACCATCCAATGATCTGTAAAATATCTTTCAAACAGTTACTGTACATGTTCTCGAAACAAGATTAACACAATAAAGTAAAAGTATACATTTAAAGCCTTATCATTATTTGTATTATAATTCTCTTTGTTATTATAAAAAAGTAAAATATAGAAAAAATTCATTTAGCAGAAACACAATCATTCAAAGCACACCACAATCATACAGCTTTAG
This sequence comes from Trididemnum nubilum, assembly GCA_963965965.1. Classification (NCBI taxonomy): domain Eukaryota; kingdom Metazoa; phylum Chordata; class Ascidiacea; order Aplousobranchia; family Didemnidae; genus Trididemnum; species Trididemnum nubilum. The sequence continues at coordinate 59,908,848 of OZ014469.1, read as the reverse complement.
AATTTCGGTTTGAACATCAGTTCTGCCAATGAGCCTTGGTATTACGCGAAATTCGAGTCCAGGGTAGTACGTGGGAAAAGTTTAGGTCTGCCTTTTTAGTAGCCGAAATCATGAGATGAAGGCGATAGCCTATACCGATAGCTTGGTTACTCAAATTTACCAGCTAAGTCAGCTTATTTCAGAGATCGAAATCCCTTGCATTGTGTAGACTCCTCTTCACACCGATGATGAAGTCAGTTGAATTCAAACGCCGGGAATGCTCGCGCAATGGGGGCTCCGCCTCACCTGCGTCAAAATAGGTTGAAATGATTAAACATTTAGACGTGGAGACAGCATTTAAGTGCTGTCAAATGAAGTAGGATTGTAAGACGTGATGTCTTTGTGAACTATTAAATTTGCTCGGTCTAATTCCCTTCAGGAATAACATATCGTTTTTATTATTATAATTTTCTTCGTTATTATGAAAAAGTAACATATAGAAAAAATCCTTTAGCAAAAACACAATTCAACTGCAATTGCTGTCAAAGCAAAAAGCAATAAAAGAAAAACAATACAGCATGAATGCAATTACAGTACCGGTATTTGCAATTTTATGCATTGATATTTATGTTCTGCTCTTCATTTACAGTACTTCCACTGAAACTATAGGTTTTTTAGCTTTGGTAAAACTCGCGCGAAAATAATACCAACGTAGATTAACCTTGGGCTTTAGTCTTTTATAGAGACCAATAAATGTAATGACAGTTCAAACTAGTCCCCAAATTAAAGCAAAGATAGTTAAAAGTGATAATATACCGTGGAAAAAAAGAGGTAGAAATGCTTATCAGAGTAACATTAGAAAACTGTAATGAAGTAAATAAGAAACCTCTGATGATGGAAAATCAGCTGACGTCGTGGATGTAAATCTCGATTGGCGATCAATAGACAGTTAAATACGTTGGTTATTGAGGTTCGATGTCGCTAGCTTTGCAAGGAGAGCATTCAGAATGCGATCTTTGACAGATTCGTAATCAATTGCTGCAGCATTTGCAATGTAATCTCTTCTTGAGATTGTTTTGTTGATTGCGGAAGGAAACGGAGAAAGCTTCATTGCATCTTCACAATCTTCAGCTGTGCCAGCAAGTTGTAGTTAGTAAATACATAGAAAGAGCTAGCTATGTTAAAACAGAAACTTTAGGTTAGAAGCATAATTCTCGACGAACTGTTCTGATGCGGTTAGGTTATTAATTTTCATTCAGTGGCAAGACACGTCAAAACGATTTGGTACGGCGGTCGTTCTGCATTGGTTCGAGCAACTGCCTTGTGGTAAAGAGCTTGTTGTGAATGAGACTCCTTTTAAGCCGCACTTTTAAAGGTGAACAAGACAATTTGCTGATAGGATCTCCTCTAATAACTGCAAAGTTTTAAAGGTGTATGCTTCTTCAACTAGCAATTTCGCTGAACTATTATAAATTCTGAAAACCCTCATATCGCATCAGACTGTAAACATTCTGACATTGCAGAGCAAGTGTACCAATGATGAATTGAAATAGCAAGTTTAGGTATTTCTAAGCGATAAGGTTTCAACGTCGGTGAAATGTGTTGTTGTTGTTGTTGTTGTAGCGCAATTTGAAACAACAACACATTTTACTGCCGTTGGAAACTTATCGCTAAGAAGTACATAAACTTGCCATTCTACAGTATTTAAATCACTATGTAAATTATTGTGGTTTCTACTTCTTTTATTTGTGGACAACGTAGCTTTGATGGAGGATCCCATACAAAACTCATGTGATTTAATTCGCAGAAACCATGATGTAGATTGCAGTGGTGAAGTTGTTGAAAAGATGAGAACAATATTCGATTATAAGGATTATACAACAACATAAATTGTTTTAAAATACCATTTAGTGTAGTGTGTTTAGTGATAGGCCAACGGTAGTCATACCAAGGCTTGTTATGCTTGCGAGAAACTTTATCTAATATTTTAGTTAATTTACCTAGGTTTGCAGCAATGAGGTTTCTATTCCACAAAGAACTTTCTAATAATGAAGGAACAACAATATAATCGGTGGTCTGAATATGAGAATGACTCTTAACAACAAAAAAGTAATATGTCGCTGTGGTAGTGGTAGTAATTTGTTAACAAGCAATAGCTAGTATTTTGTACATTTAATTTTTGTTTTTGAAAACACTAGCGTTACATTACTTTTTTTAAAAGTTATGTGTATTCTTCACAAGGCTGGGTCTTGTAATATATTTTCATCCTTAACATGTAATTCACTGCAAATCAGAATTTCAAATTCAAGTGAAAATAAGGTAATTGATGCAAGTGTCCGTGAAAGCAGTAGACAAACGTGAAAGAATTTACATACTGTACAATCGTAGTCCTGGTAGCGTGATGGTCGTCGGACTTGTCGAGTTCTTGGTAAGTTCGTGCGGTTGAAACTGGAAGCAGAGCGTTGAAGATTTGCTTTTTCCGGTTGAATGAGAGGCGTTGTGGTTATCGTCTCCTGAAATGAATGGACATATAGTCATTTTGATATCGTTTTGACCTTCGAAGTTTGAGAGTAGGTTGGTACTTTTGAGTCTGTCAAAATACAATGTGTATTCTCTCTAATTGCGTAGAACTTTGAAGTATTTTGGTGTTCTTCGCAGCACTTTGTATGGACCGTCGCAGGTTGGCTGCAGTGGTGAGCGAGTCGCATCATTCCTGATGAATACACATTTGCATCGAGATGGTTTGGGGTCAACATACGTTTTTGGATTAGTTGGAAAGCGCGATTCACGGTATTTAAACTTTGACGAGACGTTTTGCTGTGTTTCAACAAATTTTGATGTAGGCTCGGACTGCTTTTGATTTTATTCGAAAAATTCACCTTGTAAAGGCAATCGAGTGCAACAAACAATTTCACTTGTCGTGCAGTCTAAGTCTTCCATGACTTGAAAGCGAATTGCTAACTTCGACCATTATCGAATTCATCGTTGGATCTTCTGAAGATTTTGGTGGCCTTAAAAAAGGCACTTAAAAAATCAATTTGAACTGCTTTTGTCTCGCCGTGTCAAGAATCAACGCAAGAAAAAATTGGATTTAAAAAATGCCACAAGTTATATTATTTCGAAACATCGAAATTTCCACCTAAAAAAGAAAAAAATATCTTACGTAAATAATTTTGATTGGATATTGTCAAACTTTGTATGCACCCCACCTAATGATTAATTATTGTAAAATTTGAAGAGAGCAGACGAATTTTTTCTGCCGGCACAAAATTGGTTTCTGTGTTTTAATAAAAATAGCTTCTAGCACTGCTAAGTAAAATTGAGTTCTTGCTTTTGCTAAAATTGAAAATTGTCAATCATGATAATGGGCAGCGCTATCAGGATTTTAAAGTAAGTGAAGTACAATGACCAAATCACATTCGAATTGATTTGGAGGAGTCTTCGCGTTGCAGCTTCGTCCAAGTAGAACTTTTGTTGAATTTTCTTTGTCTAGGCAAAACTTTTAAATTGCTAGCGTTACTGCCAATTTCCTTTCTACTTTTAATTAATTTCGCCACCAGGTGGATTCTTCTAGAATTTTCCATGAACGTAAAATCATCATTTTGTTAAAATTTGAGGCTAAGCTAGCACTGAACTACCGGTTATATTCATGGCATATTGCAGTTCTAATTTGTGTTTTATTTGCAGTCTTAAATTACCGTTAGCCTATCTGAGTTGCGATATCACTTGCATCATTGTCATTATGTTGGAATAAAAGTGTTTTGAGCTGAAATATTCAAAGGTCTGCTCATTGCATCATCAAACCCAACCAACAATCCCAGATAGTCGTCGAGTCAACAACCCCCCTTTGGCGGTTATAACTAGCATACTGTAGATAAAGGCAAAAAATAGTAACAGTTGTTGTATTTTTAAAAGGGTTTTTAATGACTTTTTGGTAGTTTGAATAATCGGTTCAGGATCACCATATAACGTGATTTGGTTCTTGTTCGGTCATTTCGTTTCTGTTAATCACACGCAACAATAAATTTTGAAGATTATGTCTTATTCAAATAGAAAACTATTTGAACAAAAAATTAGTTGGATAAATCAAGCAAGAAATCCAAATTACGATATATTTCAACTTAACAAATAATTTTTAACCCTTTACCGCCCAACTCTCCAAATTCGTCACGTTTCAAGGTTCTTCCGTTTTTGCCTCTATGGGATAAATTTTCGCAATCCTCTCCACTTGATCGAATTTGATACATTTTATTTTACTAATTTTTATTGGCAACGCGAAAATTTTTCATTCGCTTGACTGGTAAAATTTTTCATTCGCTTGACTGGTAAAATTTTGATTTATTTCTTTTCTCTTTCAGGTTGTGGAAGAGCAGTTATAGGCTAGTTAGCACACAGCATTAGTCAGTTTTCAAAGGCAGTGCGAAAGTCGGTAAAATTTCTATAAATAGCCATTTATGGATACGTGTGAACAAGCATTACAGGTTTTCCGCACTAACTTTTGATAGAAAGTATTTTGACTGATTCTAAACGTATCAAATTTGTCTATTTAAACGTTTAGGTGACTCAGAAGTTGTAGATATGAGATAGTAAATTGTAAGTGCATCCAAACAACTTTTCTGATTCAACCACATCAAATCAAACTATTACTCAAGTGTAATGAGTCAGTCGCGCTCATCTCCGCGGTATTACATGTAAACAACTTGGCATGTAGAAGCGTTAGCGACAACATACAAATTGACCAGCCCAAGTATTGAACACCATACCTTCTGCCCCATGGTAAAACACGTTACCACTCGGATATCTGACCAGCAGTTGATGAGTAAAAGCAAGTTTTGAGTCTACCTTTGTAAAAATCACCTATTTCACGACAGAGATTTTTGTATAATTAGTCACGCGAACGACCAGATTGACAAATATTTGTCACATTTCAAAAAATGGGGAGTAAGCTATTTTTTCCAAACTTTTTTTTGGAATGCTATACGGACATGCATTTGACTCCAAAAAACACCCTCAAATAATTTTTTTACCAAAAACGAAAATGTGGACGGTAAAAAGGTTTACATAATAAATTTTATCGCCCAATGCATAAGCTTTACTATGCGCTGTCTTCTCTCAATAGCACATTTTTATCAAGATGACTAAAATTTGTTTCTGAAAGAATTTAAAATTTACGGAAGTTGAAAAATAAAAGTGCGTCAAATTGATATGAAAACGGATGTAAAAGTTTTGAAATTATAACTTAGCGTTGTGAGAATATAAAATTTATCATCTATAACTACGACAAGCCCAAAAGGGCGAAACAGACAGTTGGGGCATGATAAATTGTTGTGGTCAGTAACAATTTAAAAAAATATACTCCGATGATAAAATTTATTAAAATATTGAAATAGATTGTGTCCGTACGTTTTACGTTTGAGCTGGCAAGTCAGCATCAAGCTGGGAGTGACAATTTTTTAATACTACAGAATAAGATTAAAAGGATAATTTTATATTTACTTCACTTATTTTACAACAAGCAGAGTTTGGGCTTATCTACATTTCATTACCTCTTTGATAAGCTACAGCATAACCTTGGTATAGAATACAACTTTAAAGAAGAAATAGGTTAGCCACGAACGGTCCGTTTAAGGGTGTTAAATTCAAGTGGCAACCTAGACAGAATCAGATCATCGTCAGGAGGCGACAGACTTATATAACCTGTTGATAATATTAAAAAAAAAAAGAAAAAAATCAAGTATACGAGATTAATCTTATTGTAGATAAGTAATTGTTGCGTAAATTTTACCAAAAAATAAAGTTTTGAAAACATGCATACATTTGTTGGTCTTTCAAAAGAGCAATACTAAACAAAATTAATACTTATCCATAAATAAATTTTATAACACATTGAAGGAACAACTTTTGATTTCATTTGGTAATTTATTCCAAACTTTTATTCGGCAAACTTCATGGAATTTTGAAGCTTCTTTGTTTTGAACCGGGGTAAATAATAGGTGTCGGATGAGTAGCTCGTAGTGCTAAGTTTGTGGATATCAGAGGTCATTGTAAAGTATTGACAAAGATTATATGGTACTCTGTTTCATCGATATTTGAACACAAAAGTAGCTATTTCATATGTAAACAAGTCGTCTAAAGTCAATATACCGTGTTTTTAAAACAGAAAAAGAATTTTTTCATGTGAATATGATTTGGTTATAATTTTAATGGTTCCACTTTTGTAATTTACTAATTTTGCGAGTGTACGTTTTATACGTACTGTACCAGATGATTAAACCGTATGTTAACTGGGAATGAAATATTACAAAATATAGCTACAAAACGACACTGTTAGGAACATTGTATTTGATTTTAGATGAGTTAGTTTATTATCACCATAAAAACCTAAATATTTTACAGAATCAACTACAGAAAGTTCAAAAGAATCAATGGTTATTTTGAGATTTAAAGTATTTGCAGGTAACGTTAAAGCTTTAGTTTTTAAGGCATGCAAGATTAATTTATTGGCATTTAGCCGGTTGTTAACGCTCAGTAACTCTGAATTTATCAAACTTTCCAAATTAGTAATAGTAGCTGCTTTTACGCAAATACATGGCTCATCATCAAATAAAAGAGGATTAGTCAAGATGCTATTTTCTAAATCATTTATATAATTTAAAAATAGAAGAGGTTGGAGCGCTTACCCTTGTGGTACCACGTTATAAATATTAAGAGACGTGGAGCAGTAGTTATTTGTAGAAACACTTTGCTTCCGGCTAGCTATACAAGATGATAGTAATCTGTGCGCAAGACCCTGTATTCAATTTCCATAATGATTGAGTTTTCTGAGCAATAATCCTGACTTGAAAAGTAGACATGCAAAACGTTGACCTTATGCGCGTTTTGATTTGTTGAGTTCAATTAGGTTGTGGTTAAACTTAAAATGGTATTAAAATGACGAAAGTTTTACGGTATGCCGCGTTGGACTTTTTCATCGGGTGGCTTGGCACTACGTGTTTGATGGCCTCGGGGCCTTTTCAAGAAAATCTATTAAATTTTGTTTTTGTGTTTTCATTTGCTCCAAGTGCAACGCAATTTGGTGCGAAGATGAGCAAACTGTTAATATTTGTGATTATTGAAGCAGTATTTATTTTTTCCTCATCATCCCAACAGAGGTTACCGGGCTGCGTGGTGTCGTGCAGCCGATTAAGAGCCCCTTGTCCTAATGGGGGAGAGGATTTAGACCCGTTCCAATGCAGAACCGCGTAAGTTTGGTCGAATTTTTTTAATGTTTTCTGAGTTCAGTTTTGCATTGACAGGGTTCAAAAATTACTATGATTTCGTATTCAATAAAAACTAAGCGATTGAATGTTCCTAGATTCTCCATAGCCAAATGTCAAAGGTCTTTTAAAGAGATACTGCTCGAAATCAGTTTTATTGAAGAAATGAAGACTGATTGAGAGAATACAGAGATGCCGCAAACCTTTTTCGACAACCTCATTTGCTAAAATACGATTTACTCCATTTGGTTAGATATCATTGGTTACCCTACATTTTGCGATTTTGTGATATCAAAAAAGGCGTGCTGTAGATCAACTACCACACACGGTGGAGGCTTCACATTGTTTCTTTAATTGCTGAACGTCCAATAGGAAAGTTGTGAATACCAATTTTTATAGAGTGTGGTTTGACCCCACCGGGAATCAAAACCAAGTCTTCCGTTTCAGTAGCAGACGCTCTATTCACTCGACCTCTAATCGGTTAAATATCTTAATTTGTTATACAGTTTTTACACGGATTTGCTTTGTTTTTGTTTGGTTCATTTTTGGCTTTGCATGCATGAAATAAACAAATCATGTCTAAAGTTTGGGGTCGCTAGTACTCAAAACTCTTTATAATTTTATAATTAGACAAATTAGATTCAAACTAAAAAAGGTGCACTATCGAATGTTCATTTACGTCACTTTAAGCTACTTGCCACACCATTGAACATAATGGCATTAAATTAATAAACTGCATCATTATTAGTTTCTAAATATTTAATATAGATGGATAATTCTACAATACTGTAATTTTATATTTAAGCTAGTTGTCGGGCCATTTAACCACAATTTCCCTGCAAATAATTGCGCTGGTGAATGGTTTAAACTTAATTCATGTTAAGTAAATTTTAAACTTTGCAAGCGGACAGGAAAACAGTTGCAAAAATGTTTCCGATCTTCCAGCAATTCTTTCAAAAACAACGGAGTTGTTTCAAGGTGTTTATTAACGTTTCACTTCCCCAAAACCGCAAAACATCATCAGAATTGCAATTTCTGTAGCAACAATGCGACGTTTAAGTATATTTCTATCTAAACTTTGCATTGTTGGCTGCACTATATTTCTGATGATGCTCTCCGGATTTTGGGGAACGAAACGTGAAATAAACACTTTGAATCAACTATGATGTTTTTGAAATAATTGCTGGAAGAGCGAAAATTTTTTACAATCATGTACGCAGCAAAACGGAACCAAAGCGTCCAAATCTTTCAAAAAACAGTTGCAATTTTTAAGAAATAATTTATTTAAGGTATAGAAATTCAAATAATAAAAGAAAATGGTTCAAAACTTTGGCAAAAGTCTAGATGTAGGCTAAATAAGTTACAGAACAGTTTGGGGGGTGAAATATCTTACTTTCTTAGTTTCTCTTATACAAAAAAGATTAGAATTTGCCGAACTACAAATCCAAACTTTATCGCTAACATTCCAATACATTTGTTGTTCGGTATATAAATATTATGTCCTCAAAAGTCAATCAATTAAAAGTGGAAAAAATTTTGGCAATGGACGTTACATAGCGTTTGGGAAACTTCTTGTCATATCCTGTTAGTGATTTAATGCAACCAAAAATCTGCGGTAACTATGTTCCTAAATCAAACGCTTATGACGTCTTCAAACATAAAACTATTATTAACAAAACTCGTCTGCGACGGCACTAGGCCTACGAACGATCGTTTAACACTAGTTCCGAACCTTAATAAAATAGGTGAAAATTAACACAAAAAAAATAGTTTGGCTCTCCACAACGGCTTTGGTAGATACTCTAAGATTTATTTAGATAAAGGGATACTCTCTAATACGGCAATCTTTCCAAGTACGTAAAATAGTTTTTACCATGAAACATAAAATGAAATTTTCTAGACATCTGCAGGAACAATTATTTCAAGAAAATTTGTTTCTACTGTATTTAGCCGCTGGACTAACAAATTTAAAATCTCAATGTTTCATTCAGTTTGAGTATGCGTTGCCAGCGTTAGCACAACTTTGAACTCTGGAAAGGAAAGTGTTTTGCTTCAATTCTACAATCAACTGGTTTATGTCCATTGTCCCTGGTACAAAAACAGCCTTGGAATCATAACTAATAGGCAGTTTTACCATGCAATTATTCAAAATCTTGGAACTTTATATTATTATTATTTTTTCATGATTGTCGTCTTGGTTTTGGCGGTGGTATCACTAATAATTACGATTGATTATGATTGACAACGGTTTGAGCATAAATCAAAACGTATCTAGAACGGCATAAAACTGTATTGATTTTTGTTTCTACTGTAAATACTTTTTGAAACTTGCAAATTTCTTGCAACATGTCACAGAATTTACCGGTAATTTATTATTTACGTTGAGATCATTGATGCTTGCTGTGTATATGGACAACAATGCAATCATTTTTTGACTTGTGAAGTTTGTGTGCGTAACACTTTAAACTAAACAAATAATGATGTTTTGATGTTTGGCAAGAATTTCCACTGCGCTATACTTTTAGCTTCAATTGGCCGTAAAATCCTGACTAATGAGCTAAGTGATATTAGAATTATTGCCCTGTAGCCTTATCTGTGATAAATTCCACAGATCGATTTTTATGATACATTTTTGAATTAAAATGTAAACAATAGTTCGACGACATCGTAGCATAGACTATTGGGTTGCAAATCAAAGACCGGTACGGTATTGCACAAAGAGGAATAAACTTCGCCTTTTCACGTTGCAATAGAAGTAGTAAGCTAATGCTAAATTCAAAACTAATTTTAATGGATAAATTTTAATGATTTCTTTATTCCTCAAAAATAAAGAAGTTAATAATTTTTTTAAACTTTCTCAAAAAATAAATAAGATGAACAGGGATAATTAAAAAGGCTATAACGCCCACCATTCCATCAGTTGCCAAAAAAACATGTATCTTCTCAGCCACTGCAATGTCTGCAGTGGGCCGATCACTTAACGTCAAAACGCCAAATATAGCTGCATTAATTTAAATAAAATAGAGTATTTAATGCGCTACTAACACTCACAGATTTTTGAAACATGCTAAAACACAATCACAATCAGCGGAAAAACGTAACATAAGTCTTACGTGTCTCCATTATGACGCACTGGACGTTTACACAAAATTGATGAAATTATTACACTATTAAAAAGATTTAAATTTATTTTTCATAAATTTGTTTTTAATAATTTATTTACTAATTTTGTATACACGCTCAATGTTTCATCATTTATGAACGTCTCCACAAATTCATCAGTTTGTTTTTTTTTTGCCTAGGTTTTATTCTCTAGGTGTTACCCACATCAAAAATCACGTCATCCAGTTTGTTGTTTTCTAATTATATAGTGACAAAGTTTCCTCCTCACGTAACCTGTCAGGCATGTCCCAAAATATAAAAATGATTTCAATCAATAGTTCTTTTTACATAGATATTTTTACCCTAACAATTATCATCATAGTGCAATTCTAATGCAAAGAAAATCTTAGTTTTGACTCGATTGACAAATGCAGGCAGAGAGTTGGACAAAAAAAAATCATATCCTGTATTTCATACAAAGAATAGATTCTACATTGCTGTTCGTTTTTGTTTTGAAAAATCGAAAGATCTGCAATTGCTTCTGGTGCCTATAACCTGTACGCAGTGAAATAATTCTACTTCTGTTTATAACGCAATTCTGCTTAATTACGTATACAAACTTGAACTTAGAACTATGCCAACCTAATGCCTTTATACTACTTTTTTTTTTACTTTTTCTTATCAGAGTGGATTACAAATATTTCGAATGGACACAGGCTTAAGTGATTAAAACATTTCAGGTGCACAGGGTTTATCTTTCAGCTGTGTCAAGGCAAGACAAGTAATTTTGTCTGAGGACGAACGCCGGGAAAAAAAAGCACAGTAATCGATCAGTTGGGAAGTGTAAAGGCTGATCATCTCTGAAACGGGAAGTCTGGAACTCAATTTTTTGTTTGTCAAATTGTACACACCGTTGCCCGAGCTCGCAACCGCTGCGTTTAAGCACTTGACTTAAATTTTGCCCCAGTGCATATTTCCAATTTAAATTTTTTTCATGCGCCCTTAAACTTTCGCTTGCAATAACTTCGATTTTAACTTATAGTAGTTGGTTGCATTATAACCATCACTTTATCAGTTTTTTTACAAAGAAAGAAAATGCAGAGTCAAAAATTGCACTTTCACTTGTCACATTGCTCTTCATTTTTATACAGTATGTTCATATATTATCATATCAAATCCAAACGTTTCTTCTAGACAACCGAACAAAAAGTTTTTAAAAGAGAATTCATTGATGTATCTGCATCTACTACTAAGATGTTTATCAGTAAATTTTTAGAACGGCAATGTGCTTTTGATATTTTTTTAAGCAACCTGTGGCCTGCTAACTGCATAATCATAAGATACGAGATCCAGCCAAGAAGTGAAACGAAATTCAAAACATCAAGGTTTGTGCGAAGTAACTGTTTGCATTGGTCGAAATTAACTCATATCGATTAAAAATCAAAATAAAAGACAACTTGAGTTACACCTACCGTCTGTCATGATCACTTACTTAAAAAAAGCTCTACTCTAGTACAACTGCTGTTTTCAAAAATTCCGACTTCTTTACAAGAACTAATACCTTGCAGGGTTAAGGGATTGTCATTTTGAAAAATTCGATTTGATTTTTGCTGGAAAAACTTGCATTTGCAGCATTGTTCAACCCTATTTTATCTGGGGTATTTGACCAAAAAAAATTAAATTTTTGGCAATATTTTTGAAAAATAGCTTCATTCTTGTGATAACATCATAGCGGTTTAAATTTTGTGCATGGGTTTGTATTATACTACTGAATCATAAAATATCTAAGTCAAACTAGCTACGTCACAAAAATCTCTGATTACGTCATTTTAGTTAAATTTTGGCCAAAAAAATCGGATTTTGAGAAGTGACTTCGGGGAAATCTCAAAATTGGGAAACTTTCACTTAATTTAGCAACTTCAAACTTTCAGGGGTGCAGTGTATTGCAATGGAATTTGACTCAACGTCAAGTTGGTTTGAAGTAAACACATGTTTTTTGAAGGGATTTATTATAAAAAACCTCCCCACTACCCGCGCAAAATAAGGTTAAAACAATGTTGGTATACTAACAGGGCTGATATGAAACTTATAGCGAATATTTCAGTAGAAAATTGAGTAAAGAAAAGATGAAGAAAAATGAGAAAAATTCATCTGCACATTATTTACAAAACATTATTATTTTTAAATGTTACCAAGTAGACTTTTACTCATGGATTAAGTTAGGGTTAAAATTGAGGTTAGTTTTAGAGCTAGGATTTGCCTTGAGCTTAAAATTGAATCAGAGTAACTAAAAAAAATGGATTAGAATTTTTAATAAAACAAAAAGTGTCAATACAGAAACGTTTATTTGCTAATCATAAATTTTAAAGTAAGCGTTTTAAATTCTTGTGATGATGTATTTTTTTACAAATTAAAGAGCTTTGCGGTTATGGATTGCCGCCACGTTTAACTTTAAACGTCATATTGAAACATGAAAGAGGACACATGTATCAGTTTTCAGATCAAAACTGTTTTTCTCAAATTGCAATAAATTTTTAGAGACATTACGCAGAAATTATCTTTTAACCAAAGTAGAAATTATAAAAAGATAATTTGAACATTAAATTTTCTGCGGTAAACTATGATATTCTGAGCTATAGACTATAAAGGGAAAATTCGATGGTACAATATAAATTCATAAACACTGGTTGACTAATATGACAACACAGCATAACAAAGTTTGAGTCAGATTCTTTTCTCAGGATAATTTTTTTTTTTACCATTACAAAGCGCTCAAAAATTATATCAGCATTAGTAACAGTATTATGCTCAGAAGCGTATACCAACTGTTGACTTCCAACAATTTTTTGTGGGCAACTATTTCTATTGATGTAAGAAGGTATAAGATTTAATTGATATGTTTCTATTGATATTTTCATCTTTTATGGTTATTCCATCGCGGTTGAAACGGACTGAAGGGTTTCATAAGAGTTTAACGTTTTTATTAGTTTAGAAATTTTGGGCCGCTCTGTTATATTTGCTTTTCAAGCCGAATTTAACCTGGTCTCGCCAAATTTTACCTCAAAAAATAGCAAAAAAATTTTTCAAGTCTGCAAAAAAACGAGATTTATATTTTAATTGCTTTTGAAGAAAAACGCGAAAATTATCTGCTTTATGACTAAAACTGTGGAATTTTTACATGATTTTACATTGGTTTTCAATAGAATGAATGTTTCGAATTGCTTAGGAGTAAAAACTTAAGCTTTTTAAATTTGTTTGTTGTATGGCGGTGCATTACTAATAGTTAGGGCAAAATTCTTTTCGAGTTTTTTAGCAAAAAAAAAAAAGCAAGATTTCTGTGAAAATGCTATTTATTAGTCGCCATAACTACGTTATCACAAATACGTTTAAAGTATTAATCAACTGATTAACCTTTCATTATTTAGTAAACTTAAAATCACAAGTAGCGCTTGTTGCGTAATAATAGAAAAGTGACAACGATAATAGCAAATTAATTGACAGCATTTATGTTGCCTACTGCAAGCAGCAACACTGTAAATTTTGGCATCTAATTGCGCTTTTACACTAAACTTATCCCTTTTTTCGTTTTATGCTCAGAAACTTAAAAATAATTTTGCCTTACAATCAGAAATGCACCATGCCTAGACAACCATTTAATCTTGTAAAGCTTAATTTTTTCTCAGCCGCGATCTAAAATATCCACTTCATTGATAACCAATGTAATTGTTACTGAAAAAGCAATCATTTAAAAATTCCACGGGGTGCGTCATAGAGCAAATAATTTTTGCTTTTTTCTTCATAAATAAATAAAATAAAAAGCTCGTTTTTTTTTCTGTCGTGGGAACATTTTTTGCTATTTTTAAAACCAAGATTTTGCTAAAGCGGAGTTTGGCATTGAATCTTCTTTATTGAGCAGTTTTTGAGAACATGATAAGATCTAACAGTAATTGATATACTGTAATAAGCTAAATTTTTAAAAACTTACTACTGTATAGCGCTTTAGAAAGAAAAAAAGATTAAAACAAAAGATAAACTGTTGAGCAAGGTGTTCGAGTTTAAAAATTGCAAATTTTCACTTGCCAATTTATTCCTTTTGATAACGTAAACGTTTACCTTTTACCTTTATTATTATCCTTTATTATGATTATTATGATATTAAATTTGGAAATTTATTATGATATTAAGTTTTATTGCAACTATTATGATATTGCGTTCGAAAACTCATGTTTTACAATGTGAAGGCGAGTCCGTAGAGCTCCGCCCCTCAACATGATGTTCAAGGAGTGCAAAATGTTCTGAGAGGTGGCAAAAAATGTTTATTTGGATTTTTTGTGGAAACTTGTTATAAGCATAGATGAATCATTGCCAAACGCTTATTAAGTAAAACGATAGAACATTAAACTGACCAAACCATCTACTCAACCAGAGGCGCCAGTTAAGGGTTTAGGGGAGCACTGCAATATACTGTACGCTTCCTTTGCTGTTACGAAGCGGAGTTCCGTACACTTGAGGATTTGCAGCGCTTTGACTCACTGAAACAATTCAGATCAAATTTTCAGCCAAAGAACTATCAAATGACACTCGAAAAGTTCCGACAAAAACAGATTTTTAACAAAAAATCATTGTTTGGTTGTGCGGAGGTCTGATAACTATTTAAGAAGATTGACTAAATATACCGCCATAACATTGTACCCGTATCAAATGTTTGAAGAGACAAAAAACGTGTAACGATATCTTTGTTCTTGTTAAACACATGTACACTTCTGCTTTTGTAGTGGATCACTTTGCACTCAATAGAAGCAACTCTTGTGTAAACATGATGTGGTGGGAAGACTCCGACAATTGTAGAGAAATATTTGAAAAATTTAAACACAAAGTCGCTGTTTTTACGATAGATTTTAGACAAATTTGTGAGCCCCTGAGATAGAAACACCAAATCCTAAAGTGTACGATATAACATATGCAGAAGATATTTCAGGAAAGCTTTGTCTCCACTGGTTTCAGCCGTGTACGCGTTTTGTCTTCTTGTTGTATCCGCATCCAAAGCTAGTTTTACAGAACTTTGACTCACTGATATCAGCAAAAAAATGGTGTCACTTTGCTCCCATTTTTTTTATGAGAATTGCAAAAAATATTGCAAAAACAAGCTGACAAAAATATTTAAACAGTTTTCAATTTAAGCAGAATCCGTGCAGCTTTTTGGCGTCTGAAATTTATAAAAAACTCTCACATCCATCAGCATTGTTCTGCGCATTCTTACAATATAAAGTTGGAGTGGTGGAAGCAACAACAAAGTGATGCTGCGTTAGATAACACAGTACAGTGGCCACCAGCTGAGTTTCCCTCTTCAGTCTCTCCAAGCATCAAAGCATCGGTTGCACCCAATCGGACAAGGCGTTGTCAAAGTACCATCAAAGCAATCCAGCGACCAAATTGGGGTATTGAAAGGGGCAAAAACTCTCTGCGCACAAAGCAAAAAAAGATAGAGTAGTAATAGTCATCGCTTTGTAACAGCACGAAGCAGCAAGTAATTGGCATTCAAGTAAGACTCGCTGCCTGACGAAGCAACTTTGACAGTAAAGCCACCAAAAACATATTTATCACGTTTATTTTGTCACTATGTGGTTTTGCTTAACTACTTTGAAATGCACAAACTAAAAAACAGAAAGTTAATGCTTTTGCCAGTTGAATATTTATCATAATTATTTTTATTTTTCAGAAATTGTTGCTACGTGGTTTCTGGTTGCTATGTTCAAGAACGAGGTAAAAAAAATCATAATTTGATTGCCGACGTTGGAGCAATGATCTCATACTGTTGGATCAATGATATCATGCTGTTGGTCGATCAAGCCGAACACAAAATTTTAGTTCGGACATGTTATTTGTTTTTCTCTACGTAGTGTAGCTTGAATTTTGAAACTGCGTTCAATAGCCCAAATTAGTTTCTGGCTAAAGAGTGCAGCAGATTTTTTTCAATTAAACTTAATTGGGAAGGTCAAGATAATTGCTTTTCAATGTTTTTGGTACAGCTAGTTCAGTTTTTCGAAGAGCTGTTACACACTTATACAGTTTACACAGCCTCTTGTTATGTTTTACACAGTTGACAGAATCATTCGCCTCCCAACTTACTCATCCAGAGACGAAATTGATGACGTTGCTTCTTCGTTTAGTTCCCCCCCAATATGTAAGTCATACTGAACTGGTCGAAAAATAGCAAGTGTTAGCCATACAATTACATACAATCGCGTAAAATGACTTACTATATTGTTTACAGCGATATCAATATACTGTTACGTAAAGTAGTGCCTTAATGCCGATCTAATATTTATATCATCGCGACTTGACTGCAACTCAGTTCGATGTCTCAATGCAGAGCAATGGAGCTGCATTCGATTTGCCAGGGTTTGCCATTGCTCTGCAATTTTACGGACAATTTTCCAGGATTTTCTATTCCACATTGAATTCATTGGAAAATTAATGTGGTTGACCCACAATTAAGTCTCAAAAGAATCAATTTTTTTGCCATTCTCACAAACAAAAAAGTATTGAGCGAAAAAGGTTTAACTAAAAATATTAGATCGAAGCATAGATAAAACGAGTTTAAATTGGAGAGTCTAAAAACAAAGCGAAATGAAATAATGTTACCAATGTACTAAATACTTCAGTCTTTGTTGTTACCCAAATGGAAATTGAAACCAGGTCTAAAGTTTTAATAAAAGATACGCTATCGATGAAACTCTGACCGAAAAATAAAAAAAAGCTGTTAAACTTTATACGTTTTTTTTTTCATTTTTTTTTTGTTTACATTTTTAAAACAATCTGTAAAATTGTGGCTGAAAAGAAGTCTTTTATACAACAAGCGCTAACAAATACTGCGTGTTTTCTTCAGCGACCATGTTCTTTGGAGGAGCTTTAGGATATCCAGGGTCTCACGTAATGAAGATGTGCTTTGCTGCTGGACCTTTCATACGCTGTGGAAGCAACACTGCTCAAACGTAAATGTTATAAATATTATTCTCAAACATCAGCCACAGAATAACGGCAAATTTAGAGTTTTTCTCAATTTTATCGTTGTTTTTCTCATTTTTATCATTTTTTTGTCATTTTTTATCGTTGTTTTTCTCATTTCTCATTTTTTCTGATTGTTATCGTTGTTTTTGTTTGGTTTTTGAAGTTAAGGGAGATTCAGTTTTTTGAGGGTTCTTCAGCCAGTTTTTCTTATTTATATTTTTGTGCCCAGTTCCAAGTATTAGCGTGACCGAGAAGGCAAAGGCGCCGTTTTTACGATAGCGCTAATCGCGCGATCTGGGTTCAACCCGCACACTGGTCACGTTGTTGTATCCTTGGATTAGATGCCTTACGATCATTATCTTTGCTTGGTGCGTTCAATTAAGCAGCAAATTCAGTTGACGAGAATTCAACGAAATCTAAAGGAATATTTGAATTAGTGGAATTCTTTAGCAAATGCAGAATCCTTTGGCACAAATTACTTTTCGCAATGAAACAGTGTGCAGATCGTTCAGCAGATTGTGTCGGACGCTGTCCAGTGACAGGAGGATAAATGTGCACTACATCAAAAACAATAGTTTTCACACTGAAACCACAACAACACACTAGGTGGTCTTCTACTGGAAACATTCAGCAAGATTTGCATCTTTAATTCCGTTATAGAACCCTAAACTGATTATTTTGATTAAAAACAGCAAAGCTTTATAGTAATATTTATTAACGTTTTGGACTTAGCGACGTCCATCATCAGCAAAAATGAAATCTCATTCAAATAGAAAAATAATTCATTTTTACTGATGATGGACGTAGCTAAGTCCAAAACTTTTAAAAAGTTTATTTATTTAGTAATACGATACAATAGCGC
Source organism: Trididemnum nubilum (assembly GCA_963965965.1). Taxonomy (NCBI): domain Eukaryota; kingdom Metazoa; phylum Chordata; class Ascidiacea; order Aplousobranchia; family Didemnidae; genus Trididemnum; species Trididemnum nubilum. The sequence continues at coordinate 59,890,638 of OZ014469.1, read as the reverse complement.
CGATTTCTCTTTACTACTGCATTTTAGCAAAGCGTTACTGTTTTAAATGAATTAAATAAAACTGCGGTGCAATCACTACCAATAAATATTTTAAGTTGTTGGTATGGAAACGCTGAATTGATTAAGTTGCTGCTTTTCAGAAATCCACGTCGTTGTGATGAGCAACTTTGTTGTTGGTTAAATGGGCGATGTCGTCGGGGACAACTGAGAAGTAATATAAGAATTTGATTAGCAAATGTTTGTTACGATTTGGTAAAAGTATACTGCAAACTGTATTGTGCCAAAATAATAATATTTGAAGTGCTCTTTGAAACAGGTTGTTTGTTAGATCATGCACCGTATACGAAAAACAGCGGAAGTAATGAATTACTTTCATTGAAAAATGCTCTAAAATGCAACACATTATTTCCTTGTTATAGTTAGTCAAACTGATGAGCAGGAATATTTTCCGAAGCAATTTTATTTTGAAACAAATATTCTATTTTGCCTTTGAGTAGAGATAGCTGCCCTAAAGCCCATTTTTGAGAGTGCAATTGTCAAATAAGAATGTGCAAAAGCAGAGTTTTTGGCTGGCCAGTCGATCAGTGGTATTTTTTGCAACTACTGCCGTATAAGCGGTGTGACTTTGATTGCCACTGCCAACAATAACTGCTGCAAGTTGCTTTAAAGATGGCAAAAATGCAACTAAAGCACAATAGGTATTTAAGCCGTGCAATTATAGTGTTTGCATGACGTAATGTGGGTCGCTAAAATCTTTTCTGTTAGTTTTTTTTTTTATTCTTATTTGGTTAAATCAAGCAGTTACCGTATTGATAGTTGCATTCTTTCGTGGCAAACATTTGTTGGATTATTTCAACAATTTAGGCATATTTCTAACTTCATAGAGTGCTTTTTGTGAAATCAATAATATTCATTATAAGAAAACACCACCGTTGAATAAGAAAGCGACATTTGGCTTTGTCGAACGATGTTCAATTTTCTCGTAGCAGTCAAACATTTCCTAAATAAGGCCAATGAACTAGTTATTTTAGCTTAAATTGCAGTTGAACTTTTTTTTGCATTTAGTTATCAGCCTGCGCAGAAGATGTGAGCCTGGGTTCATCAACCCTCCAAAGTGTGAAGGTATACCTCAATAAAGTAGTTGTGAATTACACTAATGATTCGAATTGGTATATCTGGTGAAGCAAAAAAAAATGTTTACTACGCATACAATTAAAAGCAACAATGGATAAACATTGTTATACTCTAGTTTGTATAAGTTCTTACATCTTTACTGAAAATTTGAGAGAGGCTAAGAAAAAGGTCATAGTCATTAGTCAAAAGATTCCTTAACCTAAATTGCTCAAGCATTAATTTCGTGAGCGTAAGTCAAATTCAGTTAAGGGGGTTCGGGACAAGAACACTTGGGACATTGTTTCACAAAATGAACACTGATGTACTGATTTAAAGGCAATGTGACAAATAATGGATTTGAGTCGTCCTTTCGTCTTGGCTCAAGGGACTCATCAGGCGATAATGGCCAATTTTTTTTTTAGCCAAAGAAAATTATAATTGAAATAGGCACCCTTTTACCGTTTCTAGGCCATATATTTCCTAGTGAAATATTGCTGCTTCAAAACTTTTTGAGTACAACTACCAATCACTATTACCCAGTGCTCACTTGCTACGCAAAGCCTTCAAAATTAAAATTGGTATAAAGATACTGCTAAAATCTCCAACAATTACCGAAATCTACAGGCTAGGTCTACCATCGCTAGCATTGCAATTTGGTTTGCATCAAGTTCAATATGAAATCAACATGCAAATTTATACCGAATAATAGCCCATTTTTGTCAAAAACTGCAAAATACTGCAAAACATTATACGTCCATAACTTTACGCAATAGAAAATTTTAATAAGACACCCCAACGTTATTCCAATTAAAATTTTTTATCCACATAGCACAATTTCAGAGTGCTCAAACTGAAAAAAAAAGCTAATTCAACTTTTGAGATAGGCTAAGACAAGGGTAAAAGTCAAGAGATTCAAACTCCCCATACTAAACTCCTGATTAAAAGAGCACCAAAGAGCCATTAAGCAACAAAAACCAGAAAATTCCGCCTTGTGTGAACATGTAATATTATTTGATCACGTAATTGATTGTGCTAACTCACGAATTTTAAAAACTGAAAATAATTTTTCTAAAAGATTAACCGCCGAATATTGGTTTATTCTTTCTAGGCCAAAAATAATTAATCGTTCAGATGGTGAATCTTTTCCAAAAGTTTATCGTTCTTTGCTTTAATGTCCTGTGCTTTGATATCATTTTAGTTTGTACTGTAGTTTTTTGTGACCAAAGTTTTAACACTCTCTGCTTTTCTACAAATTTGTTTTTATGGTTGTGACGTAATAATTAACTTTCGGATTTTGAAACCTATAAAAATCTTACGATTCATATTGATGCTACGTAGCTTCAGTCGTAGTTCTTTATCGTTGCTCGTATTCTGATGATGTTGGTCGTCATGACCAACGAAACGTTAATAAAAACAAAGCTTTTAAGATCAAGCTTGCTGTGACTATGACTTCACCGGAAGAACGCAAAAACTGGAGTTATTTTACTTATGCCCGGTGAACATCAAACCTTTAGGCCTAGTAGGCCTATACCTACGTTTGCGATTTTTAGTCAAGAGATTCCTTAACCAAGAGTGGTCAAGTCATTAATCACTTCAATATGATCCTTTTCTTAGCCACTCACAAAATTTAAATTAGCATATTTTTTTCAGTTAGAGAACTTTGAGATAGTGCTATGTGGATAGAAAATTTAAATTGCAGTAACGTTAGGGTGTCTTATTTCAATTTTTCATGGCGTAAAGCTCCGTACGTAATGTTTTGCAATATTTTGCAAAAACGGGCTATTATTCGGTATTAAGTTCTAAGTTAATTTCAAATTGAACTTGACGCAAACAAAATTGCAATGTTAGCAGTGGGTAGGCCTAGCCTGTAGATTTCTGTAATACATAGTAGATTTCAAAAGTAGCTTTATACCAGTGGTAAATGTTGAAGGTTTTGAGTTGTGAGTGAGCACTGGGTAACAGTTGTAGGTAGTTGTTGGCGAAAAGCTTTGAAGTAGCAATATATCACTACGATACATGTAGCCTAGAAAGGGTGAAAGGGGAGACTTATTCCAATTACAATTTCCTTTGGTTAATAAAGCAAAATTGGTCTTTGTCGCCTGATGAGTCCCTTGAGCAAGGACGAAATGCGTCGCAACGGCTCAAATTTGTTATTTGTCATATTTTCATTAAATCAGGATTCATTTTGTGAAACAAGATCCCAAGTGTTCTTTTCCTGAATCCTCTTAACTGAATGCGATATATCGTAACTGATAAATTTGTTACAGCTGCTGAAAAATTTTCAAGCAAAAAACAAGCTCAGAATAAATAACCTAAAATTAAAAATTAGCAAGCGGAAAGTAAGGTTTTTAGTATTTTGGGAAGTTGTGCCATCCAATTTGATTCGAAGTACAAATATTTCTTTGGACAGAAAATTTCTCGTTTTCCGTAAAAATTTCAGAAACTGTGTCATATTTTCTGATTGAAATATGAAATTTCCTGTTTGAAATTTTGTTTTTGAAATACGTTTGATAATTTCCTGTTTGAAATATGCTCAAAATTCCAAAATCATAGCTTTTTTACCGGTACTTTTCTCAACATTTTGAAGTGTTACTGCTTTTTCATCCACTTGAAATATTCCATAAACAATATCTCGCAGCAAATTCAACAAAAGTCACAGTTTACAAATTTAGGAGAAACGCGGTAACTTTAATAACTTGAAACCAAAGGCCCTTGGATGATGGGTCGCAGTATGTCACAGTACAATGAACACCTCTTAAATTAGATAATTTTGCACAGAAAGAAACGAATGCGCTGCAAATCCGTGTCTTAACGGGGGAGTGTGCATTGACGAAATCAACCAATACCAATGTCAGTGTCCTCAATCCATCAGTGGAGCGACGTGTAATGAAGGTGGGCGAGTTTCAGCTGCTGAAACTTCATAAATTTTGGGAAAGTTTGCTTCATCATTTCAGCTTTGTTTTATTATTTTACAGTATATTTCTGGTAAGAAAAATTTTTTTATGGTTTCTGGTTTGCTTGACCGCTTGTTATTGAAGTGATTTGATTTGTAATTTTCAAATTGAAACAACTAATTAGCAGTTTGGAAATTTTCGATGGTTGTATTAGACAATCATACATTTTTGACTGAATGTAATATTATCGAAAATCAATTTTGTAACAACATTTTGCGTGCAATGTGTTATAATTTAATTGATTTTACCTTCAAATTTTGTTCGTAAGTAGATGTTTATTTTTTAATTATTAATGGCTATTAGCTTTAACTTTGCGCACGTGTTTTAGTTTGTCAAATTCTACCAATTGACAATGGAGTATTCACACCGAACAAGGAGAAGCTGAACACCGGCGAATCAGTGACGTATTCATGCGGAGATGGATTTGAATTAGTCGGTGACGCAACAATTTTTTGTCAAGCGGATGGAAGTTTCTCATCTGGAATCCCGACTTGCGTTCGAGGCACGTTATTTTTTTCTAGAATTTAATTGAGATTGATGATATACCTACTTACTACATAAAATTAACTTTGACCAGTTTGATTTTAACGAAAAAATTTACCTTAAAATTTTGTACTTAAATAAAAATAAAATCTTTTTTTTCAATATTTGTAAAATTATGACATCCAAATTAGCTGATTTCTGAAATCCTTCAAGAAAAAGCGTTTAATGCAGTTACTATGACTGCATAATAACTAGGGCCCACATGACAGAACAAGTTAGCGAGCTCGTAAAAGCCATTTTCGTTTACTAAAAAGCATTAACGAGCAAAAAACTTCGTAGACAAAATGCTGTTTCCCAACAGTCACCTAACATGCGTTAAAAAGGCTCGCTAGCATTTCTTTGCGAGATGTTGTATTAGCACGGAATTAATATCTCATTGTGACATCAGATGCATTTCTACTTCAAAATAATGCGTTTAAGCGTATTGTGTCTGTATGACGGTATGTACCACGATTTCTAGGGGAAAAGATACTGTGGGCCATGCGTTAATATTCTAAGCTTGCAAAATCCTCCAGTGATAATAATTAGTTTATGAAAGACAGAGTTTAATTATAATATGTTTTTGGATCAATGTAAAAAAAAAGAACGTTTACCTCACCACAATTTTTTAAATGACGTGAAGCGCTTTTTAGGTTGCTGGTGGGTATTCTTTCATGTTAACAGCAACAATAGGCTTTAAAATTTTTCAAAATAAACAAGTCGAAGTACACTGTTTTTTTTTTTAAACCAGTAAATCCTGAGTTGAGACTGACTGTTTTTAATATTTTGCCGATTTTCAACCCCATTTGTTCTTAATTTTTTTAAAAACTTTTAGAGCATGGATGTCAATTTTTGCAACCGTGTTTGCAGCAATGTTTAATTTCTAACACTCTGTCGGTCTGGGTAATGGCTTTTTTCCAGCTTTTAAGCAAGCTTTTTTCGAACGACTGCCAAAAAATTTTAAACAGCACTCTATAGTGTACTTTTGGAATACTTTTAATTTTGCTTGCAAATGAAAGAAAATCAAATTAATTTTCAGCGTGCGTTGGCGATCCTCCTTTAAATCCAGGGCTGACGTTTTCTCCGATGGACAGCAGCTACATCACAGGGGAGATCATCACCTACTCATGCTCGGTTGGAACACTCAGCTTCGATCCCGCCACAAACGAATGTGTAGAAGGAAGCTGGTTGTTTGCTGCTCCGCAATGTTATAGTGAGCTAAGTATAATTTGTAGATATTCTCGAAAAGTTTTTCAACTTTTTTCACCAAGTTTTCTAGGTCGGGAGACCGTGAAGCCTTTTTGTTTTTTGAGTCATACTGCCTGCTGCCCACTTGTCTACGACACACGGTGGAAGCAGCACAATGTCCTTTTTTATTGCTGAACCTCAAGAAGGGATGTTTTGAATACCAATTTTTGTAGTCTTTGGTTTGACCCTATTGGGAACCGAACGGACCGAGAATTATGAACTGAGAAGTTTGCATAATCTACAAACAGCATGAAGAATTTTAGATCTAATCTAAAACTGTTATTAAAGGCCTAAAATATAATTCTTCAACGTCGACTATCTTTTTATTATTAGGAACACTAAGAGATGAATTTGAGGAACACTAAGGGATGAATTTGAATCTACAGAATGGCAGTGCAACATAAACAGACCAAAACGGATTAACCAAATCTTTCAAATAATAACAAAACAGCTCTAACTCTAATCACAATATTATGAGAAGAATTCACAAAAAATTTAAAAAAGATTTCGAGTTACACTACGTGTTTGTATAAACGGCTTTTTGCAATTTTATGAGAGCTATTAAATTTCTATAGTGCAGTATGCCTAAGACAGTTCTTACAAAAATTAAAAAATCCTCAGTTCGTATACTTAGGCGCAATCAAAAAAACTTGCATCACGATCACCATTGACAAAAATAAAACTTTTATTGAAGCCATAAATTTTTGCTAATTAAAAAGTTATATAATAGAAAATTACTATTTAGTTTGCCAGGAAGCGACACCAAATTCTATGAAAAAGAAATATCAAAAATAGTTTACCGTAATGAATATTGGAACATACCTATGCGTTCTTGTCTCGGTCGTAGCATCGAAGTATGAAGAATAATGTTCGAGAAATCTTGAAAATACCTCATAGCTAAATCTCTTTGTATGCTTTGCCAGTTGCTAAAGAAGTGTTTGGCCGAGTTAAATCTCGGAATAAACTTTATTACCGCTTTTTATTTCTATCGTTGTGAGGTCACAGCCCACGAGAAAAGGATCTAGGAGTAAATCGTACCCGTACCCGGGCCCATAAGTTGTCCCGTCTAAGGGGACCCGGAAGACCCTAAAACTATACGCTCTATAATGTGGTTTTGTAAAACTTTACAGTTAAGTACTGTGGTGCTAAATTAGTAGTGTTTCTTTTAGTTGCCAAAACCTAGCCAAAAACAGCCAAAAACTTTTTATTTTTTGGTCTTCACCTGATTTCAAATCAAAAACTAGACAAATTTCCGGCTAAGACAAACTTTTTTTGGACTTCACCTAATTTCCGGCGTAAAACAATCGCAATTATCAGTCTTCTTACCCCCTGAAATAATTTTCTTCGAAGGCCCTACGTGTGGTTGTCTTATGATGAAAATAAACCAATCAATAAGAAAAGGTCAAACCTTGCGCTTACTACAGGACTGATAATATTGTAGGTTACATGTTAAATTATACAATTAAACACTGACTAATAAAAGTCAACCTATAAGTAACCGATTGCAAAATATTTTCTATTCTAGTTTTGAGTTAGGCATTTCATACTACTTGAAAGTTTCTAATTTATTTTCTGTAGTTTGCGGACCACCACCCATCATCGCTCAAGGTGGAACACATAACCCGTACGGAGAAGTTTACTTTGAAGATGATGACGTCATTTACAACTGCTTTTCCGGATATGTTTTGGTTGGAGAATCATTAAACACCTGTTTGATATCCGGGGAATGGAGCAGCCCAACTCCACCAGAATGCAGTAGAACAGGTCAGGACAAAAAGTTTGATTGATTGATCGCGCAAAAACATTCAAAACTCAAACTTGTACTTGTCTTTTTGCAATGAAGTTGTAACCTTTCTTGACGGTCAGCATGAAAAGAAACAATGTGAATCCTACAGTACACCATGTGTGGTAGACCGGTGGGCACGTGGCAGCTTGACTCGAAGACCAAAAGAGTCATTCGCCGTCTCCTGCCCAAGGCAACTTGGTGAATAAAATGCAATTACATTTTCAAAAGAAAGGGACAACAAAGTTGTAGCATTAGGAAATCCATCCAAGCTGAGTGTGGAGCAGTAATCACGTATTAAAACAAAAACTGAAAAGGGAACACCATTTAATAGGCACATTACGAAAACAATCGAACAAACATCAAAAATCACAGAAGGCAATGCTAAAAGCAGAGAACAAAAAATTACCAGTTGCATGCCTAAGGCAGCTGTTTCGCCTGATTTTAAGGCTCCTCAGTTAGGCTAAGCATGGCGAAAATGACAAATATTACAGTGATAAAACTTCCGGAAAAAAAAATTTCAAGAAAATGATTAATTATTTGCAATAAAATTTGTCCTATAACAATTTTTACCCAAAAAATTATACTAAATAAATTAATTCTTTATAACTGAGATCGTTATCGAACGAAACTTTGGGTCTTAAAATACTAAACATGTCAGCAGCATGGACGAGCGAAACTGAGCGCTGATTATTGCGTTAGCAGTATTGCGACCCGAGTTCGATTACGGTTGCAGGCCGCCTGCTTCGACACATACACGGGTAGCTGGAGACTCCAAAAGCGCGAGCTCACTTCCCAGTCACCCTCATCTCTCCGTTCTTACTAAGTTCGTTGAGTTGTGAATCCTCAGTTGATAAACTCACTGAAATTTTCACCAAGCAAAACTAGGTTACTGGGTTTTAATCATCTAATTAAAATCCTTACCGACTAAAGCTAGGTTACAGGCAGGGGCATATTTGAGGGGGGCCATTGGGCCATAGCCCCCCCTTGGTTTGCCAGGATATTATAATTAGCATAGAATAGTATGCACAAATGTGGCATGCCCCCCCCCCTTTTAAACTTGGGCAGACGATTGGAGCACAGAAACAGTGGGCGATAGCCCTTTTTTTGGCCAAACACCGGACTAAATCTGAATAAAGATCTTTTTTTTTCTTTGGTCTTCATCTAATTTTGGGCAAAAAATCGGACTAAATTTTTTGGGAAGGAAAACGGACATAGTTTTGGGCTGGAAAATTTTCATTCTGGTCTTCATTAATCTCAAATTTTCTAAATTTCCTGCCCTCCCTTTTCAAAAATCCTGCGTTCGCTACTGGTTACAGGCTATCGATCCAACTGAAATCATTACGGAATAAAGCTAGGTTACAGGCTTTTAATTTCACTGAAATCTTTACCAAATAACGCTAGGTTATAGACTACAAGACTAACTATTATCTCTATTGATTATACCTAAGCTACAGGCTACTAACTACATAAACTATAAACTTGACCAACTAAAACTAGGCTACGAGCTACAGCTGACTGATATTTTACTAATTTATAGTTGGATCAAATTCAATGAAGCAGTAACAACTGTACAGTGACGCATCAATAATGTATCCAAAAACAAAGGGTGTCTAACTGAAAATCAATCAATGAGAAAAAATGCGTATACTATCAACTATTAGCTTACATATTATACTTATTAAAAATAAATTTAAAAGAGCATTATGACTTACAAAAAGACTAAAAGAGAAGCAAAGACACAATGAAAAGATCAGTTTATCCTTGGCATGTTGGCCAAATTAGTTCGGTAACGTAAGAACCAAATAAACAATGAACGGTATTGTGTTATCCATCACACCAAAAACTCCGTATCAATAGGAGGACTGCATCACCATTGTTGATATCAAATTCAAAACAAAGAGACAACAAAGTTATAGCATTAGGAAATCCATTCAAGCTGAGTGGGGAGCAGTAATCACGTATTAAAACAAAAATTGAAAAGGGAACACCATTAAATGAGTACATTACGAAAGCAATCGAACAAACTTCAAAAATCACAGAAGGCAATGCTAAAAGCAGAGAACAAAAAATTACCAGTTGCATGCCTAAGGCAGCTGTTTCGCCTGATTTTAAGGCTCCTCAGTTAGGCTAAGCAGGGCAAAAATGACAAATCTTACAGTGACAAACTTTCGAAAAAAATTCAAGAAAATGATTAATTATTTGCCATAAAATTTGTCCAATAACAATTTTTACCCAACAAATTATACCTCTTTAAAAGCACTTAAATGAAATCATCATACACGTCTTTAAACCGATCAGTGGTCGAGTGGATAGAGCGTCTGCTACTGAAGCGGCAGACTCGGGTTCGATTCCCGGTCGGGTCAAACCAAAGACTAGACGTTCACAGCTTTCCTGCTTGACGTTCAGCAATTAAACGGACAGTGTGAAGCCTCCGCCGTGTGTGGTAGACAGTTGGGCGGGTGGAAGCTTGACTTGAAGACCGAAAGGTCTTTTCGCTGTCTCCTGGCCAAGGCAACTTGGTGAATAAAATGTAATTACAATTACAAGAACTGTTTCTTGCAGTTTGTCCTCCGCTACCTCCTTTGGATAACGGAGAAATTTTATCGCAAAATGCTGTTGATGAACCTTCTGCTATCGGAAGTGTTGCAACTTACACATGCGAATCACAATTCTACTTGGATGGAATTGGGAATCCGCCCGAGCAAACGTGTACTCAAGCTGTTCCCAACCCCATTTGGTTTCCTGCAGCGACACCATCTTGTCTTCAAGGTCGGTTTCCTTAAAAATGAGCTTTTCACGTGTGTGCAACTGTAAATATTAAGCATGTGAAGTTTCTTTTTTCAAAATATAAAATTTTGATTAAGTTACTGTAACCAACTCGGCGCAATCGTACGAGCTTTCTTTTTCTTTCGGTTGACAACTGGAGAGTCATCATACCGGTGATGTTTTATCTATTGTGTGGTATAATTATACGGGGAGCCACGTATCCTACTAGTTTACAGAAATTAAAATCCCTACAAATCGAGCGATAAGAGCAGTTGTTGGTGCTCATTTTCGAGATTCAGTCAGTCCAAATTACTCCCAATTGAAAATTCTGCAAATTGATGAATTATTCAAATTTGAAGTCGCCAAATTAAACAACAAAACGCCAAATACATTCTGCAAATATATCAGTAAAACTAATGACAGCTCAAGTCGAGTCACAGGGCAGTCGACTGACTGTAACAATTCAAACATATCTTGTTACCGTAGTAATAAATTACAGAGGTGTATTAAGTATCAGTGAGTCAAGATTTGGAATTGCATTCCTACAAATATCAGGGCAATCTCGCACAAAAAATTCAAATCTTTTTACAAAAACTTTATATTATCTTCGTACAAATATTAGCATTAAAGATTTTGCTAACGCAATTTGCATATTCTTTTCATGATGCAATTAAGCAGATGTCTGCTTTGGTGGCATGAAAAAGTTACTGCTGATGACGGGTTGTCATTTATTTTTTTGAAATCGTCAAAATGTTGCTACTCACTTAGACAAAGAAGTGAAAACCTTTCCCAACAAAAAGGTGGTTGCTTGAGAGGATGATCGTAAGTCTTTGGCTACTTCCCTGTTGCCTTCTTGAACGAATCCTGATTAAAAGTTTTTTCCGTGCTATTACCGAGCGATGAAATAAATTTGTCTTGTCTTGTCTATCGAGCCACCGAATTGTGTCGTCATCTAATTGTAATATTCCCGATGGACATATTAGCTGGACGTTCATACATTTACAGCTCTTAATGACATAATATGTTATTGTTTGCTGGTCGTCATTTTACGAGTGGAAAAACAGGCTCATAATTTGGTTAGAGAGTGAACGTTACTTTTAATTGGTATTGTTTTAATCAATAGCAAACTTTCGATAGTCCTTTTAAAAACATTTGTTAATGGTTAAGCTTGCCGTGTCAAACTAAGTTTCGCAGCGTTAGCCTCTATGGCAGGGCTGCCCAACCATGATCCTCGGGCCACATTTGGCCAGCGAAACTATTTTGTGTGGCCCGCAAGTTCTTTTTGCAAGAATGATTTCGTCATGGAAAGGCTTACCATTTTGTGGCTAATAAAACGACGGTTCAAACAAAAACTTTCTTCTGTTTGATTTACCCGAAATTAGTTCAGATTTGCGGCAAAGACCTTTTTTTTGGTCTTCACGTACTTTTGGGGACAGATTCCCAAAAAACTGGCCAAAATCAGCACAGATTTGTGGCGAAGACCTCTTTTTCTTTTTGCCCTTTAGCTGCTTTTGGGGACAGATTCCCATAAAACTGGTCGAAATCAGCACCGATTTCCGGCGAAAACCTTTTTTTTTGGTTTTCACCTACTTTTGGAGACAAATCCCCGAAATACTGGCCGAAGTGAGCACCGATTTTGTACAACAAACTTGCAATTACTTGGAGTTTAATCTTTGTAAATGTGGCCCACAATAACTTTTTTCCCGTTAAAGTGGCCAGTACCAGAAAAAAGGTTGGGCAGACCTGCTCTATGGTGAAATAACTGCTATCATTTATTTAGGACAAACTTAAATAACTAGATTTTTACTTCAAAATTAGATTTGAGCAATGCATGCAAAAAAAAATGCCAAAACCTACAATTTTGATAATGCGCTATCATATGCGCAGTACAGTTTTGAATCGTTTTACAAAACAATTTTTTTATAGTTGTAAACCTGTACATAACTGTATTGGATTGGCGCGATAAAATATCGTGAACCACAAACATGCAGTTGGTTGCAACAGCTCGGTACAAATTTGTTTAGCGCATAATGGTCAAGTTTCAAACATTGATTCCAAATTCAATTGACATTTTCTCATCGATTGTTATCAATTATGTTAATATTTTGATGCAAAACTACTTTTGTATCTGTTCCAGGTTGCTTACCTCCATCCTTCCCGCCTCCTGGCATAGTTCAACCGCCTATTGAGGTTGTTCCTCCCAGTCTTCCGGTCTTCCTCTCGTGTGAACCAGGACATACTCTTGTTGGTCCCAGCATATATGTTTGCTCTGAAGAGTTCGGTTTCACTTTCCCACCAATAACCAGCGTCTGTGAAATGAGTAAGTGCGGCCACTGATGAAATTGATGAATAATAAAACACAGAATAAAATTTTTTTTTCAGTTCGTCCAATTGCAATATGATTAACATACACGATCAATAATCATACGTTTAACTGGTAAATTAAAAATTCCTCCTTTGTATTTCTTCGCGGTTAATTGTTTTGATACCGATAACTTGACTTTTAATCAAATTTATTCAGAAATAATAAGTACCCGTATTAAAATTTGAAGTTAATTAAATAAAAGAAAGTTCTTGATTTTATATATTAGTATAAACAAAGAAAAACTTAGGAAAAGAAAAAACAGCTCATGTCAAATTTGCAGTTTTTTAAATATTTTTGTAAAAAAAGGGATTGTCTAGTTCGGTGAAGAAACATGGTGGTTTTCAAATGAGGCATTCTCGCAAGAGGGCGTTTTTGATTCTTTACTTAGAGACTTTTCCAACCAATTTTTTCATACGTAGCGAATTTTCTGTCAAGAGGAAACTAAAATGACGTCATCTTACTAATTTGAACATTTTATAATTCATGTTTATTTATGAAACTAACTTTTGTAAACAACTTAAACTTTTTATGACGTAATTAAATACAAAACTTAAAAAAAATCTATCACGCCGGCATTACGATAAAACCATTGTTGTAAATAAACACCGGACGAAGCTAAGCTTCTTTTCTCGGAAAGAAAGGCGCTTTATTTGTTGTTGCGCTGCCCAACTTTTAGTTTAGTGCTTAATAATGGCAAATGAATTTGAACCAAATTCGACCATTGTGCTAAATATTAATACAAGATCTAGAAGCTGTTTGTAACTCTTAAAGAGGAGCTAGATGAATTGCGACAAAATCTTAAAAGTAATTGCAATTTTACAGATTGTGGGGCCATTCCAAGTGCACCAGAAAACTCTAATTTTGTTGACGTCATACCTGAGGCTGATTCTGAGGGGACTTACCCACATGGGTCAGTAGCAAGATACGCTTGTGAAGATGGGTTTGTTCCGACCGGAGATGCTACCTCCACGTGCTTGGAATCGGGAGAATGGAGCTCATTGGATTTAATTTGTGACGCAGGTTTGTGAAATAGCAGTGTAATGTATCTAAAAATCTAATCTTAAAGTGCTTCATGGCAGTTTTTTTTTGAATAATTAGCAGAGCACAAAAATAGTAAAAAGTTCTTTCGAATCAACTGTACGCACAGCAACATGGGTGCTGTATTCAGACATGTAATGACATTGCTTTTACCAAATTGCCTTGGCTGGAAGAGAACGAAGGGATTTTTGCCGTCTTCGAATCTCTTTTAATGATGAATGTCCAGCAAGGAAGTTGTGAACACCAATTTTTGTAGTGCTTGATTTAACCCGACCGGGAATCGAATCCGAGTCAATCGTTTCAAAAGCAGATGCTCTATCCACTCAACCACTGATCGGTGAAGGGTGCTGCAAAAACTTAATGAAAGATGGCTAATAGCTATTGTAATTCAGAAACACTGCTTTTAACACGCTTCTCAATTCTCTGCTTAATACTTTTTTATAACTTATTTCAACACTATATAGTATTGCTAAAAAATTGTTGGATTGCGTAATATTAAAAAGCTAGATTTCTGGCACCTACTCTTAGTTTCGTTTGTTGGATTTAGAGTTGGATTTTGGAGAGTTAGATTTAGAGAGTTTGCTTTATTTAGAGAGCTTTCGTTTGCCTTGAGTTCGACTCAAAAATGGATAAATCAACATGAATATGATGGTTTTGATGTCTTTTGCCAATTTTTGATTTTTAAAATTAAGACAGATTTATTTGATTAATCCAAATACTATGCGATTGTAATATCACGGTATTATTATGTTTTATTTCATTCCTTGCGAGGTTTGCCACAACATTTTTGCATTGTTGGGTAATGTAGCGCAACCCGATTTCATGCTTCCAGAGTGCCCAAACCGGCCTACTTCGAACCCAAACAGCCCGGGTTCAATCATACTTGCGCCAGTTAGTTTGACTGGGAACGATCCTCCTTTTACGTTTGGAGATTCTTTCAATTACGTTTGTGAGGATTCGGTGAATTTCATTTTGAACCCAGCCAATCCCTTGACCAGTTGCCTAGTAGATGGGACATTTACACTTGATGGAAACCCACCCATTTGTGAACAAATAAGTGAGTATAGAATTTTCATGTTTTCACAGACTAATAATTGCTTTTTTTTATAACAGTAAAACAGTTGATATTGGTTAACAGCCGTGTTTTGTTAGCATTGATTGTGACCGCAGTTGTTGCACTTAAATGTTTATCACGAAATAATAATACTTAAGAAAGGAGGAGTCTTCCAGGACGTTCTTGACCTCGAGGGCGTTCTCCAGGACACATTTTCAACTTCTTGGCTTTGGTCTCAAAGCTCAAGTTCTTTGCCTTGGCCTCGAAACCTACAGGTCCATGAAAATATCCAGTCGTCAGCTTGAGGACAACATTGTTTTTTGATTGATTAAAAAAAAAACAACAACAACAAAGACAACATATCTGATGTCCGTCGATTTGTTGTTTCTTTTCGTTGTTAGAAAAATAATACAATGTGATAGTCAACTTAGCCAAGTCATACTAAAACTTATTTTAAATGGGATTGTGTGAAAGCTCTAATCGGAGAGTGAGGAGACAAAACGCGGAGTAGAAAATTGCTGTTTTTAGTTCTCCTAAAACTTGCGGTGCAGGCGGTCAAACTGCAAAGCACCACAATAAAGCCATCCAGGGACACAACAAAGAATTCGGGGGGTCCGGTCTAACCATTTTGAGTTGTTAATCCTAAAACATGGCCGGGCCTATTCTGCTTATCATTTTAGAAAAAAAGTACTGTATGTGTGTGATAATGAAATGTAATACAGTACTACCTCGCAGAGATGGAACCGGTCAGGATTTTCTCGACTCGACCGGTAAATTTCAAAATCATTGCCGGTTGACCACACGGTTGACCGGTTTCTGACCAGCCCGGTCGATCGGTTTTTTTACAGAAAGTTTTTGTTCACTGTTCAATGTATCTAATGAAAAATTTTCAAAAGGGAAGGCATGGGTGAGGTGTAAAAATTTGTGTCGTTGGACGGGGGTTTCAGAAAAAAAACGCAAAAAAGCTTTTGCGTTTTTTGCAAAAATGACTCAATTTTAAGACCTTTTTTGGTTAAGTTTCGGTTTGAATGCTCTGTTTTGAGCAGCGCAAAACGTGCACAAAATAAGCATAAAAAGAACTGGAGGGCACAAGCTAAATTATTAAACGTTCTTTCTAACATTTAGCGAAAGGCCAAAAATAAAGTTATAATTTTTAAAATATTTGTGACAGATTATTTGCAATTTGCCGAGCAGCAAACACTAAACTTTTTTTCGACAGTGCTGCCTTTTGCAGTTACAAAACGATAAACGAGAAAAAACTAACAGCAGAAGATAGGTAACAGTAAAAACATACGAACATTACAATACTTGTACTACTGTACCCAAAAACATTAAAATAATAGAGCAATAAAATTATATGACATTGAAAATTATGTCACTAACGGCGTGAAAAAAAGGAATATTGAAAAATAATGTCACTAACAGCGTGAAAAAAGGAATACTAAAAAATTATGTCACTAACAGGCTAGCGTGAAAAAAATTAATCATATTCGTAACAACTAGGCTGCTTCACTAACAGTTTGAGAAAGTATGAAAAGGATCCATTGCAAAACATTATGTACTTGAATAGGTTTTTAGCTCCACAGAGATTTATATTAATTGTTCCGTCCGTATATAAATCTCTGTGGAGCTAAACACCTTTTCCAATACATAAAGTTTTCCAACAGATCCTTTTCATACTTTCTTAAACTGTTAGTGAAGCAGCCTAGTTGTTACGAATATTATTAATTTTTTTCACGCTGTTGGTGACATTATTTTTTGATATTCCTTTTTTTCATGCTGTTAGTGACATAATTTTCAATATCGTATAATGTTATTGCTCCATCATTTTAATGTTTTTGGGTATAATAGTACAAGTATTGTGATATTCGTATGTTTTTACTGTTACCTATCTTTTGCTGTTATTTTTTTCTCGTTTATCGTTTGGTAACTGCAAAGGCGGCTCTGCCGAAAATTGTTCGGAAGTTGCTTCCCGGTTTAGGAAGCTAAACGTCAAACCAATAAATAAACTCATCGGTAGTACGAAGTCGTTATAAATAACTACCCCGATGAACGCAATGCGTCCGTTATTTTCATTGAAAACAGTACACTGTTATGACATTGGCTAGAAAACATTCGAAATTTAATGTGCCCCAGCAGTTTGTAGAAATGCTGCAATTTCAGAACAAGCCATGGTTAGTTAGATATAAAAAAAATAATAGCTATGTCTTTCTTGTCCTTTTGGGGGGCACAGGCCCCAAAATGCACTCCAGTGGCACCAGGCTTGTTACTTGCGTTTGGAGCACAATCCTCGCTTGAGAGGCACAAGCAGTGATTTGGGGGGCACGGCCCCGAAATGCCCCACGTGGCTCCGGGCCTGAGGCCTAGCCTAGTTATTCAGCTACCGGTATGCTCCTTTTCTTTCCAAACTCTCGGTCAATGATATTGCTCCTTTCTACCCAAACCCTTGTAGTAGGAGCAAATAGCAGCAAAACATACATTACCCTGGAAAACTGCTACAGCATATATGTAGCCTAGCCTAAGATTAGCTGTATTTTTCCTAAACTTGTCTTTGCAGGCAGCAAAAGGTATTTGTAAACAACAAAAAATATTTGTAGACAACAAAAGTACTTGTAAACAACAATAAAACGTACACAGAACAATTGTCTTATTGAAGTTTTTAAAGTTTAGCCGTTTTACAAACTGGCTTCAAATTTGACCCTATATTTGGCCAATGGCAACTAAAGTTGCCATGAAAATATATAACCCCCTCACACCCACCTACGTGTAAATCATCACAAAAATCTTGGTTCAAAAGTTGAAAAAAGTAGTTAGAATTCGAGTGACAGCCATTTTTTTTCTACACTTTACGAATTTTGTTTATTTTTAGTTCATTCCAAAACTTCACCACAGCCTAAACCCAAAAAATTACTTTTTGTGATAAGAGACCAAAGTTTGACCAATACTAAATGTGTTTCCACGACATTTTCCGCAATTCTTTTTTTCTAGAACTTTTTTCGAATCATCTTCTTATGGAAAAAACAAAAAAATTGCGAATTTGTAATTTCCAAATCTAGATTATTTTAGTTTGTTTAAAGGAACGCCATTGGCAACTTTAGTTGCCAATGGCGTTCAATGGGTTAACTAAATTTTTACCGAATGAAACTACAGCAATAAATCAAATCTTTACTGGCTAAAGTACAAATCTTACCTTACATCTCTCAGAAGAACGATAGGTTCACTAACTCTCTACTCTCCTCATAGCTTGCCTTAAATGGCTACGTCTCCAGTAGGCTGAAAGGCTCAAAACTAATGCCAAAATTCAGACTAGAGCTAATCTTGGCTAACAATCTTTAGAAATGAAACGCTATCAGAACCCTCTGCTCTCCTCGTAGCTCGCCTAAAATGGTTACGTCTCCAACAGGGCCTAGACGGCTCTAAACTAGAACCAGTGACTCGCAGTAGTATGTACAGTAACTCAACAATGACGATAAATTAAGAACAATGTACTGAGAAAATTAATAATTTTTTAATTCGGCTTTTTTTTAAATTCTTGACCTCAAACGTAGTGTCCTTGACTCCATCTTTGATACTTAAACAAAAACTTATTAACAACTAGATATAGAAAGATGCTTGGTGATGAGGCAATTTGCTAAAACATTTTCCATCAAATTAGATTATTTCTTCAAAATATTTCAATACAAAATATACATAAATTTTTATATAAAAAAAAATTAATTTTGATATCTCGATATAAATATTCCAATTAAATACTATACCACAAAATTAAAAATCAATGTTCAAACTTTCAAGCAGCTTATTCTAATTTGCTCAATGTTGTACAGACTGTCTCGATCCTCCGGAAATCACAGTCGGGATGGCTGGGTCGGTCATGGGAAACCCACCTTATTCTGATGCAGAACTAATAACGTACACTTGTGCACAAGGCTATCTTCTGCTTGGAACTGAAACTAACTCCTGCCTTGGCCCCCCTACTTTCGAATGGGAAAGAACAGGCGACGATTTACCAAGCTGTCTGCGAGGTAAGTTTTTTATTGGTGACAACTAAAAAGCAATTTTGCATAACAATAAAATTCTAGCAGTAAAATTATGGCCAAAGCTTTGTCCCAAATCGCAAAATTTTGTAGAATTTTTTCAGTTTTTATTTTAGGTAAATTTCTGTCACAGTTCATTCATTATCTGTAGTCATTTTACAATCGCACAATCAACTGCAGTAGACATTGCGCCTAACCTGCTGGGATGCGAGTTCAACTTCGCTCTCAGACGATCCAACTTGAAAACGCATTCACAAAAATAATTATGGTATTTTTTTCTTCACTTTTTGTTTGATGATTTCATTAATTTCATTGCTCACATGTTTTTATCAAGCTAAAGTCAAAAATTTTTAATCTATCTCTGGCTTGGTGATGTTAAACAATGGTGTTTCGAGCTGATTCTTTTTTCTATTTAGAGAGGTCACCTTGTTTTACATGGGTCACCAAAAGATTTAATTAAAGTGACGTCATTATTAATGTTTCTGTAGTTTTCCCTACAAAGACCCCAATTTTGTTTAACTTACAGACTTCTCAAATTTTGTACTTCACAGTAATAAGTGGTAAATAGTGTAGTTTCATTGCGCTCTCTAAAAATTAAGTATATTACTTGAAGATTTTTCCTCCCTACGTAAACAAAAAAAAAAAATTGAAAAACAAATTGATTCTTAATTTTAGTTACCAAGATAAAGAGCTATTATTAATGTTTTCTTTTGTATTTTGTTCAGACCAACTTTTGTTTTGCAGAATGTGGATCTCCACCAACAAATGCTGACTTAACTTTCGCCCTTACGGAAATCATCGTAGATGCTCCGTCAGTTTACATTGAAGGCGAGGTGATAGAGTACTCCTGCATGACGGGGCAGATCGAGGGCAGCACTGTGAGCACGTGCTTGTCTGATGGAACATGGAGTCTGCTGACGCTCCCTTCATGCCGACCAAGTAATTTATGCAAGCTATGTTTCAGTGAAGAAGAAAATGGTTTGCTTTTAAAAACACTGCACTGCCGTCACTTAGCATCAACAAAAAAATTCAATTTCTCTTTGGTTTAGCCCGAACCCATTTTGTAACCATAAAAATCAACCAAAGTTAATTTGCACGGCGTATTACCAAACATTTTTTATTTTGATGAACACCAGTAAATAATTAAATCTTCAAAAAAATATCAATGATTGTAAAACAAGTCACCAATTCAAAAGTAAAAACATTTTAAATTCCACTTTTCGTTGTCGTTTATTTGTCTTGTGCCTTCCGTTTCCAACTTGGTAAAAAATGCCGTTGTGCCAGTAGCTAAAATATTAGAAATTATGCAATATATTTACTTCATTTTTTAAGCATTTTAAGGAAAGGTGGATGAAATTAAATGTTTAAAACCAACAAATTTACCTTTGTAACCCAACATTTTTTTTTCTAGACAGAATGATCAATAACTAATAAGCGATTTGCGAAAATTAGCGCTACCACGAAACTTAAATGCTTTCACTTTCAAAGTCGAGCACAAAGGCACAGTTTGTTTTGTAAAGAAAGCAAAAGATTAATAACCCAAATGTCTCGATTATAAATTTTGATTGTGGTATTCTTCAAACTACTGTTAAAAATTTTGCCATCAGCTTTGGCTGAGAATTTACTGAATTTTGTTGTTACTTAGATTGCCAAGTTGTTAACGCCCCTCCTTTTGATGGCAGCTTGATAATTCAAACTCCCTCAGGACCGGAACCACATGTTGAGGGCGCCACGCTTACTTACTCCTGCATAGATCCCACCAATGATTTGATTGGAACAAACGTAGTCACTTGCCAACTCGATGGATCTTGGACACCCAATGAGATTGGCACTTGCATGCAGCAAAGTAAATATTAGTTAGGGATTATTTTAAGGCTTTGACATGAGCTTTAAGGCACTTTCTTCAAAGAGGAAATTAAGGCACATCATTCTAACAGTGATATTTACAGTAATATATGAGATACGAAGCCTTTACTGCTCGTTTCACTTATTCGAATTCTCAGGAGCAATTTAAATGTAAAACAATAAATGATAATTCTTTACTTTTACTCCATTCTGCAGTGGCCCTGCAAGCCATTCAGCAGCAGAAGTTTTCCAGATGAGCTGAGCTTATCGGAACTGTTAGGCTCGAAACCGGAGGGTGGGTAAATGAACCGCAAGATTAAGTGACGAATATAAAATCAGATTAGTCTGATAAAACTATAGACTACAGTAATAGTTACTTAATAAATGGTGAATTTGATACTAAACTGTGGCGTTCGTGTCTGGTAATAAGATCAAAGGTCTTGTTTCGAACATGAAAGCAAATTAACTGGATTGCGGTTGCTTTGCCAAACTTCTGTTTCAAGTCTAGCAGTTCTGATAAGCTCAGCTCACTTCGAAAGCTTTGACTGCGCATTCTTTAGTTATAGTTTGGCTGCCGCATGGTTTGCGGGCCTCTGTAGGATAGAGAAAAGTGAGGAAATATAAGCCTTTGTTTATCTTTAAATTGCCCCGTGAGGGTGAGGCAGGCTGTAGGGGTTTTGTATCGATGTATTGCAGCTACGTCATAGCTTTTTCCCGCCAAAAGAATTGGACGTCAAAATGCAATAACAAAGCATTGAACGTTACCGTAAATAAATGTTTAATTCCTTCTGTGGGCATTTTTAAAGAACTTGATTGTTAAGGTAAAATGTTTGTAGATAGCCTAGCCTTAGCTGAAAGTTACCAGGAGCAATTTAAGCAGCTTACGTAACTCAGCGTCTCAGCAGGTCTAAAAAGTTATGCCTATTGTGAAATCTCATCTTCCATTGTGCCTGCTATTGTGCACTTTGCCCGGTTTTTACCTTTAATTCACACCGTAAATTCGGCTATATCCTAAAATGCATAAAATTCTACGCCACAACAATACCACGTGGCAGATTAACGTTTAATTCAGGCATTATTTATGTATAATATTCAACATTACCACTTCAAATCAGAATAGATGAAAATTAAAGCTCGATCAACATCATAATGAGGCCAGCTAAATCATTAGTTCAAAATTTAAATGATATCTCTGCGAAAAAATTCAATAAAAACAACTGCATAATGCTTTTAACTCCTAGCAACCATGGCTGTAAGCCGTTAATGACAACTGGAGATATAAAAAAATCATTATAGATCCTGCAAAACAGACTTATAAAATCACAAAAACTTAAAAATGCGCTATTTTTTTGCGATTAGAGGAGATGACAGCAATTGTTTTATTTCAGCGCAATCATCAGTAAACCTTGAGTTTGATAACCAAAGTTAGCTACCACCATCTGTATAACATGATTCTCATGGTTACTTGACAGCAAGCCAGATTTTTATGACCAAAACAAGCAAACAAAAATTGATTGCTTTCTTATTAAAACCTTTTTCAGTTCTTATAGCCTTTTATCTTGCATTTAACGTTGATGTTATTAAGATTCAACTGATTTAGAGCCTAAAAATACGCTCTATATCCACAATTTTGACGTCCAGCAATTTGGCTGGAAGCGCAATGCCTCATGTGCAATCAAATGAATATTATAGATTAGTGCAATTTGCATTATTCTGCGCTGGAATTTCCATTGAGCACTCCTTAGATGGTGACGTCAAACTTATTATAATTGAATTAACAGCGATATTTAAAAAGAAATGATAAATTATTGTTTATCTTTTTTATTGTTGATTAATGATACGCGAGCATTGTGCATGTGAGTTATTTTAGCTTTACGGTACCGGCATTCAAAAGAGTTAGCTATGAGCATCGATATCAACTGAATTATCACTCTAATTTGCAATCAATTGCGTTGATTTTAACCCCTTAGATCTTCTCACTCTGCACAGCCGCTTTTTCGTTTGGGTTGCAAATGCTCGAGGTCAAGCAGCTACTTCTCACAGTCTTTCTTTTCACTTGATTAAAGTCCCAATCAAGCTCATGTAAGATATGCAGTGTACAGCAGTCGAATATTCTTAACTAGATGTGGTCAAGTGATCACCAGTTCAGTGGCTCTTCCTTTGGTTTCTAAGCCGTTAGTCGTTCGACCCAAAATCCTGCAATTGATTGAATGCAACTTAACATAGAATCTTTCGGGAATTCAGAAAAGGGAGACCGAAGAAGACGACAAGAAGCTGTGAAGTTTATAGTCCTAATTTGCTGCTACCGCAATCTCACAAAAAGCGGGCAATGAAGAGACAGATAGCTGCCCGATTTTTTTAAATGCAATTTTAAGCCATTTTAAAAGAAAATGTCAAAATTTGACGATTATTAACTGTAATAGCTTGAAAATTGAAATAGGTGAAATATTTTACACTAAGATTTTGATAATTTTGTGCACATATGAAAAAGCTACGTCACTCCAAGCTCTTCCTATCTCTTCTATAATCACCAACAAATGTGACCATTATAGCAAAAGAATCAAAGTTTGGCACTGTTTTTTATCCACGAACTGTTTCTTCAATTGCTGGACCAATTCAACGCCGAGCTTGTTTGCTTTGAAGAAACTGGCAATTATTCCCAAAACTATAAACAATTTATAAAATTTTACTGCAGCAAACTTAATTATCTCTATCAACTAAATATTAATTTGGCAAATTACTGTGGTTTTAACCAGTTTTCATTCCTATAAAACGGTTAAATCAAACCATTTAAAATTTACCATATCGCACCAGAATTAATAGCAAAAATGCCAATAACGAGACCCCTAATTTTAAATAGACTATGCATGAAGATTGTTTTGCCTTAATTAAGCGAACCATAGTTGAATTTATTTCATTTGTTTGCAATTTTTTTTTAGCCTTGCTCAGCTCTTTTCGACACCGGCAATTAATGATAATCGTTACTTCACAATAAGAGAGAAAAGAAAAACATGAAGTAAACTACCTGCAGCTCCGCTTCGTTCAGCTCGACAAAAACCTGTGAATTTGCCTCAGGTCGAGTGTTTTTAATCAAATATACGTTTTGAGGATGACTTGTTTTTGAAGTTACTTGCAGCAGTAATCTCTTTGAATTTATAGGGTGTGGAAGGCCAATGATTGATGATATTGCAAACGGTGGAATTGAAATTACTGGAGATAGTTTCGTGGTTGGCTCCACTTTTTCTTACACCTGTCAAAGTGGATTCGCTACTGACGATGCAACGTTTACAGCTTGTTCAGATTCCTTTGATTGGTCGCTCGATGACGTCCCTCCAACCTGTAACCCTGGTAAACATTACCATATAAATTTAATGCAAGAATGTTTCAATATTTAGACTTAAGGAATAACCAATCAAGCTCTAATGTAAAATTCACATTTTTAAAATTGGATTTTATAAAGCAATTTTATTTTTTTCCTGCTGCTCTTACTACTTTTCTAATTTGAGGTGCAGGCAGGCTAACTAGTCTATATCCAAGTTTTCATTAGTACGCGTGGTAAGAAAATTTTGATTTAAATTACTCTACAAAATATTGAGGCCATGAATAATTTTGTGAGAGTGTGTGCAAAAGTGAAAGTGCTCTTTGGTTATGTCAACAGCGGCGCACACATATTACAAATTTTCCAACAAAATTTCACTTTTATTTTTAAACATTTTTTCTTCCCACACATCAAAAATAGTTAAAGCTTAACTCCTACCGGCTTGGGAGAACCCGAAAAGTTCTAAATTTTTTATTTTGAAATGTTTTTTTAAGTGTGAAACATTTTGAAATGCGCTAATAACGCACAATTGCTCTCAGCACTGCAAAGAAGTGAATATGGCATTCTGAAGCTTTCAACGTTACTTTGCATTGCTGTTCTATTTGAGAGTTTTGTGAGCTTTTTTTGAAATGCCGTTGTTGCCATTCTCAAGGCGTTTGTAACAAAGCAATATCAAATAGAGTGGGTGTCGAATGATCATTGCATAAAATGAAAAAACTCATTAGGGAACGATTTAGCAAATCAAACGCCACAGTCATGACTGCCAACGGTTTATAATTACCTGGGCCCCCAGAAAATTGTTTGAGATAGAAGTTCTTGTGAAGCCATTCACGCTCATATAGGTTTTAAAAGTTAAAAGAATTCTGCAAGAACAAATTAGCAGGAAATAAGGTTTCCGTTTGAGAAGCTATTACAAAAATGAGGTTCTATAATCAGTGGACGTGATGTGGTTGGGGTGCGTGTTCCGTCATTTCGTTTTAATTAATCAAACTCAAGAGAGTAGATTTTAAACATTATGTCTTATTCAAATATAATTTTTGGTAGTTAAATATGCTGTAACTTCTACGAGGTGAACGAAATTATTACTTTTTGTTGTTCATCTCTGCTTGTTGACTTCGAACAAGCAGCAAATTAATCTGGGAAAAATTCAAAACGTTAATCGAAAAGCTTGAATAAGGTCAACTTCTAAGCGGTGTGGACATGGGCGCCAAAAGAGGCGAGTCGCCCCCCTCCCAATGCAATTTTGGCCAGCTTTCCTATTCGGCTAGAACTGCAGAGATTTTTTTCAAGGGTGTAGGGGGTAACGTCATTACTTTAAATGTTTGAATGTAGTTTTGGTCTTTTGGATCGATCAAAAGATGTTTGTGTGGTACAACTTTTTCAATTGTATTTTAGGCATACTTTTCTTTTGTTGACTCTTTTAGCTCATTAGTTCACGTTAACCACTTTCCATTGCAAATTGTGAAAACTAGTTTAATTTATGTCATGCGCCTCCAGCGGTCTGTATTTCAGTTGAAGAGGGGTAAACAACACATTTGCTACCCCGCTACAGCTCGTTGAGCTTTAGCGCTATAGAAAGTGTATAGGCGAAGCCAGAGAGGGCTCCGGGAGCCCAGGCCCCCAATCAATAATAAAATTGAATTAATAACAATTGAAATGCAATTAATAATAAAAATGAGACAGCAATGCATATTATTTCTTCAGCATCGGTTTCTTTTAGCATTTTCGCGCACAAAAATACAAGTGGACAACATTAATCAACAAACTATATTAATATAGACAGCCAGAGGGCCCAGGCCTCCGCAATTTATATGTTCTAACCAATTTAACTTTATGACTTCGAAGAAAATTGAGAATTTTTGTCCTAAAAGTTGCAACCTCAGGCCCTCATCTAACCTTTTTATGAATGTAATGCAATAGCTAGGTCCAAATTTACATATGGCACAGTGCCAAGGGCACCGCATTCAGATGGTAAGACTTTTTTTGGGCCTTCACCAACATTGGACAGGAGTTAGATGTAGCAAAAATTCCCAAAGTGTCAGGGGACCCACGCAATGTAAATCCGGCCCAAGCAAAAACATAGTGTGGCCTCCCTCCTTCCAGCCTGTCTTGCGAGGGGCCACAATTGTCTTTCAGCTTGATAGATTCACTCAAACAATTGCTTGTTCTCCGTTTGTTGTTTATTGTCAAAAATCAATTCACGGTTGTTTTCATAATCGTCGATTAGTTAAAATGGATTTAAATAGTAGCTTGTCGTGCCACTACGTTGGCAGCCGAAAAAAAAGACTGATTATTATCATTGCGTAACATGAAAAAAAGAGTTGCCAAAAAAAATTATAACAAATAACGGAGTTGATCGTATTCCCACAATACCCCCCACCAAGGCATCATACAATTGGTACAATCGACCGAAGCCTAAATGACGAATCTGTAGGAATACAAAAAAAAAACTAATGAACAAAGAAACGAACTAATGTGATCGCAGCCAAGCATTAAAACAAGCAAGTGATACGCATCGAGTAAACCGGCACAATTAAAAGAATCAGCCTCCGCTTTAGACTGAGGACAAAAAAAAGAAAAGTTAAAAAAAAGGATCTTATGAGTGGTTGAAGAAGTATTCTTCTAAGACAGTTCTTGTACCAAAGTCCACAAAGGATTGCATATTTTCGGCTCAGACGTCAGTGGCTGCGAGCGAGGGACAAAAAAATTTTGAGCAACACATTGCTGAAACAATTTGGTACATGGAGCAAAAACGAAGTCTGCTTCAAAACTCAAAATAAAAAAAGTCCAGGGATTGAGAAGGGAAGGTGTCCTATTTTGGAGTTCCACATGCATACCGGAGAGCAGTTAGGGACCGACCTCTCATAAAGCTTAGCTAAGAAAAAAAGAAAAAGATGAGATTACAAAAAAAATAATTACCAAAAGCAAAACCGTTCTCAGCAGAAAAAAAAACTGCTGACCCAAAATAAGGCTACACCAAGCATGTCACGTACACACACACAAAATTCAGCCACAAGGTTTCAAAAGAAAAGGGGCGTATAAAAACGGTAACACCAGTATGATAGCTGAAACTCAGAAGGAAGGATTAAATAAAAAATAAGTTTGAAACTCAGCAATCGCACACGATAAAAAAAAAGTCGGCGAGGTCTCCAATGGCGTCTGGGGCGCGCGACCTAGAGCTGTTCACGGTGATCAGTCGTGCACCCATGGAAAACAACGCCGAAAACCTAAGAAGAAATTCTAAAACATCCTAGCCATAATTCGACTAAAACATTCCA
The DNA here is from genome assembly GCA_963965965.1 of Trididemnum nubilum. NCBI lineage: Eukaryota > Metazoa > Chordata > Ascidiacea > Aplousobranchia > Didemnidae > Trididemnum > Trididemnum nubilum. The sequence continues at coordinate 59,863,316 of OZ014469.1, read as the reverse complement.
GCCGAAAAAGGAACTGTTTAGCTTTACAAAGGGACATAATCGTCAAAACGGGCGGGCATGCAAATTATCCTACCCAGCCTATTGCAAAAAACAGGAGCAGGTTTAGAGGACGGCGCTGCTGCCACTTCCACAGGATTAGAGGACTCGCAAGCTGCGTTGCCTTTGAATGTACAGTCCAAACAAACGTCGCCTGTTACGTTGCCTAACAAATTAGCAGCTTTCAATCTATCAACGCTAACCGCGTCAATTCTGATGCCAAAATTTAGGGTAAAAAAACTTGGTGTGTTTCGACACAACACGGAATGGTCCTTTGTACGCTCTGTGGAATCCACCACTCGTTTCATCACGTACAAAAACATGATCACACGTCGCCAATGCTTTTTCAACACAAGTGTAGCGTTGAGTGTGATAGCTCGTCGGCGGAGCTTTCAAAGACGACATTAAGGAGTTAAGCTCTTTTACGTATGTCGTCTCTCTGTCCGATTTAGGTGACTCAAAAAACTAAAAGGCAGTCGCAGGGTAGTGCCAAATGTCAATTTCGCCAAAGAAAATCCATGATCACTTTTAGGGGCAGATCGCAGAGCGAGTAAAACCCAAGGCAGGTTAAAAAACCACCTGTGCGGCTCTCTCTGGGCTTCAAGAGCCGCCTTCAAGGTTCTGTGCACTCTCTCACAAAATCTGTTAGCTTGGGGTCTATACGCACAAGTGTGGTTTAGTTTACTACCTAAAAAACTACACAATTTATTCCAAAATTGCGAAGTAAACATAGCTCCGCGATCACGAGTCAACTCAGTAGGGCAATCGAATATGGCGACCCAAATGTGCAAAAATGCGTCAGCACATTTTGTGGCGCTCGTGCCCTTAAGTGGCGCTCGTGCCCTTAATGGGCGCGACTTCTACGTACCTCGTAAATCTGGCAATGAAGGTCATCAAATACGAAGAGCCGTTACACTCAACCAATGGGCCTACAATGTAGCCATGTATGTGGGCAAATCTAGCGTCAGGAGTTTGAACCTTTGCAAAGAGGTTTTATGGTGGCAAACAATTTTAGACAGTTGGCAGGGGATGCAGGTTCTAACAAACTTTGCCACATCTTTTCGCATTCCCTTTCATACGAATCGCTGATCAATCAACTCTCAGGTCACTTTCACACCAGGGTGCGCTAAAGAATGAACTTCGTCAAAAATGCGGAAGCGCAGCTTTTGCGGAGCTAGAAATTGATGTACATTACAAGATTTGTCTACCCAAATGCATTCACTAGAGCAAGGGATAGTGACCTTCTCCAAACACAAGGAATGAGTTTTATTCCTGATCACATCATTTATTTCTGAGTTAATCTGTTGCTCAGCAGCAATCTCGAGCAAGTCTACCGTCTGGAAGTCACTGAACACAACGCCTACGTCAGGGGGTCGACTCAAACAGTCCGCGACCACATTTTGCTTTCCCTCAATATGGCGAAAATTTGACGTAAATTCAGAAATAAATTGCAGCTGTCTCAATCGCCTACCAGAATACTCCCTATGGTTAGACCTCAGAGCAAAAACTAAAATGGAATGGTCGGTTTCAATCACAAAACCGCGTCCTTCTAGAAAACACCGAAAATGTTTTATCGCTAGGAATATAGCCAAAAATTACCTATCAAAAGTGGGATAATTTTTTTGTGCAGCATTCAACGAATTTGAAAAGAAACCAATCGGTGTCAACTCACAACTTGATTGAGAGCGGCCCAACAGCTCCATCCAAAGCGTCGCAAGTCAAAATACTGTAGTCTCTCCTCTTTTAATCGCAAAAGCTAAACTAGTAACATTTGCCAAAATGTGTATAGCAGACTCAAAAGCATCAATACTTTCCTTTGACCACGGGATGCTTTTCTTGTTGTTTTTCTGTGGGGAAATAAGCCGTTCCAGGGGGTGCAATATTGTTCCAGCCTGCGGAATGAAACGTCGGAAGAAATTGATCATCCCCCCAAATTTTCGCAGTTGTCGCATGGTTTTAGGCATGGGGAAAGTCTTTTTGCGCTAGAGGGAGGACTCCTTTGTGACTAATCCTGTGTCTTAAAAAGTCAATTTCAGAGACTTTGAAAATGCATATGTCACGATTTAGGATTAAGCCGTAATGGGAAAGGCGTTCAAAGACCAATTGTAGGTGTCGAATATGCTCCTTCTCGTACCGACTAAAGATGAGGAGATCGTCAATGAAGCAAAAGACATTAGAAATTCCTAGAAGAACTTCATGCATGAAACGTTGAAAAGAGTTGGCTGCACAAGAGATTCTCAAGGGAAGGCGCCGAAATGCAAAGTTGTCCGACGGCGTAATGATACTAATTTTGCATTGATCTTCCGGGGCGATTTCCACTAGACAGTAACCTTTGTACAGGTCAAGGCTGGAGAAGACAGTTGAACCTTCCATATCACCCACAAAGTCAGATAAAAAGGAATGGAGAAGCGGTCTGATATGGTTTGGCGGTTTAGTTGGCGAAAGTCTCCAGTAATTCTCCAGCCGCCGCCTTTTTTCTGGACAAGATGCACAGAACTAGCCCATTCGCTCTCGCTTCTGTAAATGATTCCCAATTGTAGTAGCTTATCCAACTCCGTGCGTAAGATCTCCAACTTTTCTGGGATTAATTTTCGAACTTTAGCAACGCATGGTGTGCGGGAGGTGCGTTTATGATGCTGAGTCTTATGCTTAGTCGGCTTTTTAAAATTGTCAACTTCAAACAAATCGGAGTAAAAGGTGCAAAGCCTCTCAACCGAGTCAAAACTACAATCATCAAAAAGGCTATTTTTAACAACGTTAGCTGGTAGTTCGGGACAGGACTTATGGTCCAAAACCACATCTCTCTGCGATGCCTCATCCTCTGATGAAAAATTATTGTCGATACTCTCCACAGCTTCAGCGGTCGAAACGTCGGGTTCCTTAATTGCAATACCACAAAGATGGCGAGGAAGCCTAGCATCAACCTAATCATGAAATGGGAGATGAAACGTTTTATTTGTTAAGTTCAAAACAAAACCAAAGTGAGTCAAAAAGTCAAGTCCTAAAATAGCACAACTAACACCAGCGCGTAAAAAGTTCGTTTTAAAACTCTTGCGCAAACCAAAGGTTACCGTTAACGAAATAGTCTCGTAGGTCGGAACTAATGTGCCATTAATCGCCGACATGTGGCCTGTTAATCTTTTGTCGCCTGCAGAACGAGAACAAGGCAAGAGCGAGACCGCACTGCCCGTATCTACCATAAAGTTTTCCGAAGTGTTATGGTCCTTTACCATCCACACACCTAAATTAGCATTAATCAAACCAACTGGCTTGTCCCTAGAGTAGCGAAACAGGCTTCTTCGTGAGCCACGCCAGTTGCACGGTTGCCTACAAGAACGAGCGCTAGCGCCAAAACGGGCGTGATAGAAACACAAATCCGAGTTTTGCTTGTTAAACTCCCTTTCAGATCTGAAAGAAACGTCCTTGCTAGTTTGGCTTCGATCGTGTGTTTTCGAATACGCTGCGTGAGCAGCTGGGCCCTGAAAGTTATTTTGGGAAGAATTACAAAAGTTTTTTGGGCCACGAAAAAATTCACTGTCTCGTTAAGGAGTAGAAAAATGCTGTGGTGAAAAGGTGTTGTGTGCAACTGGATGGGATCGAGATAGGTTGCTAACCGTAGCATTCAGCCTCTCAACACACACATCAAATCATTTAGTTTATCGGAGACCGAATTCAGCGATAATGAAGTCGTAGGCGTTTTAGTTACTTGAGAAAAATGGCCTGCTGAGCTAGCAGCAGTACGAGAGACACGACTATCATTTTCATGAATTCGGTCAGCCATTTTGGCCAAGCCATCTAAATCCTCACTGTCATGCATCGATAAATTTGTTTGTGTTTCACGCGGCATTTGGTCCAAATATTATTTGCGTAAAACACGCGGGAATAGCACTACATTTGAACCCATGAGACTGCGCATTTTGCCAAGAATTCGCTTGGTTTCTGCTCAAAATTAAGCGTGGTTTGATGCAGAAGCTGATGCAGCTTCTCCTCCTCCGTGGGAGCATAGTGCCTTAAAAGCGCAGATTTTAAATCGTTGTATGGGTGCTCTCCTAAGTGTGCCTACGGGAACTGCAAAATCGTTAAATGCCTGTGGTCTAGAGCTCACAATAGGAGCTGGCACTTTCGTTTGTTATTGCTCAGGCCACGAAAGTTAAAAATTGCCTCGGCTACTTTAAACCAAAGCAAACCATCATTATCATAGAATTTGGGAAGCTTGATTGGCGCACCCAGGTCCCTTTAATGGCCCACCTACTTTAAATGCGGAAAAATGGGGTGTGCACGGTAAGGTAGACGAGTGGGCCAGCTGCCCCTTTCACGGCCAAAATGGGTTGAGGCCAAATTTGAAAAATTTATCGAAAGGATTGTAGCTAAACATACAGTAAATACTGCTAGGCTTGTAGGCCTACTGCGATACTGAGTCCAGTTCCTTATCTTTGTTGTTCGGCTGGTTGAAAGATTCTTGATGTAGATGCAAGTCCAAATGATGATCCAAATACCGGGTGTAGGTGTTCTAACGATCCAGTCGTCGTCGGCGGGGTCACCAGTTTGTGGCCTCCCTCCTTCCAGCCTGTCTTGCGAGGGGCCACAATTGTCTTCCAGCTTGATAGATTCACTCAAACAATTGCTTGTTCTCCGTTTGTTGGTTAATGTCAAAAATCAATTCACGGTTGTTTTCATGATTGTCGATTAGTTAAAATGGATTTAAATAGTAGCTTGTCGTGCCACTACGTTGGCAGCCGAAAAAAAAGACTGATTATTTATCATTGCGTAACATGAAAAAAAGAGTTGCCAAAAAAAATTATAACAAAAGACGGAGTTAACCGTATTCCCACAATAGTTACTAGTAGACCTAAACATTTATTGTACCATTTTTCAATAACAATTCACTTCTACACCGCCAGTTTTAAAGTGAAAAAGGACGTTAGAAAAAAAATTACCTAGTGGAATCGTTTATTGAACGAGTTATTGAATTAGAATGGAGGGTAGCAAGGCCGTAAATAAAAATTCAGTTTTTTCAAATGGCTTTAAAACGTGTGAAATGTGATCCAATGGCATTAAAACAGGTATTTTTTCCCAAAAATTACAAAAAACTGCCCAGCGCGTGGGAGTTGCGCATCCAGAGCCCCGTCTGTGATCTGTTTGAATAACACTAGTTGCCTCCCCACGTCTCTCGATTTTGACATTTTCAATTTTAACTTTTGGTTTACATCCTTTACCTTTAACAAAATTCTGGCTAAGCGCAAAATCGGGCCACAGCTTCTGATTTTCCATTCTACGACATCTTTGTCTCATAAAAAGTTCCTTTTTCGAAAATTTCTGATAAAGTCACTGCATGTGAGTTTTGGTTTTAACCCCCCTCCCCCCCAATTAAAAATCCTGGCTACGCCTGTGAGAAAGTGTACTAGCGAATGTGCTGTGTAGGCTAGTTTTACTTATTCTTTTTGCTGTTAGATATAGTCATAACTAGAGTTGAAAAAAAATTTTTTTGTTTCATGTTATTTGGTCTTTTTTTTTTGTCATTTTTCTTGCTTTCAGCTTAAAAAAGTGTGCTACAGTAGTTCAATCCGTGCTGGAAATTTCCACATAATCTATCACGTTCACGTGTATTAGCCGGAAATTTGCTTTAAATCTTAAGATTTGGGAAATCTTGGAATCTTTTGAAAACTTTAAATCTTGGGATTTACAAAAATCTTGATTCTTGAGTGGCAACACTGATCTCAAATAATGCCCTAGTAGGCGGGATCACGGGAGCGCTACCGGTACGGTGTGGTTACGATCTGGGTCTAACAACGGAAATCCTGCTACAATGCTGCCGTGCAAATACCGTCCTAACACCTAAGCAGCTAAGAACTGAAGATGCAGTTTTAGACAAAACATGAATGCACTGTGAGTTTTTTGCATCAAAATACTGTAGGCCTACTGGCCTACCATTGTCAGTCAGCTTAAAACGTACGGTAGGCCTACTGGTACTAGGAACTGTTATGGTAGCTTATTTATCTAACAGTTCAAGTCTAGTTTACTACTGGGCTTACCAGCTTATGGTAGACCAAGCAGTAGACTTGGCCAATTCGGTAGCCTACTATGTAGGCTAGTCTTGGTAGGCTAACCACATTTATGCTTAGTCTGCAGCCTATACTCTAATACTGGTAGTGGCAATGGAAATGATAAATTCCAAGTTCAGAGTCGGTAATCTATTCGACACCAGTCGTACTAGTTGTCTAGCCAGGGGCGTCGCCAGCTTAAAGAGATTAGGGGGGCAAAGCTGAAAACCGGGGGCAAAGTTTTGACGGTAGAGCAAAAGTCTCTATCATTCGCAGGAATTAAAATTTGGAATGAAATTCCAAGTAGTATAAAAGAAGTTTCATTCTACAGGTTTAAAAAAGCTGTTAAAGCTCATTTTTTATCAACCTATGAAACCGATAAAAGCTAGAATAACAGCTTTCTATCAGCAATGCAGTAGTAATCACAGTAAGCATAGTTGCATATTTATGCTTGAGTTCAACAATAACCTATTCTATTGCTTGAATGGCATGAGATGGTGCATTCATCTATCACACGTTTATACAATACGTCATCTCTCATTTTGATGTGCTCTTGAATTATAAGTTATTTTGCAGTAACTGACTGAGGTTGATATATACTGGTATTGGAAATTGTACCAGTACTAATGACATATTGGCAAACAATACAAAACAAAGCAAGGAGGTTTTTTTTCACTCCAGTTGCCCACATTAAATTCTATAAAACATAAATAAGCATTATGAACTTTAATGATTTTATTTTCTATCCAATCTGCAGTTACAGTATTTTTTTTTTTAGTATGCTTAGAGCTAAAACAATTCTAATGTTGCCTTGCGTTTTCTTTACATGTTGACTGTGAGTTTTGTGTATACACTGTGCAAAGTGTACATATTTTTGCAACACTTTGGTTTAATTTTGCATAAAATTTTTTATCATAGAAAGTAGCAGACTGAGAAAATCTAAAAGCTGCTTTTTTAACCTTAACTTGGTGAGGTGGCAGTAGACTTAGATGACCTTTCGGTCCTTTGCTGTCTCCTCACCAAGTGGCTAAATATCGCTTTGACTCAGCAAGTTTGTGTGTTGGTTTTAAAGGAATTGCATATTTCGATGGTTTGGTGATAGCTAGAGGAAGTTGCAGTTTTTTTCTTGTGATATTGACGTCACTTGGTAAATAAATAAATATGATGATGATGATGATGATGGTAAATTATTGCAATAATTTAAGAGTTAAGTAGATTGCTTGTGTGGCGGGGTTGTAAATTTTGTTTGGCCTTTGAGTAATACAGCTATTTGGCGTTAATTAAATCTATAAAACCATTTATTTAATGCCTATCTGGCGTGCATTATTGTCTTTGTCTTTTACGTAAGAAAAGCATGGGATTATATCGATTATTACACCACATTATTTAAAGCAAGACACAAATTTGCACCAAAAATTTTAGGCATTTTCTATGGTTATCGGGTAGGTAAACATATCCAAATAATAAGAAAAGTTAAGAACTGCAAATGAAAAACTACCTTGAATGATTTTTGAATAAATGCAGAAAGCAGACTGTCTCTGACCAGAGGTGGAGTCGAGGACACAAGGCTCGAGGCCTAGGTCAAGGCCAAGGACAGCCTTTCCGAGGACAGACCTTCTCGAGGCCAAGGACAGTAATGCTCGAGGCCAAGGCATAGAACCAAGGACACAGCCTCAAGTGTTCTAAAAAAAAAGTCTTCAAAAAAGTTTTTCAGGCAATCTCTAATTTATAGGCGTAGCAGAATTTTTGATTGGGGAGGCCTAAACCACAAATCACATGCAATAACGTTATCAAAAATTTGCCTGTTGGCACTTAACCAGGATTTTGCAAAGGGAGAGGGCTTAAACTGATATAGTTGAAAAGTGCAAATACGTAACTTTGGAGACGTTTTGAGAAAGCCAGTGTAACTCAAACGTATCACAGACAGGGGTGTGGGGGAGGGGCCCCCAGCGGCTCAGGGCTTTGGGATTCAGGGGGCGAAACTTCCAACTGTTGGGCGATTTTTTGTAATTTTTTGGGAAAAAAAGCTATTTTAATGCCATTGAATCACATTTCGCACATGTTTAAAACCATTTGAAAGCACCAGATTTTTAACATTTGAATGCCAATTAAAAAAATCAAATTGTTTAATTCTCCTTCTAGATACAATTAAGTCCAAAACACGTTTAACATCTTGCATTTTGGTGTTAAAGTTTAATTGTTTGTGATTTGGTCCAGGTAGGGGGAAATAAGGTGCATTGTCTCGTGCAACATTTTTCCAATTAAAAATTCACTCGAAGGTTTTCCTTAAAGATTTTTGTTTTGTCAAGAAAATAACCAGTTATAGAAGTGCATGTCAGGCCAGGGGGCCCAGACCCCCTCAATTGAATTTCAACGATTTGTTCAATTAGCATTTTCCATGGCTAATTTTTTTTAAAAAGTATTTTGTGCGTAAATACTGGCGAGGTGGAGGTGAATTACTGAATTGTTACTGAAAAATAGTACAATAGATGGTTACGCTTACTAACCATGTTACTGCCGAGCCGGATTAACATCGCGCTGGGCCCCTGGCACTGTGGAGATTTTCGCAACATCTTTCTGCCAAATGTAGCTGAAGACCATAAAAATCCTAAGATTTGAGCGCAGGGCCCTTAGCTGGTATTACGCCATATTGTGGTAAATCCGGCCTTGGTTGATGCATTACGTTAATAAAAAAGCTAGATGTGATCCTGAGATAGCAACTTTTAGGACGAAAACTATCCATTTCTTCCAGGTTTTTGTTTAAATTGGCTGGCAAAAATTGATTTGAGGGGGTCCCGGGGCGCCTGGTCTTCAATATTGTTGTTCGCTACTGGTGTAAGCGAAAAATGCTAAAAAGAAACTGAAACTGAAGAACTAATAGGCTTTTTTGTAACATTTTTGTTATTGGTGAAGTATTAATTGGGGGAGGGAGGCCCGCTTGGCTGAGCCTATGCTCCAATTGCGGAAAACAAAAAAGGTATTTGCAAATTTTCCGCGAGGTTTTAGGCGTTTTCCAACAAAATTTCAACGGCTCAAAAATAGTGCTGTCCTCGAGCCGAGGACAGGGCAATTTTCGAGGACTTGAGGCTTCAAGGCCAAAACCAAGGACTTGAGGCTTTGAGGCCAAGGCCAAGGACTTCAAACTGTGTCCTCGAGGCCAAGGACGTCCTTGAGGACTCCACCTCTGTCTCTGACATATTGCAATATTGACAAAGCCGCTAACTCAACAATTGCTGAAAAAATAACGTAAATCTTCTCATTCAACAAAACATGATTACAGCTAGCATAACGGCTGGAAATGAATGACGACAGGAAACTCCAGAAAAAATATGAGCAAAATTTAATATTGGTACCTCTGTGATGAATATTGTTGCTAATAATATACAATTATTGTGTATTACAAGCCAAAGTAGAAAAATGAACAGTTTAGCGTTTATATTAATGAATTCCTATTCTGTTTATGTATAGCCTATAATTTCATTAAGACAGGTAAGTGCCGATCCAGGGGGTGCATCCACCAAAAGAATTTCTGCTGCATTCCGCCCAATAGTTCACATCAATACTGTGTGTAACTTTGGTGTTACAACTTACAACGTTACTAAACGATGCTTTTTATCCTCAAAAAACGCTGAAAAAGTTAAAGATTTCGGACCCCGCTGGGCAGCTTACAGAGCCCCCCCCAGACCCCCTAGCTGCCTTTAGGGCTGTCTCACCATAACTTTTGGGTATAAAAATTCTTAATTGCCACCAGCACTCCTTCCAAACCATAGTTAACGTTTCTGCGGACATCTTTGCTGGTATTGGCGAAAATGTGTGTTGAACTTTGCTCCGAAAATCTCCAGTTAGAGCATCATCCCTCCTCCCAATGGTAAAATTTATAAAAAGATAGACAAATTCCTTAAATCATCCCCCAATGGTCAAAATAGATCGGCACCACTAATTACGGTATCGGTAATGCACCAGGACTGTATTACTGCTCTAAAAAATTATCGCAAACAACAGCACCAAACAGCAAAAACGGTACTTTAGGCTAATAAAGTTTACTCAAAATTTCAGATATCAATGGCATTACTATTGCCAAGAACACTGCTTAGTTTGTTCTGCTACAGGTACTAATTGATCTAGTTAAATAAACTATACGGTAATAGACACTTCTTGCAAATTTGAAAGTCAGAAAATTCCATTAGCCTAGCTATCAAAGAATTGGTCAATGGATTCCGATTTGAACGAGGAATGCAGTCTGTTTCTCTGTTAGCTCAGAGTTTCTGCAGAACGATTACTCATGCTGGTGAACAAGATCCTAATCAAAATACAGTATGGTTTAAGTTGCCAAGCTTAGGGCCTTCCACTTTCAGACATGGGCTTGTCAACTCAACTTACTTTTGCTAAGTTTGCTAACCCGTAGCTTACGTTTGCTACATACTCTAGAAGTGCAACTGGCCGATTGAATTTTTTTTCCAGAGGCATTTGACGATTGTCTATTCTTCTTTCCATAACTATTGATTGCACGGTACATCGCGGATAGTTTGTACTATGCGTATACCACTGATCACCAACTTACAGACCACACCAACTTACTGTACATTACCTTCAACAGTCACAACACCTGACTTGTAATAAGGCCTCGCCTTTAAGTGCTGCTGTATATGACATCATAATCTACGATGCCACACCTGCTACACAGTACACTCAAACTGCTGGTAGCTGTATTATTATTACATCTTACTGAATTGATTTGTTGTTGTTGAACCTGACCCAAGACACGAGATTGAGCAGCGTACCGTACTCTAGATTGTAATATAGACGTCAGGATACATAGTTGCATTAAGGAAACAAAAAATTAGCCAAAAAATATATTTAACTTACGTATATTAACAAAAACTTTCACTACAATCGTTTTCGGCCAGTGGCCATCTTCAGTTTATTCAAATACAATCAATCAAATAGAATCGATGTCAGAATTGGGGATGGAACAGTTAAAATCACTACTATTTTTTAACTGTGAGGGTGATGCTTACTTTTAAGAAAAAATACAGTGGGAGGGCAAGAAATAAATCGGGGGGCAAAAATAAAAATCGTGGGGGCAATGCCCCTATGCCCTCCCGCTGGCGAAGCGCTTGAGTCTAGCACTGAACAGCTTGAAATGGTATTGCATGGGTAGCCTAGGTAAATGGTATCATCGTATGAATGATGCATGTATAGGCCTAGTATAGCAGGGTTCATTGCAGAGGTGAAGTCCTCGAGGACACATTTTGAAGTCCTTGGCCTTGGCCTCAAAATCTCAAGTTCTCGAAAATTGCCCTGTCCTCGGCTCGAGGACAGCACAATTTTTGAACCGTTGAAATTTCGTTAGAAAACGCCAGAAACCTTGCGGAAAATCTGCAAAGACCTTTTTTTGGTTTCCTCAAGTAGAGATCGCCTGAAACAAAAAATTTTGAAGACCTTTTTCGCCTGAATAAAATTTTTTGAAGACCTTTTTTTTAGATCGCCTGAAAAAAAAGTTTGAGGACCTTTTTTGTTTTTGAGAACACTTGCGTCTGTGTCCTTGGTCCTTGGCTTTGGCCTCGAATTTTTTTTGTGTTCTTGGCCTCGAGCCTTGTGTCCACGACTCCACCTCTGGTTCATAGCATTCAAGGAAAATATTTTGTGCTTTTCCAGACAGGGAAAAATCAAAGACTTCAACAAAAAAGTGAAAAATTATGAAATTTTCGGGGAATTCAATAAAATGTAGCTCAGGAAATTTTATTTTTCTGCTGCTCACCTGACTTTTTAGCTTAAAATTACTTCGGGTGAGCTACTACACCATTACTCTTTCTACGTGGTAGTCGGGACTGTGTAAGCACACGCAACTGTCAAAAGTGGCTTTACGCATATTAGATCTTCCTGCGACGTCTGCTGCGTGTAAAAGAAGTTTTTCTTCTCAGAGTTATGTGCAGAGCAAAAACAGGAACAGACTCTCTCAGGAACATAAAAAAAAGTTTGGTTTTTGTGCATCAAAACCTTAAACTAAGCGATTCAAAGCACATGTTGAATGCTTCCGAGCAATCGACTGCAACTAGTTTTCTTCAAGTATCTTTACAATCATCATCACCCTAGAGACACAAACGAAGCAATTGCTAGGCCAAGAGCTTACTGTTTTATCATCTGAAGTACCAACAGCAAGCTTTTCATTGCCAGAGTTGCCCAATGTTGATCTTTGTTCCTCCCAAAATCCTATAGCAACAGCAAGTCCTTCAAGATCACTATCGCGTCTGCAAGTCCGTAACTTTGTACAAATTTTCTACCGCTACTCTGCATTTCTTTACAGCCAAAGTCCGCTAGTTGTCTTTTTGAGTCTGAAATATATTGCAGATTTGCCTAGCTCTGGACGTTGTGGTCGTGGTGAAATTTTTACAGAAAGTAAAAATGGAGTTTCGGTTTGAATTTGATTTTATTGCATTCCTTGCAGCCTATTATTATGATCATAATATCATACTTCCTCTTATTTTGGTGAACAGTACACTAGAGAAAGATTTGTCAACCAGGCAAGGCTTCAAATCACTTAAAAGTAGCAAATGTATTTTAATTCGAATATTATAAGGTTCACTCTCTCGAGAAGATCTTCTGCAAGATAAAGCTATACCGTTGCTTTGTAATCACTTCCCCCCTAAAAAAATGACTATATACTGTATGAACTTTTGACATCATAGACTTGTTATTATAACCTTAGTTGCTGCGATTACCCGCAAAGATGTTTTAATGGCTCCTACACGGCAAATAAAAAGCACAAAAGTTATAAATCAAAGAGGAGGTGGGGAGGCGAAATAACGGTGCAATGCCAATTAACTTTGAAAAATTAATGCCAATAAATGTTGAAAAATTTATTACGATTTTAAACTTAATACTCTGGGTTTAATTTTTTTATTTATATATACACATGTTAAAGTTTTTAGTGGAGTGCTCGACAATGAAATTACGAAATTAGAGCTTGTATCAACCAAGGTATATTGAACTAAACACGGAACTCAAAGCATCCCTACTTACAAGCTGTTTCACTCTTGATAGGGATTTCGAGCCGTTTGTTGCACTTCACATTTTTTTTTCAATTTTTACTATTTGTATTCCAAATGTATGTACACTAATTAAGCCCTCAAATTGGTAAACGTCTCGGTGTTTTTTCGGCGCATCATGGTCTTACAGAGCAGCTTATACAGAGCCTAACAGAATCCAGAGTTGTTTTCATATACAGATTTTTTCCCCTTTAAAATTCCTATCATAGGTAAAACAGCCTGCATAGGTGCTTTTGGTTCTGTATTTATTTTGGTAATTTTTTTTTGATATTTATTTATTTAGTTGCGACAAATAAAGTAAACCAAAATTTGATTTATGACCGAAATGGATATGGATACCGATATTGAAGACTTTTATCGCTTAAAACTGAGAACAGTTTTGGCATGCGCTAATATGGGTTTTTATAAGCTTATGAATGACCAGACAAATTTTGGTTTAATTTAAAAGATAGAACTTTATTTGAAACCCAAAGTATTCACCTGTATCCCAATTTCCATTGTAAGACTTGACTTACATGCCTTAGCAGACATGGGCACTAATAGGGACATGTAGCCCGCCAGGATCTCTTTCTCATTTTTATTTATCTTTACCTTTAAAATAAACTTCAAATTTAACTTCACCTTTAAAGGACATTTAAGTCAAGTTTTTTACTCTAGACCAAAATGTTGGGATATGCCTAAAATGCGTTCTCACCAAATTTGAAGTTTCCACGCCTTCCCGTTTTCAAGATATTGCAGTTCAAAATTAGCTGTTTTCCACTTACTTTAGTGTTGCCATTTTATCAGTATTGTGACAGAAAGTTAAGTTTGGAAAAGCTGGCTTACATTTATTGAAAAGCAGCTAATTTTACTACTCTAAACCTGAACTTTGTTTTGCAATGACTCTGCCACAAAATGTTTATGGAGAATCAAGAACCTGCAGTCAATTTTTGAAATTTTGTTTCTAATTGGCAACTCTGGCAAAATTTCTAAGGGGAAAAAGCCTTTCTAAGGGGAAATCTAATCTGTTATATCTCAGAAACGGAAGGTCGTAGAAAGCTCAAATTTGGTGAAGTTGGTCTTAAGATTTGTCAAATTTTTTTGAGAAAAAATCGAGCAAAAAAAATTCTGACCTGAATGCCCTTTTAAACTGCGCTATAAAAAGCAAAACAAAAAAAACGTTTTTTTAGGCTTTCAAAAGAACAAAAAACAACTTGTTTGTTTTTTATTTAAAACACTTAGTCATAACCAACTGATCATATTTCTCCGTTGAGCAGTGTTGTCAGTCGATCGAGGGATTAGCAGCGTACTGCGATTTACCGGAAAGCACATCGTAAATGTAATTCGATGCTTCTTGCCAATAAAAATGATTCAACGCGAAACCGAATATTTTGCTTCAGAGTGGTGTAAATAAATACGCTGCAGCACAGAAAAACTAGTTGCTGGAAAATATTATTCACTTTTTTGTCGCTATTTTAATGACGTCATGAAAATTACGTCCTTTTGCCTCCCCCAGTGATTTTTCTGGCGACGCCATTGGGTGCCGATTCGTCCAAAATAAAAGTGCCGCCGTTGCGTTCTCATGAGTAATTGATAAATCCGAATTAGAGATGGCAACAGCGCAGCGTACGTGGCCGCGCGCTGCTGTTCGTGCACCGCGCCGCGCAACGTGGCAACTAAAATCAGCTTGACGTAACAGCGTCAGCGCAGCGTTGCGTACAATGATTTTTTACATTTTTTTTTGCAATTGTTGCTGGTGATTGTCTCTTTATAATTAACATTGGTTAGTCGTGATCTAACTGCAATATGAATTGAAGACAATACACATTGCTAAAACAGTAAAAGGTGCCTTCGGTTTAAGTTCATTTTTTTAGAATTAGAAGCATCCTAAAATAGACTGTTTTGGCTACAACAAGCTTAGTTTTAATCGGCTGAACATACTGTATTTCTTGACACCAACAAAAAGATTTTGATTTTGGTAGGCTAGACTAGGAAAGGTTTAGTACGTTCGGTTGCAAAGATGATGCAAAGACAGACAAATGTAAGTGAAACAGATTTGTGGAAAACAATCATCAGAGCAGAGTCACAAAACAAAGCCTTGCCACATACCCAACCTGTATGCAATAATAGGCCTATGGTATTGGTACAAGCTCAAGGCTAGATAGCAAAACTTCTACTACACTTGCCCTTGCATTTCAGAGTGACAGAGTTAGTTCAGTGTAGCCTATTTGTCAATAGGTCATGACATCTGGTAGGCCTATGTAGTAGAGCAGGAAGACTAGGCTATACAAAGTTCCAACGACAAAATAGCCTACATTGTAGCAGAGTTTGTTCCACAATCAAACACACATGCAATCAGCAAAGGTATAATACATAGGGTTATTAAAGCAGTAAGACTAGGCTTGATCTAATACATCGCTGACTAATAAAAAAATAATTTGCTTTGTAGAAATGGGCTAGTTAGTGAGCTTATGAGAGATGTTCTTGGAAGGGTTAGAGGTTTTACGGATACGCTGCTAAATCAAGCTAGTTTACTCAATATTGAATACCCATATGTAGACTTACGTTGGGAGGCAGCAAAGTTGTTTTTTATCAAGTTAGACAGTTACATACAAGTGTAGTAGCATGTGACAGCATGCAGAGCACGTGATATTTTTGATTATTGATTTGAACTACTGGTTCAGAATTAGAAATACTGGTTCAGAATTAGTACAGTAGTTGTATGGAATCATTAGGTAGACTGGTAGATTGTTTGTGATTGCCAAAACATGGTGCAGAAAAACTAGTAGAAAACACTCACCAGGCCTATAAACCTGTAGGGCTATAATTAGAACGACTGACCTCGCTTTGCATGTTTTTTAGTATTTACACGGTCATTTTCTTTTTCAAAGCTAACCATAGCGAAGTTTCAAATTTTGCTTATAACTTGAGAATGGTTTGGTCTGGCTACATAAAATTTTGACAGCAGTTTGAGATTCATAAGTTATATGTTTGCGCCAAATTGCAAGGCAATGAGTCACGTGACTTCGGTTTTAGAACCCGAAAACCACCCCAAAAGTTTGGTGTAGGAAGCAGCCTTATTCAAAAACGGCTTAAGTACGGCAAAAAATATTTCACATGGCTATATGTCGTAAGGTACCCTTTCATCCCTATCTACACTTTAGACTTTTAGCCTCGTTGAGTTTTTTTTTGCTTTCTAAATCTTGTGCGCTTTTCTTCTCCTGAACTACAAAACATCGAAGACTAATTTTTGTGTAAGTTTGTTGAGCTGCAAATGCAATTTTGTATCCTGAAATATTTTTTGGTTTCTCCCCCAACCCCCCCCCCCCCCCCCCCGAAATGGGGCCCCAAAAAATTAATTTCTTTTAATTGCTCAAGCTAGGGTGATGGATTTTTTTTATATCTATAGATATTTAACAGACGAATATTTTGACATAGTTTGGGGGTACCACCCGCCCAAGAGCCCACAAATGGATTCCCCAGTAATCAATTTTTTAACAGCTCAAGCTAGGGCATTAGTTTTTTTTTATATATTAGCAGATGTTTAAAAGAAAAATATTTTGACATGGTTTGAAAGGGCCACCCTTCTGAAAACCCTCCAAAATGATATCCCTAAAATCAATTTTTTTGTATGTTATCAGCTAAAGAGCTAGTTTTTTTCTGATGTTAGTGGAAATTTAAACGGTACATAACTTGCAGTGCGGCGCGGTGCAGCGTGAACTTAGTTGTGTTTGGATGTGGTGCGGTACAGCATGCGGACAAGGTTTGCGGACACGGCGCAGCATGCGGATGCATTTTTTGTTATCCGTTTTTTGTTATCCATGCGGATGCGGATGCATTTTTTGTTATCTCTAATACAAATCAATCAATCAAATACGTTCAGCCAACTTTTAGTTCAAAATATTCAACATGTTTCAACTGAATTCATAACCAACAGAAAAAATCTGATCTGAAACACACTGCAGTCTAAATATGCATCGCATTGTCTTCCAAATATTTCAAAACGCTTTTGCTTAGAAATGTTTATTGCAATTGAGCAATGGATAAAACACTAAAAAGAACAGGTTTGCACCCGACTTTGGTTCAAATTGTTGTTGATTCAACACTTTAGCTGCTTGTGTGTTATAATCTCAATCGCAACGGCACTCGATTACAACTAAAAGCATGACTGTGTCACCATGGTTCATGCGAGTCGCACGATGCGCAAGCAGCACAATACAGTGTTACTAATTTGCTTCTTTTTAACGTTGTTTTTATTTGTTTAGCATGTTCCACCACTCTCCCAACTTTAGCAAATGCAATAGTTGTCTCTGGAAACACTGGAGGTCCTTACTTTGATGGTCACGTGATTAACTACATGTGCAGCAGCAACTTTGCCACGACAGCAGGCGCAATTAGCTGCACGTGTGACGGAACAACTGATCCTGATAATGCTGCCTGGTCTTGTTCGCCTGTATTTACCACACCTATATGCCGACGAAGTTAGTACCAGCGTCTTGCATAATTAATAGATTTAGAAGCAAAATGTTATTTCCAATTATTTCCTTTCACATTTAACCGCTTATGTGTTTTTTTTGTTTTTATTTAATTATTTTTGTTATTTTTGAAAACTTATTTTTTAATTTTGCTTGTTTTAGAACGTGAAAGATTTTTCATTAAAACGGTAAATGCTCGTTCCATATCAAACTTCGCAAGTGCTTTATGACCACCTTTTAAAAATGTATGTGGTTTAAGCATTTATATTTTTTTTTATTGTTTCGAAAATTTATAGTTTGTAGGATGATATTGGGCATGGCATTGAGAAACGTCAACAAATTTTTAGATAGCTACAGCTGCTCTGAGTGAAGTTTGTTTATACAAGCTCTCTCGACACTGAGAATGCGTTACCGCATTCACAGTGTTTTGAGCGCTAGTCGCCTTGGAGCACTATGGCATCTACAGTTGCATTGAAAACTCTATCGTTGCCAGCGCTCTAAACCTGCTAATGCGGTTCCGCATAAACAAAGTTTTTGAACGCTGGAGAGAAGGTCTAACTACTAAATGTAGCAGAAATATCTCTCTAACGAATTCTTTCTCAGAAAATAAAATAATTACCCTCACCATAACTATAATGACGTACTCAGGATATGATAAATTTGTGGCTAATTTTATTTATTCTTGACGAGTTTATTCCTTGGCACTAATTGTTTTTTAAATAGCCGTGTACAGTATGCTTGCTCGTGACAGCGGAGATTCCGTTTTTTGTGGTTTCTTAATTTAAAAATCGGATGGCTACCGGTAGAACATTAAAATAAAGACCTAATCAGCAGTGTGATTATATTTTGGTTGTTTGCAGCAGTGAAAACTCAAGCAGCAATAGCAATAACGCAATCCGAAAATAACGCAAAATTATGTATCGCAAAATCAAATTATTTAGTTGGTTAAGCAGTAACGCGTTCGTCTCTGGCTGATCTTCATGTCATCGCGCCGGGCAACCTAGTTACTTTCGAATAAATGTCGCAGCGGTGGTAAGCCTGAGTCTGATTTGACCCGCAAGGTATTCTAACTTCAGACCACTCGTTCAAGAGACGAACGAGTTACCGCTCGACCAACTGGTCGGTTGCACCTGCTGTATTTTCTTTGTATTTTGCATGTAGTTTGCGTGGATCCTCCCACCGCTCCAGCGTACTCACAAACAACCCCAGCGGATATCATCGTCCAGTTCCTGGCTGGTGATACAATTGAATATTCTTGCAATGGTGATCTCAGTCCTGCCGATTCAACAACTATTACGTGCGAGGATATGGGTCCACCAATGGCTGTGTGGTCTACAACAATGATACCAGTTTGTAGTAAGTTGATTTAACACATCACTTGAAAATCTCAAACCCGTAAAATATACTTATTTTATACATGTAGTTAATTGTCAAGCTCAGAAAAAGTGAACTATTAAATTGTTTCCAAAGTTTGACTGAAACCATTGATACTCTGGTAGGGCTATATTTCATTAGATTAAAGGTTTGGTTTAAAAAATTTTTTTTTGAATTTGTTGATACTGTACGTCAAAAAGTAAACAATAAATTTCAGTCTGCGACATCGATTCCTTTCCGCAAATCACAGTCGGTCCCGGTACAACGGTAACTGGTACAGTTGCACCAAATACACCCCTACCTTACTCATGCAGTGATTCTGATTACGTTATCAACGGTGCTCAAACAAACCAGTGCAACGAAGTAGGGATGTATACGGAAACAGCGCCGTCATGCGAAAGAAGTAAGTGGTTGCTGGTTGTTTGTAGCGCATGGTTATGCACTAAAATCAAATATTGTGGTTAAGATTTTTGCCACTCTGCACGACGTACATACGTAATGTACATGATTGGAACAATGTGTTTACTTTTTACTAAAAAAATGTTTTGCACAATCCGTTTAAACTCGATTTGCAGTCGGATAAAACCAAAATATAGAAATTGTTTTTCAAACTTTCCATGCTTGACTTTTCCATTGAAAGGGTGAAGGGCAGGAAAGCAGATGGCAGCTTGACTCGAAGTTGGAAAGTGTCGTCTTCGTTGTCTTCTACCAAAGCAACTTGGGAAATGAATGCTCAAATTTAATCATTGGAAATAAATTGACAAAACCTTTATATGATATCAGAAATGTTACGGCTGATGTTCTCAACAATATTGTCGGAGAAATGCCCAACTTGATTCAAAACAATTAAACCGCAGAATTCATTGCATTCCAAAAAATGTAAGATTTAATTGTAAGATTTATAGCAATAACCATTAAACGGCAAACGTTTAGTTTGTCATAACAACATTGTTAGTAGTTATGTATATGGCGTGTTCGGTGCACAGAGGTCACGTGACTGCACTGTAACCGTCCTTGTGTCTCAAATTAAGAGAGGTCACGTGACTACACTGTAGTCGGCCCATTCTCAATAAAAATCATTCAGTGCAAAGCAGGTCACCTGACTCTTAAAAAATGCACTGGAAACAAAATGACTTAAAATGCACTGAAACCGTCCTTGTGTTTCAAATTTTTTTTTAAATCGTGGTTCTCAGTCCACCCCTCCCGATGTTAGTAGGAGATATTAAACTCGCAATTGAGCGCTTGTCACATGTAACCAACTTGTGTTCATAATTACGCTTCAGTCGCGTTTAATTCTTTTCAATAATTAGTTTGATTTTGTCATTTTCTATAGGTTTCACTTTAATTGTAAAGCCATTGCTATCAAATATTTTCACTTTGGGTTTACCGTACGCCTTTTGTATTCTTTCAATGTCTTCTTTTGATAGAACATCACTTGATACTTTTGACCACTCGTGTTTATAAGTAGGATACATGATAGAATCTGTACTTTGTGAATGGGTTAAACCTAAACAATGACCTATTTCATGAACAGCTACTACAAATAAGTTGTGTTTGGGAGGTGTGGCTGTCAACAAACACTGCATTAGCATTTTATTCATTTCAATAATCACTTTATTTTGTTTATTTATTTATTTATTTATTTATTTATTTGTGTCAAGCGCAAAAGCGCTCATAGAAAACGAAAAAAAAAAAAGAAACACACACACAAAAAAAAGTTTACAGTCATGCATTAATAATTCTAAAGCGCCAGAGAAGAACAGTAAGCTTCTCCCAAACCATTTACACTAAGCAAATCTATAAAGCGAGCAACATATTTCGAACAACGAAATCTGCAAGAGTGAAGTAATGAGTGAACAAACACATTGGTAGACCTGTGGCAACTATTCATAAAACGAAATAAAAGTTTGCGAACAAGGGCATCAAAAGTATCAACATTAGCCTCCACTTGATATTGACGGACACTGCAATAACGAGGAATACCATGAATACTACGGTAAGAATCATTGTAAGACACTCGAAGACGTCTATAGCTCTCATGGATATAACAACACCACAGCTGACTAGCATACAATACACAACAATGAGCCCGAAATAACATATTTTTGATATCAGTTAATAATCACAATTATGGTGTATCTGACCAGTATTCTCGAATGTTAGGATAAGCATCCAACATAGCTTTTATATCACTTTTTCGGTTACAGACTTCCGAAAATGAAAGAGTAAGAAATTGAAATCGTGGTAAATTACCGATCAAATCAGCAATTGCTCTCTTCTTTCTGACACTTCGATCACCGATATTGATCTTTTCTTCCACCCATGCTTTCCATGTTTTGTAAATATAGCCTTTTGCTCTTTCTTCTCGCCATAATGCGTGGAGAATGTTCAAAGCTTTTCCGCAACGAACATGAAAGCAAAGAGACTGCTTGTTTACGGTCTTTTCACGTTGAACACATTTTGTGAAATATTCAGTCAACGAATTGATCGTCTTTTCTTCCGGTTCAATAAGCCCTGGTTGAAAATCTGCAGTGGAAAGATTTTGAACTAAATATTCATGCAACTTTTCGCCAACAAGTCTCTCTTTTTTTTTATAAGGAATCGGCAACTTGTTTGAAGGTTTTTTTGGTTCAATATTTAATGGTCCATTTATCTCGAACTCATCTAGGTAATCTAACATGTCTCCATGATACTTTTTATGCTCTCTGATGATTTGCAATTCACTTTCATTCCAATAGTTGTTAATCATTTTATCGCAGCTGCTCCACACTCTTCTAATCAACTTGTTGCAACCAACGTAAACGTCTAAATGTCCTTTCTCTTTCATACAAACAGCTGATTAAGCTTGTCTGTGACGTAATCACGTATTTAGTTAAAGTACGCGTTTTTTCCTTATTAACAATCAAGACGCGATGGTCGAGTGGGTAAAGCCGTCGCTTTACTTTTACAGTAACGAACAGGTTCGAATCCCAGTGAAGTCAAAAAACATTCTCGAATGCCGCGGAACCACCAGTTTCGCGAAATTACGTCACTCAAGAGAAGAACATTCTAGAATGCCGCGGAACCACCAGTTCCGCGAAATTACGTCACTCAAGAGAAGAACATTCTAGAATGTCGCGGAACCACCAGTTCCGCGAAATTACGTCACTCAAGAAACAGAAGACCAGATTCGAATCCCAGTGAAGTCGGAGAAAATCCAAAATAGTAGGTTCGATTCTCAGTGAAGTTAAAGAAACAGAAGATCAGGTTCGAATCCCAGTGAAGTCAAAGAAAATGCTTGATTAACAAGTTAAACGTAGCTTATCTTTTTGTTTGTCGAAATTTTTACAATAATTTCATTTGAACTTCTAAGCTTTAAATTCATTAATCTGTTGTCATAACGTATTTTGTTAATGTGTTTTATTTTTTCACCATTTTTTAATAGCCCATGATGACATTCCCATATAAAATTATGAACCAAGATTCTATTCCAGTAATCTTCAACAGTGATTTCATAATAACCTCTTTCATTTATGCTTCCAAATGTTGGTTCTCTAGCAACAACATGAACAACGCATCCATCAATGCTCCCAGCGTATGCTTTGTGTGTTGGATGAAAATAAAACTCACGATTTTCAATGACTAATTTATCATTCATTTTTATTTAACTACAGACAAAATTTTCTTAAGCATAAAAATTACTTAAAGATTATATTTCTATTATAATAAAAATGAACCAATTAAATATTTTAGATCAGGCGGTTCCAGATATTGGAGTTTCTACTTTAAAACCGTCACCCTTTAGAAATTTTCCCCCAACCTTAAAGAAAATAGCTCTTAATGCAGCTGGTAAAGTTCAAAAGCATATAAATGATTTTGCCGATTGGCTGATGGCTTACGTACCACCAACTATTAAAGCAAGTGCTTCAGCAGCATTTCAAAAAATTTTAAATCTTTTTCCTAAACGGGTAATTAAAGTGCAGTTACTCAAAACTGCTCTGAAAAACTATACTAAATCTTATGATGTAAATATTGTTGATTTTAGCCCATTGAAACAATTGAATGAAACAGAGAAAGTAGTGCAAGATAAATTGCGGTTAGACCTGGTTAAAATGAAAGGATTGAAAGCAACAGTCACTCTTAAAATAACGTTTGAAAAACAAAAAGAAGGTGAAGTCATAACCAAGACAGCATTTTTTAACAGCAAAACAAATGTCATCTTAAATAAAGATGATGTGAGTGAAATGCAACAAAATGCATCTAATCAAATAATAAATAAAATTGGAAATTGGCTTAGTGAAGGTTCTGGATGGTCTATATTTTCTGTCGATGGGCACTTCGTTAACATAGCTCAATATACCCCTCTTCATGGATCAAATTATATTACATTACCGGAAGAACTTAGAAATGCTAAGAAAGGACTAATTAACATCAAAAACAAAGACAACGAATGCTTTAGGTGGTGTCATTTAGCTAAAGTATACAGTGAGAAAGTAAAAAGCAATCGTGAAAGAATAAGTCATTACAAAAAATATGTAGACACACTAAATTATGACGGTATAGAGTTTCCAGTTTCTATCAAGCAAATACCAAAAATTGAAGAACAAAATGACATCAGCATTAATGTTATTGGTTATGAAAACAAGCAACGCTTTCCTTTATTTGTGTCTAAAAAGGTGTTTGAAACAACTCTCGATTTATTATTGATAATGGAAGACGAAAAGCAACATTATGTTTGGATAAAAGACTTTAATAGATTTATGTATAATCAAAGCAAGCACCAACACAAAAAACATTTCTGCAGATATTGTCTTCAATGTTTTAGCAGCGAGGAAATTCTACACAAACACACACCAAACTGCGTAATTATAAATGGAAAGCAAGCAATACAAATGCCCAAAAAAGGTAGCTCGGTGAAGTTTAATAACTTTCATAAACAACTACCAGTTCCCTTTGTTATATATGCTGATTTTGAAGCAATAACTCAAAAAATTGACAGCTGTCAGCCAAATGATGAAAAGTCCTACACAGAAAGATACCAAAAACACATCGATTGCGGCTATTCCTACAAGGTAGTTTGTTGCTATGACGATAAATTCAGTAGACCAATTCAACTGTATAGAGGTAAAAACGCTGTTTATAAATTTTTGGAAGCTATGTTGGAAGAAGTTGACTATTGTGAAAAAACGAAAAATGAACATTTCAATCAACCTATGGATTTAACGAACAAAGATGAAGAAAACTTTCAAGCAGCTACAAAATGCCACATTTGTAAAAAAGGCTTTTCTGAGGAAGACAAAAGGGTTAGAGATCATTGTCACGTTACAGGAAAATACAGAGGGGCGGCACATAATGAATGTAATAGAAATTTCAGACTTACTCATAAGATACCTGTAATCTTTCATAATTTAAGGGGTTATGATTCACATTTTATTATGCAAGAAATAGGAAAGTTTGAAAAGGATATTAAAGTAATTCCAAACAATCTAGAAAAATACATGGCTTTTTTCTTAGGCAAACATTTAAAATTTATCGATAGCTTCCAATTCATGAGTAGCTCATTAGAAACTCTGGTTAAGAACGTTCCACTTTCTGACTTAAAATACACATCACAAGAATTTCAGGATGAAAAACTAGAACTAATGAAAAGAAAAGGAGTTTATCCCTACGATTATATGAACAGCTTTGATAAGTTTGACGACAGAAACCTCCCATCAAAAAAGGAATTCTATAGTCTTTTAACCGATGAAGATATAAGCGATGAGGATTACAAGCATGCGCAGAATGTGTGGACTACTTTCAAGTTGGAATCCATGGGACAATACCACGACTTGTACCTTGTCAGATGTTTTGCTGTTAGCAGATGTATTTGAGAAATTTTGAAAGACTTGTCTTCAATATTACGAATTAGACCCTTGCCATTATTTTACTTCTCCCGGTTTATCATGGGATGCAATGCTTAAAATGACTGAAATAAAACTGGAATTAATGACAGATATTGACAAATTTCTTTTCATTGAAAAAGGTGTGAGAGGGAAAGTTTCATACATTTCTAAAATATATGCTACAGCTAACAACAAATACATGAATAATTACGATTCAAAGCAGCCATCAAATTATATTACATATCTTGATGCAAACAATTTATACGGATGGGCAATGAGCCAAAATTTACCAACGAGTGGTTTTAAATGGCTATCAGAAAAAGAAATTGATTTAGCAAATTTACCTAAAGGAAAAGGACTAATACTAGAAGTTGACCTGGACTATCCTGAACACCTTCATGATAGTCATAATGACTATCCATTAGCTCCAGAAAAAATGGAAATTAAACATCACCTCCTTTCAGACTACTGTAAACAATTACAAACTCAGTTTAATATAAAAGTTGAAGGAGTTAAAAAATTAATACCTACTTTAAAGTCAAAAAAGAGTTATGTTCTTTATTACAAAAACTTAAAGCAGTATATTGAATTAGGCTTAAAAGTTACAAAAGTACATCGGGTATTAGAATTTAACGAATCACCTTGGTTAAAAAAGTATATTGATTTCAATACAGAAAAGCGAAAAACCGCCAAGTCTGACTTTGAGAAAGATTTTTTTAAACTTATGAACAACTCAGTGTTTGGAAAAACAATTGAAAATCTTCGTAAACGTGTCAATGTTACTCTGATCAACGAACCAGAAAAACTATTGAAGCATTGTGCAAAACCAACCTACGTTAGCAGCAAAATATTTAATAAAAATCTTGTTGCAGTTCATAAAATCAAAGAATCTTTGACCCTAAACCGCCCCACGTATGTAGGAATGTGTATTCTCGATATTTCAAAAACGTTGATGTATGATTTTCATTATAATTACATTAAAAAGAAATATGGCAAGAATGCAAAACTATTATTCACAGATACAGATTCAGTAACATATGATATAAAAACAGAAGACGTATACAAAGATTTTTGGGCTGACAAAGACAAATTCGACTTCAGTGGTTACAAAGAAACCTCAGACTTTTATGACCTAAAAAATAAGAAAGTAATTGGAAAGATGAAAGATGAAACCGCAGGTGTGCCAATAGTAGAATTTGTACGACTTAGATCTAAAATGTACAGCTACGTCACAAAAGATGAAAAAGGTTGCAAAACTGCAAAAGGAATTAAAAAAAATGTAGTGAGGAATTTGTTAAAGCACGAAGATTACAAAAACACGCTCTTCAATAATCGTCAAATGTTTCATAAAATGAAATCAATTAGAAGTGAAAACCACAAAATTTATTCCGTTGAAATCAACAAGAAGTCTCTTTCGTGTTTTGATGATAAACGATATATTCTTTCTAATGGAATTGATAGTTTTGCTTATGGTCATTATTAATTAAAAAAAATATATACTATTATAAAAAAAAGATGGATGAAAATTGTTGTGAAAATCCTGACATAAAAATTATTAATGGAAATAGAACTTGTATTAACTGTGGTGTAGTTCATGACCCATATTGTGTAAACGACTGGATTGATTATAACCCACGTAATGTTGTTTTACGTAAATCAGTTTACTGCAGAACTGCTTATGTTAAAAATAAATTACAACGCCTTGAATTGTCTGCTGATGAAATACAAGCATTTATGAACATTTGGACAACCGTGGAAAACCAACTACAAAGCTTCACTAGTAAAAGGTTTCCTAAGATAGATTTTTTTATAAATAAAATCTTAGAATATTTAGACATTTCCAAACAACCTTCATACAAAATTAGTGATGCATTACGGAAGAAATATGAGATTATGTGGAAGGAAATCGTTTAGCATGTAATTTTTCATAGCTTTCAGAGATTGGTGGACATATATCAGCAACTTGGTCATCAACCATAGCAAGTTCTCTTTCGAAAAACTCGTCAATATCACCAGATCTTAAAAACAATTTTAACTTGTTGAGTAATTTCTGATACGATTGATAAGCATATCTACAAGACTCAGTTTTTTTGGAAAAATTTTTCTGCGTCGTTATTGTCTGTAAAAAAACACCTGTACCGCTAACAGACGCCAAAAAAATCGGATTTAATGTAACAGAACCAACCACGGCCCCAGTTGTAGTAAAAACAACAGATGACAGCTTTAGAGCTAAGTCCATTCTTTTAAATTTTTTAAACATTTTCTTATAACACCAATACTGTTTGTGATAAGTGTGATACAGATTTGTCAATTCATTCACTTGTTCTTGAGTCAATTTTCTACTAATGTGGTTAAAGTCCATTGTTTATTTTACGATATACAATTACGCTTCTGGTTGATCACCCACTTCAAGCTGTTTAACTTTAATTATGACACTGCTTATATTCATTGATACCGAAGAATTTGAAGAAACATAGTTGTATTGTATGCGAAACACATCTCGAGAAGGATTAGGAAAAACAATGCAGTTTAAATTAAAGCAATCAAATGGGGGTGTTACTGTTGTTTTACATATTTGATCTGTTTCTTCTTCACTAACACGGATTATATCAATATGTAATTTGTCTTCGTCATCATAACTGGTAACTTTCACAAGTCCGCTTACGCTTATTTCGATGTAACTGCTGGTTACCTCATCTCTCAAATGAATACTATCGGATTGCAAAGACAGAAAATCGTTCCCAGCGACAAGAGGTGCACTCACGAAATGTAAATTGTGATCTGTATTTGTACGAACTGAATGAATAGCACTTGATGGAATCGGCCTCGAATCAGGTGTTGAAGAAGCACCCAAAAATATTTGAAATTTTGGACGATATATATTTCGTTTAAAATAACGTTTATTTATTGCACTGGTAGGTTCGGAAGGTCTACCTACGTTGAAAATGGTATGATTTTTCATATCTAAGTTTCGTGAAATGGTTACATTATCGTCTTCGGTTTGAATGTGTTGCGTTATTTGGTCAACATAATTTTTGTTTGCTGCTTCACCCGGTGCTGTGGGATCTCGTAAATTTATGATAGTGTGTAATCCTTGTAAGTTAATATTATCTCTCACATTTGTAACTAAATTTTCAACAAATTGTTTAGTTGCCGCATCAGAAGGTAGAATGGGTTCAACAAGTCCTCTTAGAATCAATGATTCACCTAATTCAATTGATGCGTTGTTAGGTGGAATATTTTCTATACGAAAGACCCTGTTTGGTAAACGACCAAGTACTTCCACACCATATATTTGAGACCTCTGAATTTGAATTTGAGAGGGCGATACAACATATTGATCATCGTTGTTTATACCTAAAATAGCCAACCTCGAACCAAACTCAGAGCTTTCGGCAAAGTGGACAATGTTGCTAATTGCATTATCCAAGAATCCTTTATTTACACTATCTGATTCTGTTACAGGATTGGCTAAGTTTGTAATTTTGTGGTTGTTTAAGTTTAAATCACCATACATTATATCTCCTGACTTGGAAACTTTGTGTTCAATACCTACAACCTTAACAGTACTTGAAGATTGACTTCCACTTGTTCCAAATTTTGAAATATTCATTTTGTCCTTCTTTATTATAAATGAATATAATAAACTTTGATAAATATTTAAGTGGGGACAACAAGGAAATCAAACATCATTAT
Organism: Trididemnum nubilum; assembly: GCA_963965965.1. Classification (NCBI taxonomy): domain Eukaryota; kingdom Metazoa; phylum Chordata; class Ascidiacea; order Aplousobranchia; family Didemnidae; genus Trididemnum; species Trididemnum nubilum. Next base: position 59,834,802 of record OZ014469.1, on the reverse strand, counting down.
CTTCTACCAGATTGCCATTACATGATAGTAGGATCGACAGGATCAGGAAAAACAAATTTGCTTTTAAACATGGTTCTCAAGTGGATGAATTACGACCTTTGTTGTGTTTATACTGTTAATCCTGAGCAAGATAAGTATCGATTTTTAAAAGAGCAAGGTATTGAAGTGCTAAGCCCTGAAGACTTGCCTCCAGTAGAAGAGCTTGACCCTCAACAGAAAGTAATAGTTTTTGACGACATTAAGCTAGACAACATGAAAAAACTGATGGAATACTTTTCTTTGTCTAGAAACAGAAATTGCAACTGTATTTACCTCACTCAGTCATACTTCAACACTCCGAAGTACATAAGAAGAAACACTAACTGTTTTGTTTTTTTCGGGAACTTAGACAACAAAGATATCAGACACATTACTGACGATCATGCTAAAGGTATAACAAAAGAAGAAATGGAGTCGATTTACCGTGAAGCAACCAAAGATCCTCACAATTTTATGGTGCTGGACAAAACAGCCAAACACCTACCCCTTCGTTACAGAAAATGCTTTGACCATTTTTGGGCTTAAGCTTTATATGCTATATAGTAAACATGCCATTTGTAAATGAAGAAGAGTTGAAAAACAGAAATAAACTTGTAAAGGATTATATTAATAACCGAAAGCGTTTGAAACAAAAGCTGCAAAAAGAAATTGTAGCCAAACAACAACTGCAAAAGTCTGCCTCTGAAATATTTCGTCCCATTACTAAAACGTTTGAAGAAACTCAGAAAAAAACTGATAAAAGGCAAGACCAACTAATTCGGCACATACAGCAACAGCTTGCCATTGAAGATAAACCTCGATCAATTTATACTGTGCACTTTGAGAGTGCTTTCGATAACGAAGAAAAAGAATTGCTTACACAAAACAATTTTGAGACTGATATTGTTGAGCTTGTAAAACGCGGGCCAGATTACATAAATGCATTGAAAGACAGAGCTAGATTAATCAATCAAAGATTAGGTGGTTTACGAAGAAGACGCGATGTTGATACAGAAGTGATTGATGAGCAAATAAAAACTTTTAAAAAGTACAGAGAAAAATTAAATAAATTATTAGGAGGAATGGAACTTACCGTTGGAAGAGGGCTTAAAGATCCCAACAAACTTTGTGAAAGACTTAATTTACTAGTAGCAGCCAAACAAGCCGGCAATAATAACAAACGTTTGGATCAAGAAATTGCAAACATTTTGAAAAAACTAAAATTGAACAAATGCATTTCACACTGCGACCACCAAAAATTATTTGACAATATATTAAAATGACATCAATACCACTTTTCTTTGACTCTAGGAAAGGACAAGGAAAATCAGAAGATTTTATAACTAGCTTTAATCCACCGTTGCAACTAGACATTAAAAAAAGTTACAAGATGTCCTTAATCAATGCTCAAATATGGTACTCTTGGCATAACATAACGAGCAGCAATAATAAATTTTTTTATTCACCAGATGGAGTAGCTGCACGATTATTATCAATTCCTCCAGGTAGCTATAACATTGAAGATCTCAGTAATGAAATCAAGTACTTGATGGAACAGAGACGTGATGAAAAAAATAATATAACTATAACACCAAATTTTAATACATTAAAATCAAGAATTGAACTTAAAAATGATTACACAGTTGATTTTCGAATTCCAAATTCAATAGGTGACGTTTTAGGATTCGGTTCGGCATTTTTGGGTGTAAATGGAATTCATAATAGTCAAAATCCTGTAAATATTACAAATATCAACAGCCTTCAGATTCATTGCAGCTTAATTGATGGAAGTTACATAAACGGAGCGTCTAGTGACTTACTTTATACTCTTAGTCCAAACGTACCACCGGGATATTTGATTCAGTTGAACCTAAGCAAAACATTTACGTTCCAATCAAAAATTTAAGTCAAATTGATAGTATTCGATTCTCTATAAAAGATCAAGATAACAATTTTGTAAATATGAATAATGAACGAGTGACTTACTACGTTCACCTGAGAGAGATTATGTAGTTTAACTATAAATGTTATCACAAAGAGAAACTAGATTTCATAAAAAGAAAATCATAGGTGGAAGTTTGCTTAAAAATGTTTACGACAAGGTAAGGAACGTAATCAGCACTGGTTCTAAGATTCTTAACAGAATTCCTACTGGAGTGAAGACTGAGATTAAAAAACTAGCTGCACCTTTACTGAATAAAGCCTTAGAACCCACAAAAAAGGCATTAGAACCAGTCTTAGAAAATATACCAATAAACAAGCGTATTATCAATGACAGAGAATTAGAAAATCTCAACGACAGATCGAGAGCTATCCTAAGTAATTTAATTGCTGGATCAGGATTTAAAAATTATATGTCTTAATTATAAAATGACAGAACTAACGAACCCATATTTGCAAATTAAAGAAACAAACTTAGTGGACAATTCAATTACTGAGTTCGAATATGTCGAATACCTTCCGAGAGACTACAATAACATGAACAAAGATGGTCAGCACATTATTGAAACAAAAGATGAAGATGTTTTTCTTCTATCGCATAAAGCATACCTAGAAATCAGAGGAAAACTTCAAACTAATGCAAATGCTAATTACAATAACAATGACGTAATTTCATTAGTAAATAACGGTTGGTCTTTATTTCAAACTGCGCAATATCAATTAAATAACCAAACTATAGAAAACATAAACCTTTATCTACCTCAAGCATCAACAATACTCAATTTAGTTAGCTTTAGTGATGATTATTCAAGATCAACCGCCTCTAACATGCTGTGGTTTAAAGACACTGGAACTGGTTCCTCATCTCTTAAACAAAATTTTGGTGGTGTAGCTGATGATGCGAATGCAAATGCTGTACGTGATGGTATTAGAGCAATCGTAGAAATATACAACAACAATCTACAAGCAAATATTGGTTTCACCGCAAGACAGAACATTACTACAGGAAATAAGCAAATTACTTTAATGCTTCCTCTTTCCCAAATATTTGGATTTTGTCGTGATATCGATAAGGTTTTTAGGGGTGTTAAACACAGTATAGTCGTGGATAGAGAAACATCTAATAACTATATTTTACGTGCTAATGGTGTTGCTGCTGGTAAGTTTAACATAAGTCATATCTCTTTGTGGATGCCTAAAGTGAAACCAAGTTTAAGAATTGAATCGGAAATAGATGCTATGTTAGTAAAAGGACATATAAAACAGCTATACTTTGAACAAATGAGAGTGTATCGAACAATGTTTCAGTCAACAGAAACAAGCATGACTTGGAGAATAACAACCCAGCCGGGAGCAGAACTTCCTAGGCATGTGTTTGTTGCGTTTCAATCGAGTGAACGAGATAACAACCAGCAGCTAAATAATATGATTTTTGACAATGCAAACTTAAGATGTATTAGTTGCAGAATAAACAGCATTCAATATCCTGAACGAGAATTTGAATGTAATTTTACTCCACAAAATAGAAATTATTCGCGTTTATACATGAGTTTTCTAGAGGCTGTAAACAAATACCAAGATGCCGACACGGGCTGTCAATTATCAGCTGAAGACTGGGCTAGTTTGTATCCAATTCATCATTTTGATGTTAGTAAACACAATGAACGACTTAAAAACAGCTCGGCAGATATTGAAATAAGGTTTAGTCTTGGTGGTAACTTTAGAAATATTGCAAATAACGCTGACCAAGCTTTCTATGTTTATGCAGTCGTACTTTCTGATAGATACCTTCAGTTAGAAGGACTTTCAGGTCGAATGAATATAATTATCTGAGTATAAATAAAAATGTATGTTAAAATCGGATTAAATTTATCACAATTTCAAAAAGAAAAAATAAAACAAGCTTTTCAAAACAAAATTGGGCTTACACTCACATTTAATAACCACCAGTTACAAGGATCAGACTTTCTTGGTTTAACAAAGACGCAAGTTAACAAAATAAATGATGCTAAAGCAAAAGGTTCAGGTGTTACTTTGAAGCTATCAAAACTACAAATTTCAAAACAGGGTGGTTTTATTGGAACTCTTTTATCAGGTTTAGCAGGTAGCTTGCTGCCCAGTTTGTTAGGAGGAAAAGGACTTGTGTTACCTGGATCAAAGGGTAAAGGGCTTATGTTGCCTGGAACAAAAAGACAAGGTAGGTCTTATCGCTTCGACGAACCTCAGATTCTCGGAAAAGGTTTAATGCTAGGAAAAAATTCTCCTTTCAAAAATGTTCCGATCTTGGGTTTGATTTTATAAAGTCTAATATAAAATGTACCACGATTACTCATTGAACTTAACACAAAATCAAAAGAAAAAAATTGCAAATGCATATAAAAGCAAAACTAGTGTAAGTGTTAGACTAACAAATGCACGTTTACAGACTAAAGGCAACGTTAGTTTGCAACTGACGAGTCGACAGATATATAGAATTAACAAATCAAAAGCGTCTGGACACGGTATACAAATAAACTTTAGTAAAACGCAATTGCAAAAACAAGGTGGTTTCTTAAGTAGCTTACTTAATTTAGGAAAACTAGTGTTACCGTTTTTAGCTAAAAAGGTTTTGCCAACTTTAGGATTAGCAGCTGCTTCCGGGGCCATCCAAGGAGCAACTAATAAAGCAGTAAATAAATGAAACCATTAACAAACTTAGACATTGATAAAATCATGATTAAGTGTGACAATTATCGAGGAACATTTAGCAAAGATATGTTACCAAAAGCAATGAATAAAAATGAGGCAGCTGTCGTAAACTTGCAAGATTATTTTGCGGGTAGTGGAACTCATTGGGTTTGTGTTTACAACGAAGAAAAATCAGATAAAGTAGAATACTTCGACAGCTTTGGACTTGTACCCCCAAATGAAGTTGTTAAATATATGAAGACTACAAACAAAAACATTATTTACAATGATGCTCAAATTCAAAATATTAACTCAATTCTTTGTGGTTACTACTGTGTGTATTATATAACAGAGCGAAATAAGGGGAGAACAGCAAACGAACTATTGCTAGATTTTCATGAAAAACCTACACCTTTTAATGAAATGTTTATGAAGTTTTATGTATCATATATTAAAGATGGAAACTTATTGTGTTAGAGAAAAGAAAAAAACTAAATGTGTTCCAGGTTCTGATGAAATTATAAAAGCAAAAGGAAATGGTCGCCTGATGTTACGTTGCATTTGTGCTAGTTGTGGTATTACAAAGCATAGTTTCATTAAAACCAACAAAAAAGGAGGCTTGTTAGACCTTCATGCTGCGATAGGAAAATTACCAAAACCAAAAGGTGGGTTCACTCTTCCAAGTCACAAGTACACTGGGCCATATAATCCTTTGGATAAACAACTTGATTCGAACGACCAACCTTTACCAGGCCAAGAACCTTACAATCAAATAGATGCTATTGCAATGAAACATGATATTTGTTATCGTGATAATGACAATAAAAAAGGTAAACTAAAATGTGATAAAGATATGTTAGACAGTTTATCGCAAACAAAAACGAAAGGTATCCGGGAATCGTTTGATAAAAAGTTAGTACAAGCAGCAATTGGAACTAAATATAAGTTGGGGTTAGGTGCAAAAAACGGGAAAAGGCGTCGTGGCAAACAGAACCAGCTGATGAACTACACAAACCAGTAAAGAAAAAGTTTCTGCGACGCCGAGTTATAAGCAAATCAATTGACGAAATATGGGCGGCTGATTTAGTAGAAATGCAAGAGTTTAGCAAATGGAATAAAGATTACCGATATTTACTTATGGTGATTGACGTATTTTCTAAATTCGGATGGATAGTCCCTTTGAAAGACAAAACGAGTAAAACTGTTGCTAATGCTTTCAAGAAAATCTTCAAAGAAAAAAGAATCCCAGAATTCTTATGGACTGATAAGGGAAAAGAATTTTACAACAAAAATACAAAAAGCCTGTTGGACCAACACAACATTAAATTATATTCAACTGAAAATGAAGAAAAAAGTTCTGTTGTTGAACGCTGGAACCGCACTATCAAAAATAAAATGTGGAAGCAATTTACAAAACAAAGTTCAACTCAGTACTTAGACATGCTACCTGAGATAGTTGATGAGTACAATAACAGCTATCATTCATCCGTGAAAATGACGCCTGTTCAAGCAAGCGAAAAAGAAAATCAAGGAATTGTTTACTATAATTTGTACGCTAAAATTAAACCAATAAAAACAAAAGCAAAATTTAAAGTTGGTGACACAGTTAGACTTTCAAAATACAAGCGAAAACTTTTTGACAAGGGTTTTACTCCAAACTGGACAGAGGAACTGTTTTTAATTTCTAAAGTTTTAAATACCAATCCACACACTTACGAAATCACTGATCTTTGTGGTGATTTAATTTCTGGAACTTTCTATGAACAAGAACTTTTGAAAACGAATCAAACTAAATTCAGAATAGAAAAAGTTGTTCGCAAAGATAATAAAAAAAAATCGGCATTAGTTAAGTGGTCTGGATACAGCAATAATTTTAATAGCTGGATTCCGATTGAAGAATTAGAGCAACTTAAATCTACATATAAATAAAAGATGTTTTGTGGATTTCAACCTTCAAACTTATCAGTTCCAGAAAATATAGAAGATATAAAACAAAAGTGGAATAAACGTGTTTTAACTTACTGTATCACAAACTTAACACCAAAACTTACAGAAGAATCGATACACAAACAAATTGATTCTGCTTTTAAAGTTTGGGATAAACCTACAGCACTTAAATTTAAAAAAGTACAGCCAAATGAGCCATGTGACATAAAAATTAGTTTTTGTGCAAAGGAACATGGCGATGGATTCCCTTTTAAAGGTAAAGGCGGTGTTTTAGCTCATGGATTTTATCCAGGTTCAGGAATTGGGGGTGATTTACATTTCGATGCTGATGAAGATTGGACAGACCAAGAAACACCTCCCAAACACAACTTATTTGTAGTAGCTGTTCATGAAATAGGTCATTGTTTAGGTTTAACCCATTCACAAAGTACAGATTCTATCATGTATCCTACTTATAAACACGAGTGGTCAAAAGTATCAAGTGATGTTCTATCAAAAGAAGACATTGAAAGAATACAAAAGGCGTGCGGTAAACCCAAAGTGAAAATATTTGATAGCAATGGCTTTACAATTAAAGTGAAACCTATAGAAAATAACAAAATCAAACTAATTATTGAAAAGAATTAAACGCGACTGAAGCGTAATTATGAGCACAAGTTGGTTACATGTGACAAGCGCTCAATTGCGAGTTTAATATCTCCTACTAACATCGGGAGGGGTGGACTGAGAACCACGATTTAAAAAAAAATTTGAAACACAAGGACGGTTTTAGTGCATTTTAAGTCATTTTGTTTCCAGTGCATTTTTTAAGAGTCAGGTGACTTGCTTTGCACTGAATGATTTTTATTGAGAATGGGCCGACTACAGTGCAGTCACGTGACCTCTCTTAATTTGAGACACAAGGACGGTTACAGTGCAGTCACGTGACCTCTGTGCACCAAACACGCCATATACATAACTACTATTGTTATAACTTACGTTCCAGAAATATAACGTTTTGTTTCAACCAAAAATGATTTTCTAAAGCTTGCTGTAAACTGGCATGAATATGCGAAACTTTTTCCAAGGATACCAAAACCGATCTGAAGTTTTTAGACAAGTGGCAATAAATGCAGGTCTCAAACTCAATTAAGGTTCTGTTACAGTAAATTGGACAAGAAGCGACTCAAAGCGACGCAAAGCAACCAAAACTTGATTTCATCGACAACTTGAGAAAGGTTTATACCAGTCACAAACTTCGCAAGTGGTTGTTTAATATCACTTGACAAAAATTTTTTTAAATGGTTGGCCTATTTTGAACAAGTTACGTAAGTAACAACAAGCAATGATTGCCAACCTTCGCTCCGGATCCAGTGAAACGCACCTTTAACCCTTTAACAAACAGTAGTTTCAAGATGTAGTAAACTAAAAAATTGTTGCTAAAATTTAACTCTACGGTTACCCAAATTACATATTGGCACAGTTTTTTTATCTTTATTTTTTTGTTTTGATGTAATATGAAGTTACATTTTTGGGGCAGATATGTCCCTTTGAGCATGAAGCGAAAAATATCTCGTTTTTTTTTGGTTAAAAATGTTTTTATTTCGACTTTATAAAATTTTGGCATTGTGTCAAGCTAATGACAATTAAATTTAAAAGGCAACAACACAGCAACTCATGGCATACGTACCACTGTTTTCCGTAAGCATTCCATATGCAGGGGTGACGGGGAGAGGGGGGTTGTGCAAGAAGGAGGCATTCACGTTTACAACATGTACGAATAGCGTTCAAAGAGCAGTTGCAAATCAATCAACGGGAAAAAGGCGCACGTAAATTGACCTATTAACCTTAGGTATACACATTGCACACTGCTGAGTAATAAATTATGATCCCCGCTCAGCTTGTGAATGTGTGCTTGTGAACGCCCCACCTCCTGTTGTTAACAAGATGGCGATATCCTGGAATGTATAAAAAGGAAGATATTGGTTGAACAAAAGACTATAACACTGCAATATCGGCATATCATACTAAATGAAAACCACGCTTTTCGGCACAAATGTACATTAAATAGTGATTCACGGCAAGCATTTTTAGACATTTTTTTACGCACAGAGGAACGCTCGTGTCCCAAACAAATAATGCTGTAGAAACTTTAAAGGAGTAACATTGCTGAGCAGCCGTGCCATTACTTTTGTTAGCATGAAGTTAAAAAAATTAACTATTATTAAAGCTTAAAAGATTAGTTTTTAATTGTAATTGCATTTTTTATTCACCAAGTTCTCTTGGCCAGGATACATCAAAGGAGACGATCGGTCTTCGTGTTAAGCTGCCACCTGCCAACCTGTCTATTACACACAGTAAAGGCTTCAGCACATTGCCCTTTCAATTGCTGAACGTCAAGCAGGGAAGCTGTGAATACCAATTTTTGTATTGTTTGATTTGACCCGACCGGGAATCCAACCTTGCTCTACCGTTTCAGTAGCATACTCTCTATCCACTCGACCACTGATCAGTAGAGCAGTGACTGCTGGGCAGTTGCTTACCTGATTTAGAACTGAAGTAAATCAAAGAATAGTCGGTAGCGTGGCCGAAAGGGTAATGGCAGCATTTTTACGACCACCTAGATTACGACGACCTATGACTTGGGCTCAATCCGAACCCTGGTCACGTTGTAGCGTCCTTGGATAAGACGCTTTACAATGATTATTTCTTCTTGGTGGCTTCGAGCAAGCAGCAAATGTAGTGGACATTTGAAGAAACCCATAGGAACATTGAATCACAGGAAAATGCTAAGCAGGTGCAAATTCCTTCAACCACAAAATAGTCATTTCAATAAAAAGTGCACGTTTTTTCCAATAGTTAGCGTCTAACACTGTCCGGTGGCAAGAAGATAAATGCGCGCTACAATAGCAACAACAAAAAATGCAACTAATGCAAAACTAATTGCACATCATGCGTTTGAATGAACATCTCAACCAAGCCTCATGAACATCTTTGAGGCATTAACACTCAAAAGTTGTGGCGTTCTTGAAATGATAGAATAATTGTTGTTGTGCATTTTCTCGTCTTGTCGTTGGTCAGCGTCAGACGCTGACTATTGGACGATCTTTTTTTCATTGTTGTAGCTACTTTGTGTGTGGAGAAATCCGCATACGCTTAGGAGTTTTCTGTGATCCAAGGTTCCTGGAAATTTTTCTGAGTTCTTGTCCACTGACTTTGCTGCTTGCTTGAACCAACTAGCAGAGATAATCATCGTGAAGCGTCGTATCCAAGGACAAAACAATGTGACCAGGGTGGGAGTTAAAGCCAAGGTATGCAATCAGGGTTGTTGTAAAAACGACGTCTCTACTTTCTCAGCCTCGCTGCCGACTTGCTTATAATGTGTTGCTTATCGAAGATTCCACATATTCTCACGTATCGAAGAAGTGCGCAATATATCTCGTTTAGTTCTGAAATTTGGACAGATTCAAAGATTTGACAAAGACTATTGAAAACATAGTGCTGCTCCACTGATATGCAGATCTTGGAAATTACTGGTTTGAGGCTACTGAGCATCACTTTGAAAAGCAATTAAATGAAACAGGACCAACAAAGTTATTAATTAGCAAACATGCAAACGTGTGTACATTGGTTGTTGCAATCATGATAACAATGGACTGGAGGTAGCTTTTGAGGCAACTTAACCCTTTTAGTTAATTAGAATTAAAACGGAAATTGACTCATTAAGGAAGCTAATATAAATATTCCACCTCAATTATAAAAAAACGTGTTATCAATTAACCCTTTGAGTGCTTTAAACGAATGTACTTGTCCAAACAAATCGCTTCTATCCGCGTAAAATGAATCTACTTGTCTTTCAAACGACAAGAAATTATAGCTTACTTTTTTTATAGCCTGGTGTTCAAACTACGCAGCTCTTGTTTCATTTCAGTTACCCTGTGCTTTGTTTGTTATCATACACACTTTATTCACATGACATTGGAAAAACCAGAGTTAGTTGTTCATGCCGTATTCATCGTGATTCATCGTGCTTATCTCAGACCAGAGATATTAGCCGACATTTTGAGACTGACAAAACTGAGGAATTGAGCAAGTGGCAGATTTAGTTCTGCTCTGTAACAGCAATTGTTGCGAGCTATCTGGCCTAAAGGCTACCTGCGCGGAAGTCTATGGAAGAGTCACCAAAACGTAGACCACTTAAAAAAAGCAATGAAAAAAATTTGTCTTCTCGCAGGAATCGAACCTGCAGCCTTTGGACTACTAGTTCACTGCTCTACTACTTGAGCTAGAGAAGACGTCTCCTCGTACACTAAATTTTGCCTATTTAAACCCAGCAACTTAATGCTTGTTCTATGATGTAAATAATAATTTAGTTGTGATGTTTTGACGTTTGTTGGCCAGAGCTTTTAATGTTTAATTGTTTGCGTGCTATCTGGCCTAAACACTACCAGAGAGGAAGCCTACTTTTTCGCATTGCTTGTTTTTAAGTGGTCGCCGTTCTGGTGACTCTTTTATGGGCTTCCGCGCTGGTAGCCTTTAGGCCAGATAGCTCGCAAACGATTAAATATTAAAAACTCTGGCCAGCAACCGTCAAAACACCACAACTAAATTATTATTAACAGCAATTGTTGCGTCGCAATTTTACACTTGACGTGCTAATCAATATTATATTGTAATTTTCGGTTACATCATTAGTTCATCCGCTTCAAGTTTTTTCCCTTGTTTTGCAGATTTTTTTGCTTTTTGTGTTGTTACTGGTATTTTTGTAGACTAACAAGTGATGGACTCGCTTTATGCGGCGTTGCGATTGGCTTTTCGGTGACGCGTCGCGCGCTTGATTCTTGTTGCACGCTAAATGGTCAACAGGATTTTCAACTCACGTTAATCATTTAAAAGGCTTAGGTTTTAGAGCTCGCTAGTTCAGTTTCAGTTTTTATTTTGGCGAAAAAAGATACAGTACATTTGATTACAAGAAAATTCAGATTCACTATTCCCTGCAAGTTTTGTGAGAAGTCAAAAATGTTAATTTATGATCACCTCTAAGTGTAGAGGCGGTTCATGAAATCTGCAAGAACGAATACAAAAAAACAAACAAGTTAAACTAATCAGAAAATCACGCAAAGCCAAAAACAATTTGAAAAATTGGAATAGCTCAGCTCTTCATGAAAGTGGCAAGCAGATCAACAAGAAGTCAATGAGTCAGAGTATCTTTCGCTATCAACGGGATTCAAACTTCTATGCTTAATACTGCAATATTCAGTAAAATATTTTTCAATTTAATTCTAAAACTTCACAAGCTTTGGTAGGTTTTAGTTTCGCGTGGAATTTCATTTGAATGTTTGGATCTAGTAATAAAATAGATTGACGGCAAATTGATTTTTCAAGCAAAAGGGTACGAATGTCGTCAGCTTGTCTTAGGGATCTACAGTGCACCGATCGACAATTTAATCTAAAGGAACCTTCAGAAAAGTTTGAAAATTGTTATGAAAAAAATTTATGAACTGAGCAACACACGTGAGTCTTAAACTCAACATGAATTTTCAAAATTCCATTTTTTTTTGTAAATATCATCATCATTTGATTTCAGAGTTTTGAAAATAAATTAGATATAAAAAGTAATTTAAAAAAAAATGTAAAATAGTGTTTCGGAGCATAATGTTCGGAACATCGAAATATCTTTAATATAAAACACAAAGCCAAAACAACTGGAAAAATAGCTTGACGTTTCATGAGACGATCATACTTCTCACATTGTCAAAAGTAATGAATGGCAAAAAAGCGTAAAGTACAACAAGCATTTAAAGCGTGAAAGAGAAGAAGCAGCAGGGAGGAGAAAGTTATTCATATTGCTCATGTGTTAAACAAATGCAGTGGCATGGATGCCCAGTAAACATTTAAATTGGGATTGTGTTATTGAATTAGTAATGAGTTTGGGTGACCAATAATTTTTGCCAGTGATTGGTTCGGGCAATTATTTCGGTTTCGTCGAAGTCAATTTCATGATCGGGGTTATCTGCCACATGTTTGGATGCATCAGTATCTTGTCTATTTGGCAAAAGGGGGTCGTGATTTTTTAACGGACCAATCAAATTCCTGGAAGTGTGATTAATGCACGTACTTTTACAGCTTCACGTGATACAATAAACAACACTAGAACGATGTAACTTATTTTGGTGCTCTTTGTAGAAAAAAAAACGCTTTAAATAAATGAACGTTTCGTTAAGTAAAATAAATGTAACTTTAAAATCCATTTTTTTCAAAGAAGTATTAATTTTTTTTTGTTATATGGCCTTTCATCTGTTTTACAGTATGTACGGAAGTTTCATTAAAATCCGTTTCGTGTCGTCCCTCTCGTCTGTTTTGGGTTTTTCCGATTGCTTATTCGCGAGAAAATTTTGGATTTTCTGGTTTAAGTAGTTTAAAGGAAATCCATGTTTCTCCAAATGATTTAAAATTTTTTGAAATTCATTTTTCCGTGACTGTGAACTATTTCAAATACTATATTCCCGGTGTAGTAACTTTCAACGAGATGCACATATTTTCGGACCAAGATGACAACTAAACACATTTGGCGAGGCTTTGTAGAACTTGAACAGTTAATTGCTTATAACAAAACTTTACGCCTAAATTTTTACAATGAAAACTTATGCAAAAATCGAAAAGGGACTCGTTCGAAAGTAGCGGAGAATTAAAGCTAAACATTTAGTGTTTATGCATGAATTGAATCGCTACCATTCAATATAAGTTTGTGCGAAAAAGGTCTGTAATAGAATAACATCACACCGATTTGAAAGTGTGTTTTTAATTTTACAACCCAAAAATGCGATTTTACTATATTATTAGCAATTAGCAAGCATCTTGGCAGTTGATATTAATCTTTAAATGCTATGGGCCGAGAAGAAAAATGATATGAAACAGGTAGTTGTTGGCGTAAATTTTATTCTTCTACAATTCCAAACTTAAATGTTTTCAAAATTGAATGAGTTTATTTGTATGCTGTGTTTTATGAAGAAAGGTCTCTATTAGTTGGCCAGTCGCGAAATCCATACCGGTTAAATGTAGCAAGGAAATGATAATGTGGCCCCTAATCGATAAGGAAATTCAAAATCACTAGCCAAGTGTAAAGCTAACGTTTTCATATGTTAATGTAATCATACTGTACTCAAAATAGAGTTGTAACAATTTTCAGAACAGCATGTGCCGTAAAGATATGTTCTTGGAAAACATGTAGAGTTTTCTTTATTACACCATCTTTTAATGAAAATACTTACAGTAGCTCTTTCGTAAATAAGAGGTTCAAAACATTTTGCAAAACATCTTAAAATCAAGACTAGATCGTACACGACTTACTAGGACTGGTTTCGTATCATTTATTTCTTGAAAAAGGATGCTTTTGGCACAAAATAAAAAGAGAGATCTTTGAGGAAAGACGCTAAATTCAAGAGTGAAAGATCAAGCAATAAATAACTTTGTGCGAATTTACTATAATTTTTTAGTTTATCGCAACTAAATCGCAACTAAATCTTTGTATTTAGAAATTTAACTTTTTTTTGCAATGAGATATCGTTTTTTTGCGACCACATTTATATAATCGTTTAAATTCTTGTGTTTGGCTGCTTTTTTGTGCAGTTTTACTAAACGGCAAATTGTCAGCTAAGAATCAAACATTTTTAACAAACAATTGCTAAACGGTCAACACAACAGTACTTACTCCTCGATCATTTATGGTTTTTTCGTGCTCTCTTATAGCAGATGCCAAAAAAGTGCTAAAATGCATTGATCTATTTCAAGCAATTTGATTTTTTTGAGATAGTAGAATTTAGAAATTATTTTATTATTTTGTCTACTTTTGAGTGTGAGATTTTGCTCAGCTGAATTTTTCTAGTCATTCTTGTAGAATTTCTTCAATTTTTTTTTACTGAAGCAAGCTTTGTGTTTTTATAAACTTTGCTTAGCAAAATAAGAGTCGTGTTTTCAAACTAAATTTCCAGTCTTCAAATAATTTAGATGCATTTGATTGTCGCTAGATAAATGCATTAATATTTTTACAGCATGCAATAACCGGCCGGTGGTGGATGACAGCGCAGGAGGGATAATGGCTGTAGCGATTGGGAACACTCCATCCGACCCCCCTTTCCTCCAAGGAGACCAGTTTACGTATGAATGCACTAGCCCGCTATTGTTTGCTTTGGATCCTAGCCTTCAAACAACGACATGTGAAAGTGATGGGAGTTTTACGCACGATGCTGCCCCGCCAACATGTGATCGAACTTGTAAGTTTTAAATGTTTCATTATGTCGCAACTGCTAATGGCATGGTTACGGAATAATTGTACTTTTAACTTTCTTTTGGTAAAGCGCTTATCAACTTAGGAAACGGGAAACAGCAATAAAAAAAAAAAAACTATCAAGAGTTTTACGCCTTTCTATGCTTCAATGTTGAACGATGACAACATTTTTTTTTTGCACTGAATCAGGTATTTTTTTTACTCTGAGCAACAATACACTTTTTTACAAGCAAATTACTTCAAGGGGTTTATATAGCCACAATTTAACGGAAGAAAGGAGAATTTTTTTTATTCTTTATTATTTTAGTGGTTACAAGAGAGAGAGAGAGAGAGAGAGAGAGAGAGAAAGAGAAAGAGTTATGCTACTTTTAGTTTTCTTTTTCAAGTTATCAAAAACGACCACATTACTTTGTGGTAACCCAACAAAAACAAGCTATGCTGTGGGAACGTAAACGACATCCAATGGCTTGTAGCAGAGAAAGAAGATGAATTAGAAACACGTCACGTGGGAACTTTCGAGAAAGATTTCAAATTAGCATCAGGCATTGGCGGAACTTTCGAGAAAGATTTCAAATTAGCATCAGGCATTGGCGGTCATCAATTACTTGACAGATTTTAAAGCCACATGAATAAAAATGACATTCATGAACTTTAAACATGCAAGCAAAACTTTTGGTCCTATTTTTAAGTATGTGTTTGAAATTCATTATTTTTTGAAATAATTTTCTGACTCACCTGAATTAAAAACTTGTCAGCAGCGTGGCAGAATGGGTAAAGGCGTTGTTTTTACCACGACCCTGATCGAATGATCTGGGTTCAACCCGCACCCTAGTCACGTTGTTGCATCCTGGGATAAGACGCTTTACGATCATTCTCTGCTTGGTGGCTTCGAATAAGTAGCAAATTCAGTGGACAAGAATTCGAAGAAATCCACAGGAACATTAGATCATTGAAAACTCCTAAGCAGGTGCAGATTCCTCCAATCACGAAGTAGTCCTGCTAATGAAAAGTGTGTGGATCGTCCAACAAGTTGGCGTCTGACGCTGTTCGGTGACAGGAGGATAAATATGCGCTACAACAACAACAACAAGCCGTAGCAATTAAACATTATTTCAGCACAACTCAGAAACACCACTCCATAGATCATGTTAGGATATTTTTATTTTGATGTAGGCTAACTTCATACTAAATCGAACGTTTTTGGCGTTTTACAGAGCGCCCTCATCAGGAAACTAAAAATACGGTAAATTAATAGCTAATATCACTTTCAAATAAACTAAAACATAATTAAAAGTTTTGAAACATAGTTAAAACAACTTTTAACTATGTTTTAGTTTATTTGAAAGTGATATTAGCTATTAATATACCGTATTTTTAGTTTCCTAATGAGGGCGCTCCGTAAAACGCCGAAAACGTTCGATTAAGTATGAAGTTAGCCTACATCAAAATAAAAATAGCCAAATATGATCAATGGAGTTTTGCTTCTGAGTTGTGTTGCAATATGGTTACTGAAAATAACTTCTCCACCGAAGCTATATAAACATTATTTTCCTACTAAGGTAACTACAACCACCAGCAACGTTATTATTGCCTCAAATATTCCGCTTTTACACAAATTTTTCGATCTTGCATTTCCTGCTCAGTGTCAAGCAGGAAAGCTGAATTTTTGAAGGCCACTTATTTTTATCTTTTGACATCGGCCCGGCTCGGAAATTAAACCCAGGTCCAACTACTTTCCTCATCATTTGTGACATGAGGTCTTCAGCACAAAACTTAATAAAATCTTACAAAAACTTCAGGACAGGAATACCCAAAGTAGATACCGCATGGCAAGTTTTAAGGTCCGCAACTGGCCTATCATTTGAGTGGTCTGAAAACCATAGCTGACTCGGCTTTGTTTCAGCAGCTAAATGTCCTGAAATCCCAAAAACCTTTAAAAGCTTAAAATTTACGCTTTCCGGCTGACCCCAAACTTTCTGATTAAGTGTATAGTTAAATTCAATTCAAAGTCAGGGAGCATCAAAACAAAACTTTTTTTTCGTTTAGAAGCTATATTAAATTAATTGAAAGGGGGGCAAATTTGCCCCCCCCCCCCCCTTGTACAATTAGGGTTAATTATGGTTTGAGCACTCTCAGTTAGGTAATCTCTTGACTATATGACCCTTGTCTTAGCCTCTCTCAAAATTTGCAACTCAAAACGCTATAGGCTATCTTAAAGATGTTTGAAGTTGCAATATCAACAATTCAACCAGCGAACAGCTGCAGCATTGTTCGAGCTTTGAAACGGCTTAGTTTAGCAATATCCATTAAATATCGTTCAAATATAGCCTGGAAACATTGCCAATCCATTTTGAAAGAACAAATTGCCAAACAAGTGGAAATTTTTTCGAAGCATAATGTTCGGAACATAGAAATATCTTAAATACAAGACACAAAGCCAAAATAACTGGAAACATATCTTGACGTTTCGTGAAACTACTTCTCACATTGTCAAAAGTAATGAATGGCGAAAAACACAAATCACAAGCATATAAAGCAACAAAAAGAAGCAGCAGCAGGGGAGAGAATTATTCATATTACTCATGTGTTAAACAAATGCAGTGGTATAGAGGTCCTGTCAACATTTAGCCAAATATAAGAGCGCCAAAATAAATTACATCGTTCTAGTGTGGTTTATCGCATCACATGCAGCTGTAAAAGCACGTATATTGGTCAGACTTCCAGAAATCTAATTACTTAGTTAAAAAATCACGACCCCAATTCGCCAAATAGACAAGATACCGATGTATCCAAATATTTGACAGATAACCCCGATCATGAAATTGATTTTTACAAAACAGAAATAATGGCCCAAACCAATCACTGGCGAAAATTATTGATCACCGAAACATTATTAATTCAAAAACACAATCCCAACTTAAATGTTGACAGGACCTCTATAACACTGCATTTGTTTAACACATGAGTAATATGAATAATTCTCTCCCCTGCTGCTGCTTCTTTTTGTTGCTTTATATGCTTGTGATTTGTGTTTTTCGCCATTCATTACTTTTGACAATGTGAGAAGTAGTTTCACGAAACGTCAAGATATGTTTCCAGTTATTTTGGCTTTGTGTTTTGTATGGAGATCTTTTAATCCTATTGTTTACAAGATATAATTATACAAACCGCCATCTAGCACTTTGTCGAAAACAAAATAGCTTACTGCTGGCTCATAGCCTATTTAACGTCTAACTTGAGAGTTTCAACAGCAAAAATTTCGACTTCAGATTAATTTGCATTCACCTAATTTCGACCGAATGATAGCACATTTTCAAAGATTAGTTTTAAATAGATTTACTTCAAAGTCAAAATGGTCTAAACAGTTCAGCAAAGAGCTTTACAAAAAAAAGAAAGTAGTGGTAAAGGAACATATCAAAGTTATTTTTTCAAACCCAGTTTCTACATCTCTTAAAGAAATGATAAGGCGAAGAGCTATTTTAACTTTCATTCCTTTGCAATAGTCCTCAAAGAAAAGGAAAATGTTATTCCATTGGATTTCAAAAAAAATTTGAGCATTTTATACCCAACCTCTCAAAATGAGTCAATTAGCCATTTTCCAGATAGAGGCTGGCGTACTGATCAACCTGCAAATTTGTTTTTTCAAATCGGCCCAGTGGTTGCTGAGATATTGATAGTCACCATTAGATGGCAGATGCGAGTATGAAAATTTTTTGAATTTAGATTTTACGAGTTTTACTAAAGATATCAACTTGGTTTTTGTATCTAAATAGATGTTTTTGGGGGCAAGGAATCATAATTTCAGGTTGTTTTTATGGTAATTTCTCAGTAAAGTCTGTTATTTAAAGTTTTTTTTAATTTGGGGCGCTAAGTTGAGGTCCGAAAATGGAAACGAAGGATTGCACAAAATAAAAAAAACAAATATCCTTTAAGGTCTTGACTACAAACATTTTTCATTGCTTTTTTGTTTTTTCATGACAACTGTAATTTTCATCACCAATGCTGTACTTTTTGAAAAAAGTTTACAAAAATTCCTATGTTGTTTTATCAAATTTTGAATTTATTGCTCGCTCCGTATAAATACAGATATTGATTGTTTCAGGACAATTACAGTTGCTTCATAATTATACAAGAAAAATATGGCTAGCCTATGCATCAAAATCAAGAAATTTACTTTATTGAGCAATAATTAGAGATTATTCTTTCCAGTGCTTCATTATGAGTTTACACTAGTTGCCATAAATGTTTTTCATTTGATTATATTTCACCAAATGATATCAATTAGCGATTGTTTGTGCAAATTAGGTTTTATAAAGTGCTAACTAAAATTAATCAGTTTTGATCATTTTCAACAATTTCGCATGCATTATTTTAGAGCTTCCATGCAAAACATTTAAAGTTTTTTCGTCATTTTAAGAGCAAAACGTTCAATTTTGTGGCCATTCATTCAAACGTTACGCAGTAATTATCAAATAACAAATAAAATTGATAAACCTAGACTGTTAATAGTATTGATTTAACAAATAAAGTCAATTAAAGTTTGCATCTCAATGTTATGAGGATTAACTTTTTAAATTGTGCTCATTATGCAAAAAATGTAGGCTATAACAAAGGCATTATTAAAAAGTACCATATTATCAAACATCTAAATTGCTTACTCATTTTGGTCAATACTCATGTATTAAGTAGTGTTGAGTGTGCATAGTTGTGCTGTTTTCTACTGGAACCTTGATATTCTTTTGTGCATGTGGTTTCAATTATCATTTAATTTTTCTTTATACTCGTTGTATTAGACTGAAGGATGTAACGAGTTTGCGAGGGTCTATTTCCGCATCATTACGCCCGAGCAACACTGCTCATTTCTAAGAAATACTGCAGCAGTGGTGAGCTGTTAGCAAATTTTTCTGATTTGACTGGCCTGAGATTTGACCTCTCACTCCATAGACAAACGCGTTACGGCTCCACCTAGTTGCCCGTCATTTAACTTCATTCCAAACGAAACTGCAATTGTACTATAAATAAATTTGCAATGCTAGTTTCTTATTCTTTCAAATGATATGCAGTAGCAATGATTTGGAGAACCCACGTGTAAATTATTTTATCATTTGCACCAACATATGAAGCAAGTTTTGGCAAAAGTCGATAAGTCGCATTTCGCCGTTTTAAGAAAATCGCGTTTAAAGTTTTAAACTTTTATTTGGCTCTATTGTCAAGTACAACATTATAAGCCAGTTATTACTGAAAAATACGTGAAAATAAACATAATTTTTTTTCTCAAGTAAAACATTTTAATCAAACAACTTGAAAAATACCAAAAACTCATTTTTTGAGAAATGCCACTTATCAACTTTTGCCAAAACATGCTTCATATTTGCTCATGATATTTTTTTGCGAAATTAGTTAAAAAGTATATAGAGGGTGTTTCAAAAGAAACATACCGGTATATTTTTGAGATAATGTCAGTATGTTGGTGCGTTACTCTTTAGCAAAGAGCTTGATTTTATCAGCCATATTGCAGCAACAGACAAAATTTTTAATATAGATATTATTTTTCATTAAACGCTCAAGGTTTTCGACAATTCTTCTGGTATATTTTGCTACAAGTTATATTTTGTACATGGTATATTTTGCTACATTTTGTATTTTGTCACAATTTGCTTATTTCATATTTTACCATTTATTTCTATCATTTATCATATTTCATTTATACATTTTATTTATTATTTTTATCATTTATATATCATTTTTTATTTATTTTATTTATTTCATTTATTTGTTTCATTTATTTTATTTCATTTATTTTAATTCATTTATTTTATTTCATTTATTTTATTTCATTTATTTTATTTCATTTATTTTATTTCATTTATTTTATTTCATTTATTTTATTTCATTTATTTTATTTCATTTATTCATTTCATTTATTTTACTTATTTTATATATTTTATTGATTTTATATATTTTATTTATTTTGCTTACTTTACTTTTTTCTCTTATTTCACTTATTTCATTTATTTCTTTTATTATTTATATCTTATTTATATTTTATCATATATTTTTCATATATTGCTTCTTATATATTTTCATAGTTTACTAGATGTTATATTTTGCACATGTTATATTGGCTACATTCTTCTTGTATATTTTGCACATGGTATATTTTGCTCTAAAGAGGATCAGAAGACCGATAAAATATCGGCTTAGAACAATTACCTTAAACTGTTTATTTTTGAGAGCACGCACAACCGCTCTTGACTATTGATTGCCAAATTGTTGTATCTTCCGTTTGTTTTTTTGATGAATGATACTGGAGTGTGATTTGTGTTTGCAAAAGTCTTTCTTTGGGTGGGAATTAGTGAAGCTTTTAGTGTCAAATTAGTTGAAAAATAGTGACAAATTTTCGTAGCTAATAAGTTAATATATCGGTTATCAATATCGGTATCCGCCTAAAAACTTCCGAAATATCGGTATTGGCCTAAAAAAGTCATATCGATCGAGCTCTAGTATCGAAGTTACACCCATACCAAAGATATAGGACTTTACGGTACACCTATGGATGTAAAAAACTGGTAATTTTTGTTTATAATAAATTAATTGTGGTGTTTTGACGTTTGTAATTTTTGATTGATACATTCAAATCTAATATTGTTGGCAGAGGCTTTTAGTGTTATGCTACGCAAAATACTGAATAAGAAAATTGCTATTCTAGCCCTAATCCCAACCCTAACGTTAATCCTAACCTACACTCAAAATCTAACCCAAATCCTCCATAACTTTAAATAAGGATGTATGAGCGCTCACTCAGTGCTCTTTCATTCTCTTTATGGGACTTACATAACAACCATAACATAACACTAACCACTTCCAATATTGCTCAATGACAATACTAGGCTAATGCTATGACGTAACAACAGGACTGTGGGTTAGACCTTTTTGGCATAAACAAATTTTGTGAAAAAATTCAGTCTTTATATTTTAAAAAGCCATACCAGTGGGCTAACCGATAAAGCACATTATCTTTCATTATACTCCAAACAAATAATATTCAAATTTGTAGGTGAAGTATCTTATCTTAATTTTTTTTCTTTTGTGGATTAAGACTACATTAGCTCTAAGCATTTCATTTTCAGAATGTCTGCCAAGTGGCTACCAGTACCCGACTGAACAGCATCTGAAAGAATTTTTCAATTATTGACAATTTGTAGTCGTAGTTCAAAAAACTCAGCCTGCAATTGGTTAAGCTGATCAGCGATGTACCAGTGAGCTAAATCAAGCTTAAGACAATTTCAATTGAATTAAACTTGAAGTATTATACTCCAAATCCCAAATCTTTGCTGTATGTAACTACTGTAAAATCTTATTCTTCACATTAGCTCAAATTTAGCGTCTTTGAAATTATTTGGAAGCCAGAATATTATTGAAACCCATGCGAAGCATTTGTTGTTGTTTTGTTTGAAGAAAAACATAGATTTTTGAGGATAATTTGACTTTATAGCAGATGCAGACCTTTTTTTATTTTATTCATCATTTTACTTCTAAAACTTTTAGGGATAGAGTTTTTCTGCATCTGATTATTGCGAGTTTTTGCAAAAAAAAAAAACAACTTTTGTAAAGTTTTGAGGGATTCCAGCTTGGGGATTTTTATCTAATTGATCTGGAAACAATAAAGTAACTGTAATTACATCTTTAGTTACCAAGTTGCTTTAGATAAGAGACAGCAAAGGGACATTTTGGTCTTCGAGTCAAGCTGCCATTCGCCCATTGGTCTACACACAGCACAGGCTTCACACTGATCTTTTTTTAGCTGAACTTCAAACAAGAATGCTGTAAATACTGAATTTTTATAGTCTTTGTTTTGTTCTGACCAAGAATTAAACCCAAGTCTACAGTTTCAGTAGCAAATGCTCTATCCACTCGACTAATGATCAGTGCAGTAGTTGTAAACTACAATATGTTTGTTAAGATAATTTTGAATGATAAAACATTGTCTATACAAACATAAAAATCATTTCTAATTGTTATCTTGGGATTCTGACTATAAATTTAGCGTGTCGTATGAAATGCATGCATCTGATATTTCAAAATCCAAACCACTCAATTTTTTACTTAAAGTTTGCAAAAAAATGCAACACCTATAACTGGGTTGCAGGGATTTAAAAGTTGTCCAAAATCGTTTTGTATAGTACAGTATTGAACAAAGAAGGATTTTAAACAAAAACGCAGGGTTTAAGCAATACACTTTTTTGTTTTTTATAAAAACCAGTAAATTGAACAAACTTTAGTCATGATTACTGTTAAACAAATCAAAAATGGCAATACCAAAAAGGCCCAGCAAACTCTGCTGATTACGTCCAAATGCGTTGTACTAGCATATGTTATTAAAATTATTTTTTTCATGCTAAAGCTGGCATTATTCTCAAATTATTCTTAAACCTAAAACAAAAATATAAATTTCGTGCTCCTTTGCAATTCTTTTCACTAAAAAGCATTTTAATGTGTATTATTGGCATGCCAAGTGTTTAACCCATCGTTGAAAAATTAAAAATTGTTCTCACTTTTTTTCTTAGCTAGGGAAATTTTTGACTTATTCAACTGAGCTCATATTTTGTGCAAACTGTTTTGAGATAAATGGTGGCTTTTTGTTACCTTTACATTGATGGAAGTGGCTAGTGTTACGTAACATAACGCCCATAAAGAGAATACGAGAGCAAAAAGTGAGCGCTCATTTACTCTTTTTTGTTTTTTAAATTATTGATATGGTTTGGGTTAGATTTTGAGCTTAGATTAAGACTAATGTTCGGGTTAGAGTTTGGGTTAGGTTTAGAGCTACAGTGTAGAATAGCAATTTTCTTATTCTTATTTCTTACATGACATAGCAGCAGCCTCTACCTATACTTATTAACTGGAAGACCGCAAGGATACTTCACAGTTTCCTGGCCAATGGCAACTTGGCAAATAAACCTGTATTATACTTATAATATAACTAAAGCGAAAAAAAATTTTCAAATTACCATTTGCGATCCGGCTTATACCGCACAACCAATGCGATGCTTTTCGTAGAATGATGAGTTTTAAAATATTATGTGCAATGATTTCCAAAATCGAAGTTTGAATGCGTGATAAACAAAGCTAATTATTTCCAGAAAATTACCAACTGCAGATCATTTCTGGGAAAAATCTATACTATAGGAAGGTCCCTTCTTAATTTTGACTGGTTTTTTGAAGTTCAATGAAATAAAAATATTTACATAACGAGAAAACTTTTCATATAATTGTTCAAAAAAAAAATACTGAAAATTCAAAAAACATTTTAGTAGTACACTGTAGAACTGTATGATGCCGCATATACAAATACAGTACGTTAACAAAATCAAAATAAGCAGCCCTTTTTTTACCATGGATATTATTCCGTAGGTCTAGTTATGTAATGCAAGCCTACTCTGAGTTGTTCCTGTATGTCTTTAGGCCTAATCTTTTTGTCAAATTTGCATGATGATTGAAATTCAGTCATGCCTAAACAATTTGTCACTAATCCAGTTCTTTTGTTTTTGTTTGCGACAGAAATTTTTTTTTCTTTTAAGGCACCAGTACGCTAAGCAATAATTTTCTTTGACTTGGCCACCTATCATGATACCAAATCATACATTCATGGCAAAGGACTATGATTAAGATTGGCGTTTTTTTGACGTTTGTAGACAAAATAGTCTTAAACGCTATTTTGCCTCCAGCTCCTAAATAGCCCAGTAGTCCTAACCCTGAACTGTAACCTCACTGCCTCAGACCTTAACCTAGCCCTAACGCTAACCCCAACTCTTAATCCTAATCCAAAGAGAGGGAAAATACTATCGCTGTTTTGCCTCTTGAGACAAAATAGCTATCGCCACTGAAATTTGATCAAAATACAAGTTACCATACAAGTTTAAATTTTTTCTATGGTAGTGTCTGCTGCACTGGTCCAGTTCTCGATACAAAAATGCTGCTGCACCAGCAGCCAGTTATATTGCTTTCTTCTCATTAATTCAAGTTAAATACGGCACTTTGACACATCAACTCTGAACTACGTACTGGTAGCCCGGTGGTGTAGTGGTAAGGCACTCGCTGGTTAAACTCAATGTTCGAGTTCCATTTGTGCTGAACGCGCTTGGCTTGTCTCGCGATTAAGCACAATCATGCTGTGTTATTTTTATTTCTTTTTTCTTCAGAACGTTGCATTAGACTTAGAGTTACCGGTAGGGTTTGGGCAGCAATGCCAGCTTGAGAGATAGTAACTTGAAGTGCAAAAACAAACGATCGGTGCAGCAGCGATTTCATGTAGAAAACTGGACCAGTGCTCTAGACACAGCCTTCATCTAAGTGCGTGACATACGTAGGCGTATTTCATAATACAGCTGCACAAACTTTTGGGGCACAATTTACCCCTAGATAGGTCTGGAAAAAAGTTCCACATAGGGCTAATTACCGAAACAATAATCAACAATTAAATAGGTAGGCTAATATAAAAACATACCGTAGCCTACCAGTAATAACTGCAATTTTACTTTGTTTCATGTGTCCGAAATTACCCTTATCAGCTTATTGACTCTGACTGAAGTTAGGGTTTGAGATCGATTTGGGGATAGTTTTAGATTAAGCATTAGTGTTTGGGTTAGATTTGAATCAGAAATAATAAAAAAGTAGATGAAAATTTCCGGGGAAATAAAACCTTCCAAATATAATACCGGTAATAAATAGCCAACTGTAACTTAGCCCAGTAGCCTAAAAGCCATTTTTACAAGACAATGCTAAATCATGGCATGGTAAAACTAACCCAAGCACTGCAACACAAACTGTTAGAACCATTACCTCCAATCCTAAACTTAACACCACCCGTAACTCTTAGCAATTGCTTAAATCTGTAAATTTTTGCCTGAAACCATCCACTCAAGCACTAATGCTAGGCTACTGTAAATACTTGAAAAACTAGATTTTGTCATACTGTTCCGCTTCAGTGATTTTGTTTTTTCGTTTTTGAAATTTGTAAAGGTTTTTAGCTGAACCATCTTTTGTTTTACAAAGAAATTAGACTAAAATATATAAAAATTACTGATTGGTGTTGCTGATTACTTTGCACAAAAGTAAGAAATGAGTTTTAAGTAAGGTTTGGCCTCACCGTAACAAAGTTTTTTCGAGTGCTTTCTCCAACAAATCACAAAAATAAACATGGATTTTCGACATAATAACGCGTAGGCCTTGTTTCTAATTCTGATCCCTGTTCAGCACTTTTGCAATGAACAGCGTAAATTAATAACAAAAAATTGTCGGTAGTTAAGAAAAATTTTTATCCAGCAATGTTGGCCTGGGGCTGGCATCCAACGTTGGCCCTGTATTGACTGAAATACATAATGCCGATGTTGGCAACCGATGTTGAGCCAATATTCCACCAACGTTGGCTGAATCGTAATAAAAAAAAAAGTATTTTTGGCAAATTGGATACCTATAAGTAAAAGAAAATGGCCCAGAATCATTACACAATCGTGAAAAAATTCGAGGAAACTTACTACTACAATAATTACGGTTTTTGCAAGGATGTTGTCAAAACATTGGCGACATTGGCAAAGCGTTGGCAAATTTGCCGACGTTTTTCCTACCCTGCTAACTGATGGCCAAAATTGGCCGGATGTTTGCTGGGAATGGTCGAAAACGTTTAGCATTTAATAAAAAACGATATCTGTATTAAAAATTTTGTCTATTGGTATGTTACTTTTGAAACACCCTGTATAAAGCTATTGCAAGGATTAAAATTGTATTTTATAACAAAAATGCTCTATGAACCATTGCAACAATGACACCAATCTTGTGATTGACTAGCATTTATTATATTAATCAGCAAGACCAACCTAATGCTATGTATAATTTGTGGCCTAATCCTTTAATAATGTTTATTACATGTTACATGCAGCCGTATTGTTAGTTGCTCAGCTGCATTGTATGGTAAAACTAAAATACTCAAAATTTGCCTCTTTTCATATCCATACTTTCATTTCACTTAAATGAAAAAATTTTCATGTGCTGGTTTGTTGCATTATCTTGGTAGCTGATAGTCTGGTTGTGATATAACGGCAAAACACATTGTTCTGTTTACGCACATTGCTAATCAATTGTCATTCTAAATTTTTTATCAAAAAGAAAGAACAGCCTTTATACTACCCAAAAATATTTTTGCTTTAAAATTTTATTCAATCCTCCATCCCCAACTTTGGTCCCAACTTTCCCTCCAAAAACCTAAAAAAACTATCAAAACACAATTTTATCGCAAAATTAGCCTTAATTCAACCCCAAATTTAGATTCTCCATCCCCAAAACATATATTTTGACACAAAAACCAACTTTTTGCTATAAGTAAGGGCCTCAAAATTGATTTTTGTATTTTTACATACTCTCGTCGACATCTATCGGTGACTTTCGATATCTCATTAACGGACGGTCTGATTTCAAAGAAAAATTGTTTATATAAGTTGTGCCATTCTATGCAGAAGATCTGTAAGCATTTTATATAAAATTTCCAACCTAGGGTATTTAGCATTTGTTGAAATATAATGGAACAACCCGAAAGTGAAATGGCATTTGTTTAAAGTGTTCATTTGAATCAAATTGTTCCCCTGCTATTGGTGCTTGCGCAAGAAACTGAAAGCAGATATACAAACCGACATCATCAATGTTTGAGTGAAAGGTTGTTTTCAGATTGCGACAATCCCCCGATGATTACGGTAGGAATGGCTGGTAATATCATGCGAGAAGGATCTGTGGCTTCAGCACCGTATGCAGTTGATGATGTCATAACTTATACTTGCCAGACTGGTTGGTTTCTTGTTGGAGAAACAACCAATAGGTGCCAGGGATCACCGACGTTTCAATGGACGCTGTTGCAAACAAATGCACCGCGATGCCTTCAAGGTAAACACATGGTTAATACGGTTGTTTGTTTGTGAAAAATGAAACTTCTGCTAGGGCGGTTCAAGTTCTGTAACCTAATATTGCTTTTCTCAATTGAAGCGTTTAGAACTAAAAATGACTAAGTCACGAAATAGCAGTTTTGAATTAGAAGCATTTAAAGTTTTTAAGCAAAAATTTAAATACTAGGTACTCACATTTTTTATGTTTTGACTGGTTATTATTATTGGTATTAGTTGCTGAATAGATATTATCAACAATAATTATTCGATTAACTTTTATAAAAAAATTTAACAAACAAATAAACTTTTGGACTTAGTCATTTTTGTCCCAAATTTATGGATTCAGTCATTTATAGTAACAAAATCAAGTACTCAGAGTGCAAAGTGGTAGCGCACTTTTTAGAGATTTCTTAAACAACATTTTGTTTTTATTTAACTGCTTGCCAGAATCATTTTTACGATTAGAGGAAAGTGAGGACATGAGTGCAGGGCCGGATTTGGTGTGGAGTACCTCGAGACCCAGATTTTGTTGAAGGTCCTGACGACCAACTTAAAAAGTTTCTTGTGTCTTGGAGATTGCTATTTGTGGTACCCAGAATTTATAAGGGCCCTGGAAACTCTTGTTCCCTTTATATATCTGGCCCTGCCAGGAAGGTTGAGCAATTTTATTTCCACTTGGAAAGATTGACGCTCGCTTCGCGTGTTCCTTTGTTTTTTTGCTCGGTCATTTTCCAACTATCGAGTAGAAAGTTTTAGAGTTTTGCTTATTACTCGAGAACGGTTTGTTTTAGCTACATGAAATTTTGACAGCAGTTTGAGATTATAGAGTTACATGCAGAGGTGGGCGTTGCGCAAAATAGTTCGCAAGTTTCGAAAGTTGCGCAAATTGCGCAAGTTGCGCAATTGCGCAAGTTGCGCAATTGCGCAATTTGCGTTGCGCACTATGCCTTTTTTTTCCGCTCTTGCGCAATTTGCGTTGCGCTCTATGCCTGTTTTTTCAGCGCTTGCGCAATTTGCGTTGCGCTCTATGCCTTTTTTTCAGCGCTTGCGCAATTTGCGTTTGCGAATTGTTAAATTTAGTGTTTGTTGCGCTTTAATTGTGAAGTTTTTTTCCAAGATGTGCAATCACAAAATAATTTTTAAATGTTGATCTATATGACCCTGTCAAAATATAAATAAATTTTGATTTTACAGATTTAACGCATGATCACGAGATAGTTGGTACAAGCTGATTGCTAAGAGAAAGATTTTTTTTTTCTTGTTTTATTTTCTTCTGCGTTATCTACTTTTTTTTCTTCTTTTGTTTTCTTATGCGCTATCAGCTTTTAAACCGCTAACCGTGCTGTTTTTGAAGTTTGAGCGATAGAATATATCAAGGAGGACTTGTGTGTGACAGAAATCAAGGTTGCCAGTTGAGACAGAGTTGTAAGTCGAGCCGGGCTTTTCGGGTCGGGTTCGGGCCAAGAGTTGACAAAATTTTCGGGCTTATTTCGGACCTGAATCGTACTTTTTGTCTTAAGTGCACAAAAATTCAATTAAAATAACCTTGCAAAATTGCTAGATTTTTCAGACCTAACCTAACTTTCGGGCATGATTTGGGCTTCAAAATAGCTTTCAGGTTCGAGCCGGGTTCGGGCTTATATTTTCGGGTTCGGGCCTGAACTAATCGGCCCGTTTACAACTCTGAGTTGGGAGATCTTCCTCAACTGGGGTTCTCCAAAAATTTCGAACTTTTAAACCGTTAAAGCTAGATGAATCAGATTTTTTAAATGGATAGAAATCAAAAATAGACTAAACGTAACAAAAATTGGAGGTGCCACAATGGGGGTTTGCCCCAAACGGGCCCTTCAAAATTCAAACTTTTTAACCACTCACGCTGGACTCATAAAATTTTCAGGGTGGGCAAATATAAAAAAACGTTTTTCCAAATGGGGCTCTCCAAAACTCAAACTTTTTAACCTTTTAAACTGGATACATGAAATGGTGGTCCACAAATTTTCAACTTTCCTATTTGAAACAACCTTTGCATTTCTGCACCATCAGCTTCTTCCGAAAGATGCTTCTCCAATGCAGACTTGACTGTGAGCGAATTCAGAATGCAACTAAGGGGTGAACAGTTAAAAGCGCTCAATGTCATGCACTGCAATATAGCGCTGCTTTAATTCACCAGTCGTTTAACAATTTTTTTTTAATATCGGTGGTGGTTGACTGGTTGTTCACTTTTTCAGCAAATTAGGTTAATTTAAGCCAGATTAGGATTCGGTTTTAGCTATTGGGAATAATTCTGAAATAACCAAGTATTCTGAAATGCCCATTCCTAGTAGTAGTACGTGTGCTTCAGATAAGCTATATTCAAGGGCTGCCCAACTCGTAGCCTGCTGGCCACATTTGGCCCGCGAAGCTATTTTGTGTGGCCCGCGAGGTCTTTTTTCGTGCTTGATTTCCTCATGGAAAGGCTTACCATTTTCTGGCAAATAAAAAGGTCTAACGTTGGTCTTTGCCATCAATGCGGCTAAAAAGAGGCCTGAATTTCTAGGTAAAAACTCTTGGTAAAAATGCATAACGCCCGCAATAACTTTTCTCCCGCAATTGTGGCCCGTGCCAGTAAAAAGGTTGGGCAGGCCTGCTATATGCTGTATACGGCTGAAAGACAAAGAGTAATGTATTAAAATTATATCAGGGATCGAAATTAACTTTTTTGACAACTTGGCCGTCGGGCAAATGTTATCAAATGTCTATTTGCCCAAGAAAATTTCAATTTGCCCCCAAAAAAAAGTACTCTAAGTTTTGAGGTTAGCTTGGAAATAAGCACTGAATTTGCAAAATACGCGTACTTTCGAGAATCAAGTTTTTGTGCGCGATCGTTAAGATAATGTGATGCAAGCAGTAACTTTTTCCAATCATGCATCAGCAAAAATTGATTTTTTGATTGTAAATATTTCATTTAATATTTAACGATCATAATTATTAATTACCGTTGTGGTTTGTTGCAAACGTGTTTTTATTAACGAATATTTTGGAAACTACACCAGCTAGAAAGCTAAAAGAACTTCAAAATAATCATAACAAAAAATTGCAAAATTCTTGACGTTATCTTCATGCAGCGCAGGGTAATACTTGTGGTATCTGAAACAGCTGTTAGCGTGGCAAGCGCCGGAAAACTTTTCTAGAAAAAAAACGGAACATTTTGTGCCAAACAGTTGCTAAACGCGTCTAAGAATCGAAAAATCTGCGTGCGATTAAGACGTGTTAATTGCGATAAATAATGTGCGTAATGTTAGACAATGCATTAATTGTGATAGTTACAAAGTGCTTACTAAAATAAAGAAAGGAACAGCTTTCTCTACGTACAAATTTTACTTTATTGCAACAAAACCGAGTAAATTGCGTCTTTAACTAATCTTGTTTGAAGTTGTCTAATACGCTGTATTTTGTTAAGTTGCCACCGGGGAAGTTAAGCTAAAAACTAACTTCCCCACAGCGATTTCAGCTTGCCTCGGGCAAGCGGGCAGGCGTTAATTTTGAACCCTGTATTTAGTTTAAACTACCTCACTTCATAAGTACGAAATACTTTTTGTTTTTTGTACTGTAATTAGTTGCCGAAAACTTGGCCTCTACAATAGGAAAAAGATTACATAAAAAAGGTCGAAAGAGCAAACGACAAAATCACCCAAGATTGCTTTCCTGCCTACAAGAAAGATGCGTGGTTGCAAAAATTCAAAAGATTCAACACTGCTATTCCTAGTTTGGCCACCGTCGAGAGATTATTTGCTATTGGTTCTGATATTTTGCGATCGAAACGATCGTCTATGACGAAAGAAAATTTTGAAAAGTTTGTTTTGCTGCATGAGAATGAAAAGTGTTTAAAAAAGTCAACGCATTATTTCTGAATGTGAGTGAGTGGAGCTTTTTTTGTTTTGGTGTTTATTTATTTTTATTGCTCTTTATTTTTATTATTTTTTTTGTTTTAGAGCTTGCTTTTTTCAACAATAAAAATAATTCTTTTTTCGGTCTTAGATAGGTGCCTTTAGTTATAAAAGCTAAACGCAATGCAGTTGGTTTATTCCAGGGCAGCTTAGCTGAAAATGGTACAATGTTTGTACTTTCATATTTTTATACTTAACACCATCGTCTGCAGCGCGCTTTTGAAACTTCGATTATGCAAAAATTTGCACTCAAAAACTTTTTTGAATGCCGAAATTTGTGTGCGCTTCTCAAGCAATCAATTCGTAGTTGCGCTGTACTATTTTCAATTTTTGGTTGCGGAATTTGTGTTTTCGCTTTAAAACGTTTAGAATTTTCGTTACGGAATTTGCAATTGCGCTTTAAGCTTTTAAGATTTTGGTTGCGAAATTCGCGTTTGCGCTTTAAGCTTAAAAATTTTGGTTGCGGAATTTGCACTTGCGCTTTAAGCTAAAAAAATTTTGGTTGCGGAATTTGCGCTTGCGCTTTAACCTTAAAAAATTTTGGTTGCGGAATTTGCGCTTGCGCTTCGAGCTTAAAAATTTTTGGTTGCGGAATTTGCGCTTGCGCTTTACACTAGAAAAATTTTGGTTGCGGAATTTGCGCTTGCGCTTTACGGTGTGTTTTTTAAACGCCCAGCTCTGGTTACATGCATGTGCCAAATTTTGAGGCAATACGTTTGGTGACTTTGGTTTTTGGACCCGAAAACTGCCCCAAAAGTTTGGCGTAAAAACAGGTTCTATTCAAAAGCGGCATAAGTACGGTAAAATATTTCACATGGTAGTACGTCTTAAGACACCCTTTCATCCCTACCAACCCACTTTTGGCCGCAATGAGGTTTTTTTCTTTCTTTTTTTTCTTCCTAAATCTTGTACGCTCTTCTCCTAAACCAGAAAACATCAAAATCCAATTTTTGTAAAGTTGTTGAGCTGCAAACGCAATGTTATCTTCGGAAACTTTTGGGGGCAATTCGTTTAGACCCCCCCAAAATAGGTTCCCAAAAATTACTTTTTTAAACGGCTCGAGCTAAGATGCCAGTTTTTTTGATATCAGTAGATATTTAACAGACAAACATTTTGACATAGTTTGGGGGTACCATATCCCAACACCAGAAACCCCCAAGTGGACACCGCAAAAGCGATTTTTTGAACGGCTTAACTTAGGGTACCAGTTTTTTATGATATCAGTAGATATTTAACAGACAAATATTTTGTTTGACATGGTTTGGGGGTATCACTCCCCTTCGACCCCCCAAGTGGATCCAAAAGAAATCAGTTTTTTGGATGGCTTAACCTATGGCGCTATTTTTTTTTGATATTATTTAACATTAAAGAGACAAATGTTTTGTCATAATATTGGGTTGCCACCCTTCCAAGGAACCCCTGTCTAAATGGATCCCCAAAAATCACGTTTTTTAACAGTTTAAGGAAGGGTGCTAGTATGGTCATAATATCGGTAGATTTTTAATAGACAAATATTTTGACAAAGTTTGGGGGTACCATCCCGCCGTAAACCTCCCTAATGAACTCCCCAAAGCCAATTTTTTCTACGGATTTAGCTGAGGTGCTAGTTTTTGAAATCAATAAATGTTTGCGTTGGTCGTTCTAAGGAACTGCTTCTTAGCAAGCTCTCATCTAGTTTTTTAAAATTTTTTATTCTAAACCAAATGGCAATTTTAATCAATTGATAAATTCTTTTTCAGCTTTAAATATGTGGATAGCTGAAAAGGCATTGGCTTAAAAAGGTTTTAAAAAATGGGAAGTTTTTTTGTTCATCATGAACTACAAATTCTGCATTTTCAAAAAAATGGAATAGCACTGATAGCCTACTTAACATAATTTACTCTTGCCGTACTTAAGCTGCCCCAATTGCTTATGTGACTAAGAATAGGAAACCTGAAAAACTTTTGTTCTAAATAGAATACTGTTAGACCTAACCAGTAAACCGTTTGGTACCAACCGTACCTAATCTTTAGGCCTATACATCCCTGCTCTAATTACAAAAACTAATCAGTTAAACATTGCCACATGTTAGTAATAAAATTTAAATTACTATATGCAACTACACCTTGCCTCATACCTATAAATTATAAGCCCACTTGCGCATTTGTGCAACAATCTCATCTACCTAACATGTGTTTGATTTCTTGGTGACTAAGCACAAACTTCTGCTGAGTCACATGATTGTGCAATTTTGATTGGCTGATTTTGACTTGGTCATTTTTTCTCCAAAAGAAGTGGACTTGAGTATTTCTAACCCAAAAAATGTTGCTCTCTGAAAAAATACAACCTCTGGTAAATGGACTTAGACAGCACTTTGCCGAAAATTACATAGCACGGGTTGTGAAGAATTCAAGAAAAATGCATTGTGGGTGAAATCTCAAATTTGATAAAATGTGACTTAGTCATTTTTAGTTCTAAACTCTTCTTTTGTTTTTTGCAGGCATGGTTTTGGTCTTTGTTTTTTTTTTTTTTTTTTGCATTAGAGTATTTCAAGTACCAAAAAATTGGACTTGCGAAGCTTTCCTGAGGTAATCAAAGATGTTTTAGAATTATTTGCACGGTGGACAAGTAAGAAAAATTTTCTTGACGACGTGATTTTACTTGCATGAGTCAAAATGAAAGAAATGAATAAAAATCTAGTGGTACCAATAATAGTAATAAGCTTAATAATAATGAAATGAATGCTTATATACGGCTGTTCAACTTTAGAAAAAGTCTCACAGTGCTTTAATGCTAGAAAATGCAGCAAAATGCTCGTCTTCAATTTTGTTTCCTGGCGAATGTATCCGTTAGGGTGTAAAACATTTGGATACCGGTATTGAAAACGCAAAATAGAAGCAGGATAGAAGGGCAAATCTTTTTAGGGTCATTTTTTAATTTCAACTTGCATGGGTGTTAGATTTTTGCCTTGAGTCAAAAAAATGGGAAACTCAATTTTTTTTGAAATTGGACCTCGTTTAGATACTGCACCCGGGGCTTTTTTGAATCGCGCCTCTCTAATATGAGAATACTCATAAAATTGGTAATACTAGTGCCAAATATGCTACATTGGACTATTGGTACTAATTTTTGTTATTTTTCAGAGAAAAAGATAATGGTGATCTTTAAGTTAGCATAAGAGTTATTTTTAAGTTGTTGAATTTTTCTTACAGCTTAATTTTTTCACAAGCACATTAATTTTTCAGCATTTTGTTTCAAGCTTTACCACTACCGTTTGCATAAAATCATGTTTAACAGAAAAAATACAGTTAATGCAATGCAAATAGCAATGAGAACTTTGATTTTATTGACTGGCATGAGCAGCTTTTCTTGTAACATTGTATTCTTTTCCGATCTATTGCTTTTTTCTTCCAGCAGTAGTACACAGTTCCTCAACAATCTGCATTTTTGCGCCAGCAATTCGTCCACTTGCTGTAGTTGTCAACTTCACAGCGTGTTCCACAGACTGCGTATGATTTAGATAATTGAGGTAAAATGGTTGCTTAACAAATTGCTTGATATCTGTGCAACTTTTGATTAATGGAGGCTCATGCAACGCTAAATATCCTTTTTCGTAGGTAAGATAGGAGACACTATTCCCGCAGCCGTTGCCTTTAAGTATTATTAGATTAGTGTATGATGTTGCTGCAAAGTTACACCTGGGTTGATGGAATTCTTGGACTGGGTCTTGTTCTCCTTCCTGATTTTCTTCTTCAAAATTTCTGATTTTTCTGAATAATATTGACAGCTTTTGCTCTTACAGTCTTATCCTAATCTTCGGCATTGCCAGCAGCAAATTTTTTGGCATCAACAAAATAGCAATTCTGCTGCGCGCTCTGCTGCAATGCTGTCAACTCATTTGTGCCAAAAAATAAGTTTATTTGAGATTGAATTTCTCTAAAAATAAATTTTTGGTCTGTCCAAAATTGTGGTTTTGTATTTTGTTAAAATATGTCTTTACCAAATGTACACCATTGATGTACTTTGCAAAAGATAAAACCTTGTCAAAACTTGATTTCTTGCCAAGGACTGCAGATTTAGGGTTCTTGTGTTGTGGTGATCTTGTATGGCTAGGATCTTTCCATAGCCATGCATTGTAAGACGTTGGCTGCTGTTTTACTTTTAAACAAGTGTTTACATGTGTTTTAAATTAAGAAGTGGCTAGTGTTATGTTATGTAACGCCCATAAACAGAATAGGAGAGAAAAAAGTAAGCGCTCATTTGCTCATTTACGCTTTTTTATTTTTCAAATTATTGTTATAGTTTGGGTTAGATTTTGAGTTTGAGTTAGGATTAACTTTAAGATTAGAAGTACGGTTAGAGTTTGTGTTTGGGTTGGGGTTAGCAGGTTAAAATAGAATAACAATTTTCTTATTTTTACATAACGCAACAGCGACCTCTGCCTTTAAATCAAGTAATTAATTGATCAGAATTCAATTAAAAAACTTAGTTAAAGACAAACATTTTCAACCATACCTTATTATACAATAACTTGAACAGAGAGCTTCATTAACTCTATTTGTACCGAGGGGGGGGGGAAAATTTGCCCCTACTCCTAGTTATTTTAGTATACCTCCTAAACTAAAAAAAATTTTGCTTTGATGCACCCTGACTTAGAATCAAATTTAATAACACACGTTTTCAGAAAGTTTGGGGTCAGCCGGGCAACCGGAAGTGACATCATTTTTGCCTTTGTCAGAGACACCTAAGGAGTTTCATACAGTTTTGAGCACAATGCATGCTTATCAGTGCGCGTATTCTATTCATTGTACTGCGTATTCATTATCGATGCTAATCTCTAGCTGGAATAAAATATTTTATTTACTAATAAATGCATTGCAGCATCATTACGTTATTGATGACATCATAATTCAAAACTATTGAGTTTTCTGCTGTTTTTCGAAATAAACTGCGTTTGCAAAAAAAAAAAGTATGCATTTTTATCAGCAGTTGAATGATGTAATGAAAATAATACTGCAGTATTCTAAAATTTTGTGAATGATACTATATCTCAGAAACAAAATTCTACAGAAAATAATCAACACAATATATTAAAGATAACGTCATCATGGATGTGACGTCCTCATGCATGTGACGTCATCATCTGCAGTGACGTTATCAGAGATGTCTTTGAAATAACAAAAGTCCAAGCTAAAAAGATTATTTTGCAACATTTAGACAAATCTGCATGCTTTTATAAGAACTTACTGGTTTTGATGGCGTCATCATTGTTTTCGTGACTTCACAATCTCAAAATATTTATTTTTAAAAATTAAAAAAAAATAGCTTCAACAACCAAAAAATCTTATTTCTATCACTTACCAGACAGTTTTTAGATATTGGGGCAAATTGCCCCCCCCCCCCCCCCCCCCGGTACAAATAGGGTGTAAAAATAGCCCGGTAGATATAGGGTTAGTAACAAAATTTATCTTTAAGTTCACCACAATCATTTTTTTTATTGCTCATTGTTATGCAACACTGTAATGGCTAAAGTTGTTCCCATGATAAATTGCAACAGCTAATTAAGACTATGTTATCAATGAATACAAGTTCATTCAGTTAGTACAGTTACTAAAAGTTTAAAAATCTGGAGATTTTTAGTTCTTCATTTCCAGGCAGGGGCATATTTAGGGGGGCCATTGGCCATTTCACCTCAGTTATCTAAATCATGCGCAGTCTGTGGAACGTGGTGTGAAGTTGACAACTACAGCAAGTGGACGAATTGCTAGGGCAAAAGTGCAGATTGGTGAGGAACTGTGTACTATTGTGGGGAGAAAAAAGCAATGGATCGGAAAAGAATACAATGTTACAAGAAAAGCTGCTCATACCAGTCAATAAAATCAAAGTTCTCATTGCTATTTGCATTGCATTAACTGTATTTTTTCTGTTATACATTGTTTCATGCAAACGGTAGTGGTAAAGTTTGAAAGAAAATGCTAAAAAATTAAAGTGCTAGTGAAAAACTTAAAAAAGGACTAAAGGCAAAACCAATAAAGGGTATCTAGAGTTAGGCCAATCGTATTAGACTAAATTAGCGTTGACTCCATCCTTTTTGACCAATCCGTTGCAGAGATATTCTACTTACACGACGTCGGTGACTGTAATGTTATAAATTTTTATAATGGTTACTGGCAACCCTGTCGTTGATCAGCGTTAGCGTCTTAGCGACGCCTTTCCAGTTCTACCTAAAGCAAAGATTAGGCTACTGCATTAAGTCGTTTCGCTTCGGTCTAAATCCCAGCCTACGGTCTAATTCTAAATCCCAGCCTACTCTATGAATAAGGTTTTTATTACGAGGCTAAACAATACAAACTCATACTTGATGATAAGAGTACCAATACTTGTGTAGACCTATTGTATTTGCTCACGGTATTTTGTGTCCCTAGAGTAAATTTTTCCATCTAACTTGAAAATAATTGCGTACTAGCCTACTCTAATAACTCTACCAGCCTTACTTTCGCTTGCTCTCAGACGTTTGTTACCTAGGCTATCGTAGAGTTTAGTCTTTTTTCCAGCTCGGATCTATTCTGCTGACAAGATTAAAATGATTAGTGCACAGCGAAACGACTCATTGAAGTAGCCTAATCGTTGCTCTAGAATAGAACTGGGAAGGCATCGCTAAGACGCTAATGCTTATCAATGACAGAATTGCCAATAAAAATTATTAAAATTTATAGAGTCATCGACGTCGTGTCAGGCCCCGCGCCAGGATAGCGTGACTGGGGGGGGGGGCAGAAATAAATTTGGGGTGGTGGTGTGAGAAGTTTATTACTGTGAATTCGAGAGGGGCACGGTGGTACGAGAAATTTATTCCAGTGTGGATCAAACGAACAAGGTGAAGAGCAAAAAAAAACAAGGTCTTCAGTTAAAAAATTTCCACAAATTCTGGTTATCGCCCCAAAATTTTTGCAATTTTTCGCGAATTTTAAGTGAAGACCAAAAAAAAAAGGTCTTTGTCCCAAAAGTTTTATGATATCCCGAGTGAGTCCACAAAATGTACAAAAATACGGGCGGTAAACACCAATTTGGGAGTCTAAGGCCTCGATTTGCACTCGAATAGCCCCGAGCCTGTTAATTTCTTCTTGACTCAGTCCTCGCTTGGGGGGCACAATTTTCGTTTGGGGAGCACAAGCAGTCATTTGGGGGGCACGGCCACGGAATGCCCCACCGTGGCGCCGGGCCTGCGTTGTGTTTGAAGTAGATTATCTCTAGAATGACTAGGTTAAAAAGAATGGAGTCAACACTAATCTAGTCTTATGCAATTAGCCTAACTTTAGATACCCCAATTGATTTTGTCTTTAGCCATCGATTAAGTTGTTAAGAAAAATTCAACAACTTAAAAGTAACTCTAATGCTAACTTAAAGACCACCACTATCTTTTTCTCTGAAAAACTACAAAAATGAGTACCAACATATCACATCTAGCACTAGTATTACCAATTTTATGAGTATTTTCAGATTAGAAGGGGCGCGATTCAAAAAATCTCAGGGGGCAGAATCTAAACGAGGTCCAATTTAAAAAAAAATTGAGTTTCCATTTTTTTGACTCAAGACAAATACCTAACACCCATGCAAGTTGAAATATAAAAATGACCCTAAAAGAATCTACCCGAGCAGGATAGAATCTGCCCAAGTAGGGTAAAATCATTCTTGGGCCAAATAATTCACAAACCAATATTGCAGTTTGTCAATAATTTTTTGTCCTATGCTGAATTGCAGACCATATAAAGCTTTGAAAGCCTAATAAATGAAATTATTCAAATAAACTGTGGAAGTATATTTTTGTGACAGTTGTGTCTAAAAAAACTCATTTTTATCACCTAAAAACCAAAGCAACAATAATTTTTAAGCTTATTGTAAAATTTAAATTAAATTTTTTTTTTTAATTGGGTCATCTAAAAAAATTTCATTTCAAAGCAAAAGCTGTTGAGAACAAAAATCCTCAAAACGCGTAATTGCAAATCATTCTGCATAATGAAAAAAATTGTAATAAGCTCCCAGCTGATCAAGCAAATTGAAATTAAGGTTAATACGCTTGAATTTTACAAAATATTTTCACAATTTGTTGTATATATTCTTTCTCAATAATGCAGTGATTGCAAAGCTTCTTCAAAGAAAACCCAACAGCCGTCAACTACATTTAGGTTCAGAGATTAGACTGCGAGCTGAATTTTAGTTGCAATAAGTATACAGTAGTTTAGTAAGTAGAATAGTAGTGAAGGAATTGTTTGGGAATGCGGTAAGTAGTCTTTTTACCTTCCTTTTGGGATCGTTGCTTTTTTGAAGAGGGCACATTAGGGTGCTTCTTATTTGGGATCAAATTTTAAAATACACGTTTTTGTGAGTTTGACTCTGTCAAAAGTTTCCATTACACCAAAAACTGCGTCATGCAAAGTTTTGTTGCAAAATTTTGATGTTTAGAGGTGGCACGGTGATCTCAAAGTTAGCTTAACAAACACCAATTTATGCATATAGGAAGTTTTCAAATCAGTACAATAGTCATGTTTACAGAAAGTTATTACTGCAGAATGAGGATATAGATTTCTTCATATTCGGAACAGTAGCCTGGTTATTTTCAATTATCTGTAAGGTATTAAGCATACTGCATTGTTTTTATTTTTGAAGCGGTTTGATTGAATAGTGGTACTACACAACCGCTTACGAAGGATAAACAAGCAACGGAACTTAGTACAGACCCAACAGTTGTGCCAGACGCCAGAGTGCAGGCTGCCGAGCCAAAGATAGATTTACATAGACGCTCAGAGGCAAGACAGTCAAGAAAAAGTTGATGAAGGTCCTATAAAAGGTGTCCACAGGCGCTGCAGAAAAAGTTTTTTTTACGACTGACTTACGACAATTGTAAAGAGGCTTTGACCTTGGAAGCGATGGCGGAAAGCTTAAAGCATATGGGTCGCGAAATGACCAGTTCCAAACGGAGAAACTGTAGGAATGGGACAGTTGAAATAGAAAGGGAAATGTGGAAATGTAACATCTCCATTTGGGACAATGGGTGTCATGAGTTTTGAAAATAGTTTGGGAGAGGAACCAGGAACCGTCGCAGTAGCCAGGGAGGTTCCAGCTTTGGGAAGAGAATCAGCAGGTTTATTTCTAGGGGTACCAGCATGACCGGGGACCCATTGGAAGTTTAAAACGACACTGTTGGAAAGTGAGGAGATCTGATAACAGACATTTGAAGGGATTTTGGCCGAAGATATAAAGCGGCCTTTGAAAGTAGCGAAAGAGCCGTTTGGGAGTCCGTAAAAGGACTTACTGAAAGTGGCAAGTCGTCTTGTAGTTGTTATACTAGTCAAGCCCGAGCTTCAAGGGATGGGCTTAAGCTTTCAGCTATGAAACTGGAGGCAATTGGTCCAGCAGAGAAAAAGAGTCGATGGTATTCATTTGAATAATATGGCATACACTCCAGTGCCACCAGTCTAATGAGGGAAGAGACAGATCTATCGGCCCTTGAATACACGTCTGAAGGAGGGAAAGTAATCAATTCTTGGCGTATTCATGTTGCTGAGAAGAGCTAGGGCAACTGCAATTAGGTATGGAAGATAATACTGTAAACTTGATTGGAGTTCAGAGGGAATTGAGGGACATATAATTAATGGTTTGCGTAAGAATAGAATGGTTTTTTATGTGGTTAAGCAATATGATCACCAGGAGAGTTTCTTCTTAAAACGGCTAATCACTGATTTTAAGCCAATGGCGCTGAGGTTAAGTGATACTTGGAGGAGGCGCAGAGCACGTACAAAGCATGAAAGTGCTGGGTATTCAAAGTTCAAAAACTTGGTATTCAAAATTTCAAAGCAGGTTTCAACGGGGGAAGTTGCGTCTCAATAAGAAGCAATGGGATAGGGTGGAAGAGAGGCATCAACTAAAGACCTTGCTTGCAGCTTTGTGCAGAACTTCTAATTAGTAGGTCAGACTTATCAACTTTCTACTGCTTTCGTTGACACACTCAACAAGTGCCTTGTTTCTTGTGTTAGTCTTGGAGGCCTATCCACTCTAGTTTGTGACAGTGGTTCTTCTTCTACGACATTCTCTGAAACTTTCACCATGGCACATTTTGTAGTCAAACCTACGTTACGATCAAACAAGCCAAGCGAATTAAAATCCTCTGTAAGATATCACAGAAGACTAGCCAATAACCATCTTAGGTAAAGAAGCTGTTTTTTTTTTGAAAAGCTGGTTAGTGATATAAGCTCTGAAAACTGCACATAATTACTGTATGTCATAGCCGATACGTCACTGCAGTTCCTAAGTTAACTTTCAGAAGGTTTTAATAAACGCTATTGTTATCCGTGTTAAGGTCACAATGAAAAAATAAAACTCTTTTGTTCGTAATGGTGGTATTCCTGCATAGGAATAAAAATACCCATCAAACCTTGATAAGCTTTGCACCGCCTCTAAACTTCATTTTGAAAGCTTAAAATTTCATACACATCATTTTTTCATGAAATGGAACCATTTGAAAAGTCAGAGGTGAAACTTTTCGAAATGTCAAAATAAAGACACCGTAGGATACATATACTAAATCAATTAAAGAGTTTTATTAAAGCATAATGATAAGCGTTTTTTTTATTCGGTTATCTTTGATCATGGAATACCCAGGTAGCTTCCCAAGTTTGTAGTTTGTGATTATCTGCCCAGACAATCTTTGCAAAAATATGAAACTCTTTTCAAAGTTGGTCCAATTTCAAGCAAATTTGTATTTTTGTAAACTCTGTAGAAAAGCTTAGAAACTATATTGCTTGTGAAATATCGTGCTAATAGAGAAGTGCAGTGAAGTAATCGCGATTATAACACCAATTTGTTTAAAACTCACCAGATAATCCGCATGTGTCTCACGATTGATAGTTAATGCATTTTGATCTTTCTGTTATGAGAGCGATGGTAGCGCTAATCCTCCGACGATTCGTTCGCACCCGCATAAATTTTAACCATTTTTCAAGTTTCCCGGGTCCCGGTTGACGTTTGGCTCCTTCCTAGTTAAGTTTGGTGCTTGTTCGAAGCCACCAAGCAAAGATAATTATCGTAAAACGCCCTATTAAAGGTCGAAATAACGATTCCAGGTTGTGGGTTGAAATCAGATCATGCTATCATAGTCTCTTAAAAAAAGACACTTTTACCTTCTGGGCCATGCTGTTGACAAATGATATCCTTACTATCCTGAGTAGAGTCTAGAACTGTCGCTTCTTCAAAGAAAAGGCTTTCATTTCTCTAGGGTGGGAAGGTAGGCCGAACTGTCACCACATAAAACGGATGTTTTTAGTACCTTAATTACTACGACTGCAGGAGTTACGGTTATCTAAT
The DNA here is from genome assembly GCA_963965965.1 of Trididemnum nubilum. Classification (NCBI taxonomy): domain Eukaryota; kingdom Metazoa; phylum Chordata; class Ascidiacea; order Aplousobranchia; family Didemnidae; genus Trididemnum; species Trididemnum nubilum. The sequence goes on along the minus strand of OZ014469.1, from coordinate 59,791,768 downwards.
TATTCAACAAAAGTAATGCGAAATAGAATACGTGAAGTTCTCTGAAAACAATTTAACTAATTAACTTCAAAATCGACACACCAGGATTTTCATTAGATTGTGATGTCACATAATTATCCTTTCAATTACTGTATAACGCATAATTTTGATTTTTCATTAAAAACATTGCATTAGTTTAGCTCATAATATTAAATACTGTACTATTTTTCCGGAATGTTCACAAATTATTCGTTTGTTAGAAGAAACCATGTTACAAATACAGTATTTACTTTTGTTTTTTTCGTAAGAGTATGCGAATGCGTGTGTGTGTGTGTGCTGAGCTGTCATATTTGTGCATCAAAGCAAATAAAGAACTACAAAATATAAGTATTTGGTTAACTACAATAGGTTCAATGAGTGAGTTTTTTGTTAGTTGAGACTTTTTTGGGGCCGGCGTATATTCTACTTTGTAACCACTACTCCTAGTAAAGCTTTTTTGTTTGCGTTTTGATAGCTAACGGCATAGGTTCTATTACGTAATAAACGGTTTTAGGTGGTAATAAGAAAGTTTAGCAATTAAAATATGCTGATTAGAGCTGTCGGTTTTTCCCTGTAGAAAAAAGGAGCATGAACGTAGGGCAGTAAAAATGTTACGGAACAGAAATCAAAACAGATTGAAAAGCCGGGAGAAAAACATGGCTACAGTATTTCCACCCTATCAAATTTCGGACATAAGAAAGAGGAAATGGTTAGTGGGTATTGTCATTGGTCATTTCATAATTTTGTGTACGCCATTTACAAATATCCACGCTTAAAAAGAAAAAAAATTTGTAATTTGAATTTTTTTCCATTAAATTTTTTTCTGCAAAAAAATAATTTGCTTGTCATATTAAGATGAAACGCGTAACGAGTTGCAGGAGCTGCAGTCAGCCCGTCATTCCTATCATTGTTGCATTGCTAAGCTTCCAATCAGAATGTCGGCAAGGAGGGTAATTTACCAACTGAATTTCCAATTTAGCACCAAAAGGCTGCTTTAAAGGCACTCGCTTGGTAATTAGTCAAGAATCTCTTACGCTAGGTTGCAACCGGTCAAATAGTACACAGCTTATAACTGCCCACGTCTCTCTCCTCTACGATTGCTTTTTGCAGCCCTAATGCAGTGACAAAAAGAAAAATACTCAAAGCCTTTTTATTAAACTTCGGTTTAATGCTGTGTGAAAAGAATGTTGAGATTTTCCTGCGTTCAGCTCAAAATTACACTCAATTGATTTTCAGTCTTTTGAGCAACGAATATTATTTTTGGTGTTTGCAGTAAAAAATCGCAATGCGCTTAAACCACCGTAATTCGAAATTATGCTTCTATATTATCTGATTGCTAAATTGATTAGTTTTGTAGGTGAAACAGGATGGTTCGTCGCTGGAACACCTGGAACTTATTACGAGTATCAAAGAAGTACTTCTGAACAGAACTTTATGGAAGGGAGGACTTATTGTCAGCAAATAGGAGGAGATCTAGCACATCTTGGGATTAGAGATTTAACTCTTAGAGGGTAGGAAATTTTAAAAATGTTTTAACAGATAAAACAAAGAGCAATGAGTTTTCAAAAAATAAAATGATAAAAATAATTGATTTTCTAAGCTGATTTTTTTTGCTTGGAAAAAATTGGGCCGATATGTTTTCATGCAATAATATTGCAGCAGTTGCAATTTTCGTTTTATTTCTGAAACTGGAAATGGACCCCAACAACGATGCGGAAATGAAACCCGCAAACTTGTACATTTTGGAGTCTTACAACAAGTTAGCAAAAGTTAGATTGAAAATGTGGAATCTGATTCAAATCCAAACAGTTTATATGTAAAATAAGAGGAAACAACTCGTATGCACAAAAAAATGACTTCACAGTCGCAATAATGATTCAGGCATAGGTGGGCAAGTTAATGCAAAACGTTAGCTTCGTTAACCACTAGTCCGTTAACAAACTTCACACTTCCGTTAACGCTAGTTTCTTATTTTCAGCTTTAATTAACGGAAATTAATAAAGTCCGTTAATTCGTTAATATTTTGCATGTAATTTACATTTTTTTTTATTCACTCGCTTCTAGAACACGTTTTGACGCTGCTGAGCTGATTGTAAGGAAATACTTATTGCTATGGTGGTCTTTTTGTGTTTTGGAAGTTACATTTTACAGTCTAATCTAATTTCAAGACAAAAGTAAGCTCAAATGTACTAACGAAGCTGCGATCGGAAAATCTTGGGAAATTGCGAATAGCAATAATTAATAGACCTATGAGGCTGCAGCTTGTTATTTGCCACAAAAAAGAGCTCCTTTCTTCTCTTTCTTCTATAAAACTCGAGCTAATACAAAACCACTGTTACCAGTGCAAACTGGTTTGTATCGGTACGATGAATAAACGGAGCTAGAAATTAACGATAAAAATCTTAATGGAAGTTAACAGAACTTAACGGAAGTTAATTTAGTCCGTTAAAAAACTTTTAACGGATTAACGAGTTAATGAAAAAGTTAGCTTCGTTATTAACGGATTAACGATTAACGGACTTGTGCCCACCTATGGATTCTGGTGGATATCAGCTGGAAAAAAATACATAAAAAGTCTTTAAACAATTGAATTGGTTTCACTTGAGTGAATGTAAGTTTGGAAAAAAATAAGTAATAAAAAAATTTTTTGAGAGGTTTGTAATAATTTACAAAACCAAATGAATGCCTTACCTCCAAGTAGGCTCCTATAGCACAAGCAACCGCATGCTGTAGCAGGCAACCAAAGCGTTTTAATTCAAGCGAAAATTTGTTGTTCAAAGTTATCTAGTGGCGGGTACAATTGAAAACAATATGAAATAGTAAAACATTTGATTACTCTTCTCTCATTACGGACCGAATCAACTTCATTTTTATAGTGCAGTTTTGTTTACTCAAGCGAGTTTTCACGATAAACCACAGCTTTTTTACAGCATTGAGTTCTGGTGTGTTGCCAAGTCATTCCAGAGCTTAAATTTTCATCTTCTTGAAATATTGAGTAATAATCTTGGCCTTGTGGCATGGGGCCGAGTCGTGTTGAAAATGCCTTGAGGATGGAGCATTTGAGGTTTGCCGATTCTCTGGAAATTTTTCTTTCTAATATTGGCAAATAGGTTTTAAGGATGCTTTTCTGTGAATAGCCTAAGAGCACTTGTGCCTATTGAGGGAAGTAAGTAAGCAGTTTATTTTGTTCAATTTGCCCAGATAATCAATGACAATAACACTATCACAACGAAAAATAAATAAAAATAAAACTGATAATACAATCGAGCAGTAAAGAGAGCAGTCGAGTGAATTGTAACAGGAAGCTGCGAAGGGACCTCTCGGTCATCGAGTCGAGCAGCTACCTAGTTAGTCAATTAAGAGTACAGGGTGCTCTGTTTCTGCATTAAATTTTTTTGGGTGAGGGGGTAGTGTGGATGGTGTACAAAATCAAGCTAAGATCAGGGATATGATTTTAAATAGCAATTAAAATTAGAGCAATAATTTAAAGTTAATTACTGATAATTAAACATTATGTGTTGTTTAAATTGAATTTTGAAAGAGTCAAATGACAATAGTTTTTTATCTTAAGGTACAGAATTCCAAATGTTAACTCCCTGAAATTTAAAGAATCTTTGCATTTTTACAGTTCGATACAGTAGAATATAGAGATTTAGGTTGGAGGATGCCAAACGGGTGGTTCGTGTGTGTGTATTGCATTTATTGGAGTAAAAACAGAGAAGAATCTGTTAGGTAGTTTATTCCGGGAAAATTTATTCATTAATTTAGCCACTTCCAAAGTGTAGAGGTCTTCGATTTTTAAAATGTTCAGCTGCTTATAGTATGCTGTTGAATCATTAAGGTATTGTCCTCCAGCAATTACCTTAACAGCTTTGTTTTGGAGTGATTTTAGTCTTTTCAAATGGGTTTCGTAAGTATTTCCCCAAATAGTAAAACTATATAGAAGATATGGGTAAATCATAGTATAGTATAAGCTGCGGAGAGTTTTTCGCGATAAAATTTGCTTGAGCTTTGTCATGACACCCAAAGATCTTGATATTTTCCGAGTCAAGGTATTTATGTGAACATCAAAATTTAATTTTGCGTCAATTGTAATCCCTAAATATTTTACAGAATCTTTTATAGTGACTGAATTATTATTAAAGTGGATTTGAATGTCAGGGATGGAAGTAATAACGTTGGGAGGTCTTATTAAAGCTAATGATTTTTTAGGTTTGACAGTAATTTTGTTCGCCACTGTCCATTCATGTACATTTGCTAATATAGAATTGATGTTTCCAGCTAGGAAGAAGGTGTTAGGAGAGTGAATTAACAAACAGGTGTCGTCAGCAAATAATCGAGGTACTGATTTTATTGCAGAGGGTAACTCGTTTATGTAAATTAAAAATAACAGTGGGCCTAAATTGCTACCTTGAGGCACGCCAAATTGGTTTGTTAGGGTTTTTGAACGCTTATTTTGGTAAGAAACATATTGATGATCTGTATGTAGGAAAGATTTTAAAGTTTCAATGCTTTTCCACGGATTCCGTAATGTTCGAGCTTTCTTAAAAGTATCTTATGACACACTGTATCAAAGGCTTTTTTAAAGTCTGATAAGATTAACCCTGTATAATCTCCAGCTTCAATGTGATCACATGTGCTAGTTAGTACGTCTAGTAATGCATGAGTAGTAGATAAGTTACTTTAAAATCCGTACTGAGTATCACAAAGAACTGAATTTTTTTGAAAGAAATTCGTCAAACGCTTATAAATCAATTTTTCAATGATCTTGGTGAAGCAAATGAGAATGGATATAGGGCGGTAATTTGTCAGACTGTTTGTTTTTCCCGCTTAATATATTGGTATTATTTTTTCTATTTTGCAGCTTTGTGGAAATATTCCGAATTGAAATGCATTATCAATAAAATAGCATAGCGCAGGAGCAAGAGTACTGGATGCTACTTGAAGAAAAAAAGGTGGTATATCATCGTGGCCATGAAATTCATTAGAGTTTAACGAATTAATTACAATTATAACTTCATTAACGCGAGGAGGTTTAAAAAAAATGGATGATTTAAATCTATTGCGAAGGAATCGTTCGTAAGCATTATCATCACTTGAATTCAAATCATTTGCTAAGTTTTCACCGATTGTTGAAAACAATTCGTTAAACTTCTCCAGAATGGTTTGGTGATCGGTTATTTTGCTCCCATTAAGACTAATATTTTGTGGTAACTAGGCATGTTTAAACGATTTTCCAGGTAGAAGCGAGCGTAACAACTCACATGTTTTTCGCAGGTTGCTTTTGTTTTTATCTAGTTCTTCAGCATAGTAATTTTTCTTTGCTAGGGTTTTAATTTTAGTTAGTTTATTCGCATATACCTTAAATTCATGTTTTCTGGTTTCGTCTCCCAAGACGTAATGAGATTTATACATACAATTTTTTTTACAAATGGAGGTATATATACCTTTGGTGATCCAGGGCTTGCTCCTCAGTTTTCGCAGTTTGCGTGACATTTGTTTAATAGGAGCATGTTTATCGATAACTTTTTGAACCACTGAGATAAATGCTTCAAAAGATTTATCAAAATTTTTCTCTGTTAGGTCATCTAAATGTTCAAAAAATTCTTTGACGGATATGTTCATATGATTACAATAAGTTTCAGTTTTAAAATTTGATTTATCTCTGGTGAAGATTTGCATCTGGTTTGGTTTTTGAAAATGGTAGCCTAACACGTTACTAAATATTATATTGTGGTCGGAGAGCTTTCTATCGCAACGAATTATGCCAGGTTCGATAAGATGGGATGAGTCGTTAGTGATTATATGATCAATAATGGTCAAGGAATTACCAGCTACGCGAGTAGGTATAGAAATAATAGGAATAGCACCGCAACTAGTTAAGCAATCAAGATACGTTTCGGTTACAGGTGTCCTCTTATCGGGGGAAATATTTATGTCTATATCTCCGAGCAAATAGTATATGACTTTACGTTCAGTTAATAAGAATAAAGAATAAAGACTGATGAACAGCAAAACCTATTTACCAATAATAGAAAGGAGAATATCCAAAGAATTGGCAACCTTAATCCTCCATCTTCAAGACATTTTTCATTTCGACTAGGCCCCATTCAATATAGCCAAGATTATTACACAACATTTCATGAAGATGAGAATGGAAGTTCTGGAATGGCCTGGAAACTCGCCAGACTTCATTCCTGTAGATAACCTGTGGTCTATCGTAGAAAACCGCTTGAATAAACAGGATTGCACTACAAAAATAAAGCTGAATCAGTACGTCAAACACACATGGTTTCACTACGATGAAATAAATAATATCTACAAGAAGTTGGTTTTATTAGTGAAAAAACGAGTTGATATAATTCTGCTGCAAAACACGGACACATCAACTATTAATTGCCAAAAAATAAAGTATACGCTCTTTAATTCGCGAATAAAAGCATAATGTTAGAAAATTGTGTGTTTTTTCGACTGCCCAGATTAATTTGCAAAAGGGTGTAAATAGAATTATTAAGCTTTGTATTAACCCACTAGTGCTCATCCCATAGCATACTGCATAATATGCTGTTTTGCAGAAGTTGTTATATTCACTCCACTGTTCTTTTGTTTACATTTTGGGCATACAAACAAGTTACAGTACACTCTTGTGGAAATTGATCTGAAAACTTGCAAAAAAGGTCAATTCTTAAAAGTTTCAGATATATATAAAAAAAACTACGAAACAATCAACAGCTAAAAATTACTGTACGAGACAATCAATAACTAATATGTCTGTCTTTGTTCTCTCGCACTAATTTCACTTCTTGTTTTATACATATTAACGACTCTTTTTGCAGATTTCTTTGATTTCCTCATCGTGGAACCATACACGAGCTACAGACTGAATGAGCTTGATTTTATTGGTGCAATTCATCTTTACCAGGCGATTTTTAACAAAGAATCACAAATTTTCAAATGGATTTACGAGCTCCCTTCCCGATCGAGGTAATGATGAACAGCAAAGCTTATTAGCAAATCAACGAAACAAAAGTCTGCAGAGAACTGTCTGACCTCAACCCACGGAATATTTTTCAACAAGACTTTGCACCATGCTACAAGGCTAAAATTATGACAAATTACTTAAAAAAAAAGTAACAGCAGTGGATTTACCAAGGAACTCGCCAGATTTATATCCAATTAAAAATTACGGTCAATCGTGAAAAATCGCCTATGAAAGATGAATTGCACCAATAAAATTAAGCTCATTCAGTTTTTAATACATGTATGGTTTCGTGATGAGGAAGTCAAAGAAATCTGAAAAAACTGGTTATATGTATGAAACAACGAGTGAAATTAGTGCTATAGAATAAAGATAGAGATATTAGTTATTGATTGTTTCGTAGAGTAGCTTTTAGCTAAGTTTTCAAAATAAATCTGAAACTTCAAAAATTGGCTGTTTTTGCTAGTGTTCATATTAGTTTGCATAAGAGTCTAGTTAACCTTTAAAGTTTATGATTTACTTTAAAGTTTATAGAGTTCGTTTTACCAAAAATATCTATAGCAAGTATCTCTCCCTTTATTTGTTTTTGTGAGACAAGACTAAGCTCCACCAGCAACAAAAGCTGGACTAAATTTAAGCAGAATAGAACATAATGATAAGCTATAGACAGTATCCAGAGTCTTAGAGGCTCAATCAAACCTTTGATTAACAGCCTAAGACATATTGTTTCGGAATGGACATTCGTTTTTTATTTCTCGTCAGTATGCGAGGTAACTAGGACCACAAGTATGAGCATGAACGTCGAATTAACCAGATATTTATCGCAAAAATAGATTTTTGTTTTGAAAATATTAAGCAATCACAATCGTTCAACAGACATAGCCTACGGTTTTAATTCAAAATAGTTTTCAATAGCATGCCTTAGACAGCTGCTTCGCCCAGTTTCAGGGCTTTTCAATAAGGCTGGCAAGGCCAAAATGACAAACATTGCCAGTGACAAAAAGCTTCAAACCATGCATCTTTACCAATTTATTAATTAATGAATAAATTTTTACCTATTACCTTTAAATTACATCAATCTTTACATTTTATGTAATAAATAAATCTTTAATTTTATAAATTGGTAAACATGTATGCTTTGAAGATTTTAATCACTTGCGATGTTTGTCATTTTGGCCTTGCTAACCTATTTAAAAAGCCTTAAAATTGGGCGAAACAGCTATCTAAGGCATGCTATTGGAAATGATTTTGAATTGAACGGAGTAGGCTATATCTGTTGTAATATTGTGATTGCTTAATATTTTCAAAAAAAAAAATCATTTTCTGTTATAATCTGGTTAAATTGCGATTTTTTGTTTTTCTACGTTCATGTTCATACCTGTAGTCCTAGCTATATTGACGAGGAATAAAAGACAAAAGTCGATTATGTCTTTGGCTGTTAATCAAAAGTTTGATTGTGCCCCTTAGACTCTGGCTGGCGGTCTATATCTTATCATTAATTTCTCAGAGAAGAACTTATTTTAATTAAAAATTTTGCATTAAAATTGCTAATTTGCATATGGTAATTAAGCAGCAATGATACTTTCGAATAAAAACGAAAAATTTACTCCAAAGATACGTTTACGCTGGACGTGAAGCGATGCGAAGCGAAGGTTGGCAACCTTCGTGAGAGGTCGCTTACTCCACTAGTTCACAATACGCCAACCACGCATGAACAATTTAATTTTGTTTCAGGGAAATCAAACAACCATTCGAGAAGTTTGCTACTCGTTGAAACCTTTCACTAATTGTCAACGTCGTAAAATTTTGGTTGCTTTGCGTCCAGTTTAAACGAACCTTAAATATTGCTTGTATATTTGACCTACTAAATTTAATATGTTTAGAAATAACATGACGTAATGTTAATGTTAATGCGCAATTAAACTGCTACCTGCTTTGCTCAAAAACAGAAATTGAAGCAACAATAGGCTACAAGTTTGCAAAAAGGACCTAATTTAGTGTAACGAACAAAGTAGCGAGCTACAGGTCTTGTTACTAGATATTTTAACAGTTGTAGATTTAACACCGGTGCTACCAAATTGAATTATGATGAATACGCGTTCTTACCGGATTTTTTTGCAAAAATCATTGCTTTATTTAAAAGTCCGTAAAACGCTACTGTAGCCTCCTCCCATTTTTAATTAATTGATCACATGATCCACAAAAAGAACAATCAAGACTCAAAGAAAAACGAATATAAAGCCATTAAAATAATCTAAGTTTAAACCCAATTTCGGAAAATCTGAAAACCGAAAACTCCATACGAAATGATGTCGATCGCAAGTGAAAACAGCAAAACATGTACATGATTCTACTCATTCTACTATATTAGGTATAGGTGTCATAATATAATAACAAAAACAAAAAAAACAAAAAAATAAGCGACTTCAAAAATAAGCCTTAATTGACACCGAAAAGTGACTCTAAAATGTGATTTTAATAAGAAAAATGTGAAAACAAAATTTGGATTCCTTTGGATTAAAGCTCTTATAATGAATACCTTGTTGTCACAGTCTGATAAGATTGGGAAACGCAGGACATTATTTCTTGCCCCAAGCTTAATTTTGGCCAAAGATAATTAGCGCATTAAACTATTCTTACTTTAATTTGCCAAACTTCACAACAAAACTGCAAAATTCGGTGAAATCTCTGCAAAAACTTTGGGAAGCTAGAGCAAAAAATTGCGCTTTGCACCAAAATTCTCAATCTAGTGTATCTTGTAGACGTATCAAAAACACAGTTAGGTAAAAAAAAAAAATTGCAAAAGAAAACCTGCAGCGATTCCATTAAATGTTTTAATTCAAATATCGAATTGATATGTTTAGTCATAATAGAAAAGCGTTCTAAACACCGCAGAAATTCCACTGCTCATTAACTTAGCGTCTCTAGTCCCTATACTTAGCTGCCAATGGAAATATGGAGTTTTTGTTCGTTACTGGTTGTCTTTGCTGTCCATCAAACCACAAAATGTTCAAATTTAATCGGTCTCCATTAATAAGCTGTAGCATGAGTGCAAAACAATTGAATGCATTTTTCTTAAAGCTTTAATAATCATTTTATAATTTTAGTGAGGTGTTTACTGCGTTACTGGTAATACCAGGCGAGGATGCTTTCATTGGGCTAACTGATGAAGCAACAGAAGGAATATTTGTGTGGGTTGATGGAGACGTGACGACTCTAGCCGAAATCAATTTTGCATCTGGTGAACCGAACAATGCTGGAGATCAAGATTGCGTAGTGTTGAACTGGTTTGGTAACCCTTTTAATACAGCTAATGATCTGCAATGCTCCGCAGATGCATTTGCCTTATGTGAAAGGATACTTGCGTAATTGAAGCTAAGTACATGGGTGCAACTGAAATTAACGATTAAACCAAGCTAACATGTGACTTTTTTGAACTGGGGATTGCGAATCATGAAAATACATGCGCTTATAAAGCAATGCTGCTGTCCCACTTTGGCAGCTTTGACTGAGACTAAGTTTGCAGTAAAATTTCAATGCGGTGTCAACGCTGTCTCTGTAGAATTTCCGTAGAGTCCTCCGAAGAGTCGTAGAGTAGTGGAAAATTTTGCCTGAATGTGTTGCGAATTGATTTCAATCGGTACAGACAAAAAATCATTATCGTATTATCTGACAGGAAAGTGGCAGTTGGAAAAGGTGAAATATTTTTGCGCCGTAGGTTATGTAGTGTATTACGGCATTGCTGGGCAATACCACGGTACTTCTTTTCAGCGCCGGTACTGTAGCAATTTTTCATTAGTACCATTGATCCGTTTTAACGCCATTTTAACGCACTTTACCAGTTCTGTAAAAGATGTAACAAACTAATTTAAACCGATGTGAAAATAACGAATTTACAAATAACAGCAGTTTTAACGGCGAGACTAGTTTTCGATACTTATTGTAATTATGAGTAAATTTGAAATCCAAAGCTTTTTGAAAATCAAAAACAAGCTTTCAAAACTTTTTAACAGCAAAATTTTGAGCTAAATTTTAAGCAATTAAAATTGTTCCCATTTTTTCAACGTTCGTTGTCGTAACTTAGTTTCAAAATCACAAAAAAATTAAAATGGTAAACTACCCTCAAATTACCCCAACTCCATTCGTTATAAAGTTATAATTATGTTTTGTAAAGCGTTTTTTCTATTACTATCGAGCTACTGTAACGTAAGTATAGCGCAAATAAGAGACAAATATAATGATCATCCTAAATTTAGAAAATATACGGTATTTAAGAAATGAATGTTTTGTTGTGAAAAAGTGAAGCGCTTTTATTATCAAAATATTCTCAATCAGGCCCAAAATAAGACTAAAAACACAAAACACGACGCAACTTATGCTGTATTGGATGATAATCATTGAGCGCCTGGAATTGCATACACTTTGGGATTGTCCTATTCAGAAGGCAAAGCAAGATATCTCGTCATAACTCCTAAGTTAAAGTTGGTGCAGCAAATGCAAGAAAAATAGTTATAAAAATGGGTTCAGTTACAGTTTTCAGTTTTATTTTTTTGGCGAGCTAAAACAGAAAATAATGATTACAAGAAAATGCCAATTTACTATTCACCACAGGTTTAATGAGAAGTCCAAGTGATAACCTATGATCACCTGTACGGGTAGAGGTGATGCATGAAACCTGCAAGAACAAGCACAAAGAAATAAACAAAACAAACAAGAAAATCACACAAACTTAATAAATTTGAAAAATTTGAATACGCCAACCCGTCGTAAAAGTGGCAAGCAGACTGACGAGAAGCCAATCAGTCAGAGTATTCCTCACTGTAAACAAGATCAAAACTATTATGCTTAGTTGGCCTATTGTTCAGCACAAAAATTTTTTAATTTGATTTTGAAGCTACGTAAGATTGGGCAATTTTTGATATCCGATGGAATTTCATTCTAAAGTTTGGATCCAGTAAATAAACTAGATTGACGGCAAATTGATTTTTTAACCAAAGGGGATGAATGTCGGCAGCTAGTCTTAGGGATCTACTGTGTACTGAGGAGTTTAATCTAAAGAAAAATTCGAAGCAGTTTGTAGTTTGTTATGAAAAAAATTATGAACAAAGCAACACACTTCACTCTTAAACATATCTTCAATTTTCAAAATTTTATTCTTTTTGTAAATATCATCACAATTTGATTTGAAGTTTCAAAAATAAATTAGCCTCAAAATTTTATGGCACTACCCAGCAAACATTGCATTGTCGGGCCAATGTTGGCTAGATGCAGTTGCCAACATTTGTTAACCTCGGCTCAACGCTGCAGCCAATGTTGGGGCGATGCGGTTTTGCACCAAAGTCCAGCGTTCAGCCAACATTGGCATTCTGCAGCGGGCCGAAATCGGAACCTGCGTCGGGCCAACAATGGTGGAATAATGTTTCCAACGTCGGCCCGGAGTTGGAAAACTGCAGCTAACCAACATCCGAACTGCAGCTAGCCAACATCGGACTGCAAACTGCAGCGAACAACGTCGGATCCTGCGTCGCGCCAACAATGGCGGAATAATGTTGCCAACGTTGGCAAAGTCGTCAAACTGCAGCTAGCCTACATTGAAACCTGCGTCGCGCCACCCGTGGCGGAATAATGTTGCCAACGATGGCTCAGAGTCGCGAAACTGCAGCTAGCCAACATCGGAAGCTGCGTGGCTATATAAAGTGGAACTACTTCCCACTAGCTGGTAATGCCTGCAAGAATCCAGTATTGGCACATACTGTTACAATGACATTGGTGCGATTGTCTAACTTCATCCATCTTGCGTCTTTCATAATACCAATAGGTATAAATAAAGTTTTATTGCCAGGCAAAAAAACTGAAGATGGTAAATAACGCAAGAAAAAGCAAAAGACGTAAAATTTCGCAAACTGAAAACAAAAAACACAGCTTCCTTTGAAAATGTTGGTCGTGACTGACGTTCAAGATTCAGACCGTGGGTTTGTTGAAGTTAGGACGGATTAGGAAGTTATAGAAACTGCAACAACAAAAATTATTTCAGTTAAAGCGAATGACATAACTTACGTAACTGTGAATAAATGTTCTTTAGTCTTTCTATAATGAGCATGTAATTCATGAAAATGGTGTATATAAACACTCTCTGGAAAAACTGGTGAAACGCCTCTCCTAGAGTGTTTTTGGTTTCCGACATCCCGCGCGAAAAATTTAACTTTTTATACATTTGACAGTTCACTTACAAGCTTGTACTTAACGCCATATTGAGTAAAACGACAAAGCGTAAGTGAATTTGAATAAGAGCAATGAGACTACATAACAGGGGTAGGCAAATTTTTTGTCCCATGGGCCACATCCAGACCCAGCAAGGTTCCAGCGTACCAAAACAAAAGTCTTCGCCTGAACATTAGGCATTTTCCAGCCAATTTAATAGCGATGACCAAAGAAAAAAAAAGGTCTTTGACTGAAAATTAGGCATTTTGCACCCGATTCAATGGCAGTGATCAAAGAAAACAACACTTCGGCAGGGTTGTAGATGAATTTCAATCATAAGAAAAAGATCGCGGGCCAAATGAAATTGCTTGGCGGGCTGGTCTGGCCCGCGGGCTGTAGGTTGCCAACCCTTCCTTTGTAAGACAACATGAAGCGTTATTCAACCAGTGTTCGATTCCCAAACTGGCAATGCGTCGTTGTGTCCTTGGGAAAGACACTTTAAAGTGGCCCAGTCTGACAAAAGACTAGAAAAAAGAAACCCAAAAAAAGGCTCTGCAATAGTTCAGTTATGGTTAGACAGACGCAGAGTGTCTGGTTAATATAAAGGAACTAAACCGATAAGATAGCAATGAGCAAGAAAAATAACTTTGCGCGTAAGTTTTGTGTTTTTGACGTCCGGAAGTCGCTAGTGTTTGCCTTTTAATAAACCTATGCAGACTTCACTTAATCAAAGCTAGATATCTTGGATCAATGCTTACAACTATGGACTAATTGCAAGCGAAATTAAGATCGGGCGACACAGTAACTACATTGTGCCGACACTCGATCATTGAGAAAAGATGAAACTACCTGTAGACTGAGCAGAGAGTTTATTCTATCAGGTCACGATCACTGATTACTGAATTCTTTGCCCTGACAGGTCGTCTTTGTAATGAAGTCGAACCTAAATATAATCAAATTCACATTAGGTTCGAAAATGTAACTAAATAGTTCAAAAAGCTTCGTTTAAGAATTTCTTAACTGATTCCACTAAAAGGTATTGTCTAAAGAGCGTAAATTTTAAACAATTAAGCTTTAGTCCCGGTCTACACTGTCCGTAAAATCAGGAGTGTATGAGCTTTTTGTTACTTTATTTTAACCAACTGGCACCTTGAACGTTGGTAAGATGATACGACGGACGTAAAGATTTCTGTTTAAAATAAATACGCTTGTTTGCTCACGATTTTACGCTGTGTAGACCGTGCTTAAGGCATCTGCTTCCGCTTTTTATACACAGAATAAATCACATTGATGAAAAAATTATCAATTCGGAGCACAATTACACTGAAGCTGTGTTTATCACAAAAAACTGACTTAAAACTACCTTTTGGCTTTGGAAATTGACAGCATAAAGGGAGCTAGTTGCAGGCATGGCTTTTGACATAGGATTTAATTTTCAAGAAGTTGGAAAATAGTTATTTTAAACTTATTATGAAATGTGGCAGTGGAAAACCCCAGGTCTAAAAATTGCTTAAATTAATAAGTGAACCCAATTGATTTAAAGCTTAAAAAAGACAATGGTTCTTCCAAAACCTGTTTTGTCAAATCGTTTGTAATTGTGCCCATAACCAACATGCAATACATATTAACTTAGCCTTAGTTAGTTTAAGTCAAATTAAATGGAGAACAATAATACTAACTGAAATAAATTTTTAAAATTAGTGTTATTTCATTTAGTTGTGACACCATCTTTTTTGTCCCAGTCTGTTCCAGAAATAGTGTACTTCCAGAACCAAAAAAAATTTAGGATCTACAAAAACTTAGCACTATTACAGGCAGCATTTGTCGTAGTAAATAACAAAGCTACTAAAAACCAGTTTTTATTGTTTACCAAGTTCTAACTTTTTTGGTCTGAATTGTAATAGAAGCCGAAATGCCGAAACAAAGTAATTGACGTCAGCTGTGTAGCAGCTGAATTATTTCAGAATTTTTTTTTAAAGTTTTGAACTTTGAAAATATCTTAGAAAGATAAGATAAGTTAACCCTAATAGAATTTTAAACTAACGATGCCAAGATACTTCGTTTGCTTATTACCTTTATTGAGTTTGCAAAGCCATCCGTTTCATATTTGCACGATGCTTACGACCACCATGGCGGTCCTTCCAGTTTTTTTAGCTAATTTGCAAAGTGCTGTGTTTGTAATCTTTTCTCACTCATCTGAAATAAAAGTTACCTGGTAATTTTTTATCATTTGGGTAAAGAGAATTATAGCGTATGACTTTTGTAAAATTAATCAAAATAAGGTACAGTGTTAAAAAAAATCCTCAGCTGCCAGGGCAAAAACTGATTGATTACTGTTTTACATCTACCACATAACCGCAGTTTCTCCCAGCTTGAGGCATCCAAGTCAAATTTTTCATTGTTGACCAAAATGTTGGAAAAAGCCTAAAATATACATTCTTAGCAAAATTGAACTTTTAACATCTTGCCATTTTCAACATATTGCAGTTTAAAGTCAACAGTTTTTTTCTTTTTTTAGTGCTGCCGTTTTGCCATTATTGTGGCAGAAGATTAACTTTTAAAAAGTTGGCCTACATTTATTTGAAAAATTTCTAAAGGGAAAAAGCCTTTTTAGTGAAAATCTAAATTATCATATCTTGGAATCGGAAGGTAGTAGTAACTTAAATTTGGTGAAGTTGGTTTTCAAATCTGTTAAAGTTTTTTGGGAAAAAACCAAGAAATTTTTTTTTAATCTGAATGACCTTTTACTGCATATCAGTTTGATTTCTTAGCATATGGCCAGCATTTCTTGCTGATTTTTACTTTTACGATACGCAAGAAAACAATGACAAAAGTATAAAGCACAATTTTCTGAGTCAGTTTAAAGGCCAGATGCATATTTGTATAATTTGATCACCTGATTTCTGATGTCGGTTTGCCACAAATAAAAAAGTACCCTATTGTTGATACTCTTAAAATCGGTCAACGAATTTTAAGTGCAGGGTGTTTAGACGCAGGACGATTATGCGCCGGGACTATTAGGTTCCAGGACTTCAAATCTTATTTAAAAACATCAGAAAAAAATTTTAATTATATTTTGAATTCGAAAAAATGTTTTTGGTCTTGCAAGTAAAATTTCTGGGGCTTAAAAATCCTGGCGACGCATTATCGTCACGATCCGAAATAAATTATGCCTTTTCTAAGATCTTTCCATAGCCATGCATTTCAACTTGTTAGCTGCTACAGTTTTACTTTTAATCAAATGTTTACATGTGTTTTAAATTAAACAATTAATTGATCAAATTTAAATAAAAACTTCGTCAAAAATAAACACGTTCAACTATACCTTAGAACTTGAACACTGAACAGAGAGCTTCGTTAACAACAAAATTTAGCTTCAAGTTCATTACATCCAGTTTCTTCATTGTTCAGATCAGATGAAGTAGGAGCATATTATCACTAATGGTGATTGACCATCAATAGATTGCAACAGCTACTTAAAGACTATATCATTAATGTACATTACGTTAAGACAGTTACTAAAAAAAGGTAAATATCTGGAGATTTTTATTCCTTCAGTTAGAGGTCTTCATTTCTAGAAAATGCGGAAGCAAATTAGAAAGTTTCCCACCATCCGTGCTTTAATTTAAAAGGGCAATCAAATCGGAAATTTTTTTGCTTGATTTTCTCCCAGCAAATTTTGACAAATCTGAAGAATAACTTTATTCAATTTAAGATTTTTACAACCTTCTATTCCTGAGATATTACAAATTTAATTCCCCCTTAAAAAGGCTTTTTTCCTTTGAAATTTTGTCATAGTTGCTGATTAGAAAAAAAAAAATTCAAAAGTTACCGCATGTTCCTGATTCTCAATAAATGTTTTGCGTCATAGTTGAAAAATGAGCTGCTTTTCAATAACTGTAAGCCAGTTTTCCAAAAGTTAATTTTCTCTCACAATACTGACAAAATGGCAACACTGAACTAAGTGGAAAATTGCTAATTTTAAACCGCAATATTTTGAAAACGAGAAGGCATAATAGAAAGTTCAAATTTGGTGAGAATGCATTAGAGGCTTATCCTAACATTTTGGCCCAAAGTGATTCCCTTATTAAGTTGTAGAGGAGGTTTTGTGCTGTGCCAAAGATATTTTTGCATTGTCTATGCCAAATTGGTGAAAAATTTTAATTTTGTGCAATAGACTTCTCTGGCGCAACCCACATGGCATAGGCCAAGCACAGTAAATGTATTTAACAGCAATAACATAGAAAAAAACTACAGCCAGGTAGCCACTTTGCAGTTTGCAGACATGCATTTTATTCTTTTGAAGACAAAAATCTAACCTTTACACAAAGCCAAATTATTTTTGTTTATAAATCGCCACTTTTTACGATGATTAGCTGCCTTTAACCATATTGATTTTTCATCAAAAGATTCTGGAAAATCTCTTCTTTCTTGCAAAGGACTATTTTTTAAGCTTATATATACACTATACATGTAAGGTCACTTCTTGAAAATAAAGTGCATTCAGATTTGGTTTCATAAGTCTTTTCCACAGCACTATACTGACAGAACATCGTGTCACCATTGGTTGCATTACTTTTTTATTAGTTTGTTGTAAAAAAATGGTACAGTTGGGTAGCCACTTTGCAAACATGCCAAAAATTAATCATTTTACGACAGGTTGGAAAGTTTAATTACAATGCGCAAATTTTCGCGCCATCCTTAAATCCATATAATTTTTGCACTGTGCCAATTTAGACAAATACAATTTGCCAGAATAATTTCTGCATTTTCTTTGCTCTGCGAATTGACGCGGAGATGGCCTAGCCAACTTGTTACACGCTTTAGCGTAACACACTGAGTATAATGAAAGATTTGATTTTTATTTGTTTAAACATCTGTCATAAAACCCTTTATTGGTAAAGTTTTAAAACTTTGATTTTCGGTTGATGTTTTGGGCTTGACTGAGATCTAGTACAGATGGCATAGAGTCCCAGTTCAAAAAACAGTGCCAGGTCATAAGACCTAATTTTTTAAAACACTTTTTCCTGAACCAAAGTTTTTGCAAAAATGCTTTACTTTGGTACACACTAGATTTTCTGCTTAAAAGGTCTAATGCAAGCCACTGGTATGAAGATAAGGTTACTAATACTTAACTTTGATACTTACTGAAGTGTTTCCAAAAAAAAAATTTGATAAATAGTAACTGGCAAAATACATTCAAAACATAGGGGCCAGCTATAGTGATTCATTTCTATGCCGTCACTTCATATTATCGAATCAAGGTGGCTGTGAACTACATACAAAAACACTGCAGCAAACTCTAAAGATTGCACAGTTTAATAGTGGACACAGTTTTTAAGAAATAAAAAAACTAGGTACTGGAAACAAAAAACAATGGCAATTTATGATTATTTCACAGGCTTTAAAGCTTCAAGGCGACTTTAACAGAACAGTAAAAATTTCTAATCATTCATTTGGTGATGAAAAAGTTAGTTGTGCTTACAGAAAAAAACGATAGAGTTATTATAATTATTTAGCAATAAAAATGCGTTTTGGCAAATAGTTGCAAAATAGCTGCATTAAGCAGACTTTCAGAACAGGCAACAAAATTTTGAGAAGCCATAAGAAGCACTATCTCCAACTAACTACTGGTTTCATAGCTAAAATACTTACTCTATAGAAGCTAACTAATTTCCCTAACATCTCTGAAAGGTGACTTTATGAGTACTGGTACCAAATTTTTTTCTTTTAGTTGAACACTTGACCCCTCAATAAAAAATTTACCCTACTTTGCCCCAAAAAAAATGTTTTTCAATTTTATTCAGATTACAACTTAGTTGATACACATACATATTGTTTACAAGTTATTTTGGCACTTTTACTGCAGCTCATTTTTGGAACATTGAGGCTTAGCAGGCAACTTTCTTAAATGTGCCTTTTTACCCCCTATAAAAATTGTTTATTTACCTACGGTATATAAAGAAATGCCCAAGTCCCTTGAGTACATGAAGAATATTGTACATACCTACCATCTAATATGCAACTTTAGCCAACATATATCAGTGATCAAAATACTTTTCTGATTTTATATCAAAGTTACCCCCATACCAAAGATATAGGACTTTACGGTACCTATGGATGTAAAAAAACTGGTAATTTTTGTTTATATTAAATTAATTGTGGTGTTTTGACGTTTGTAATTTTTGATTGATACATTCAAATCTAATATTGTTGGCAGAGGCTTTTAGTGTTATGCTACGCAAAATACTGAATAAGAAAGTTGCTATTCTAGCCCTAATTCCAGCTCTAATGTTAATCCTAACCTACACTCAAAATCTAACCCAAATCCTCCATAACTTTAAATAAGGATGTATGAGCGCTCACTTTGTGCTCTTTCATTCTCTTTATGAGACTTACATAACAACCATAACATAACACTAACCACTTCCAATATTGCTCAATGACAATACTAGGCTAATGCTATGTGGGTTAGATTTTTTTGGCATAAACAAATTTTGTGAAAAAATTACAGTCTTTATATTTTAAAAAGCCATACCAATGGGCTAACCGATAAAGCACATTATCTTCCATTATACTCCAAACAAATAATATTCATATTTGTAGATGAAGTATCTTATCTTAATTTTTTTTCTTTTGTGGATTAAGACTACATTAGCTCTAAGCATTTCATTTTCAGAATGTCTGCCAAGTGGCTACCAGTACCCGACTGAACAGCATCTGAAAGAATTTTTCAATTATTGACAATTTGTACTCGTAGTTCAAAAAACTCAGCTTGCAATCGGTTAAGCTGATCAGCGATGTACCAGTGAGCTAAATCAAGCTTAAGACAATTTCAATTGAATTAAACTTGAAGTATTATACTCCAAATCCCAAATCTTTGCTGTATGTAACTACTGTAAAATCTTATTCTTCACGTTAACTCAAATTTAGCGTCTTTGAAATTATTTGGAAGCCAGAATATTATTGAAACCCATGCGAAGCATTTGTTGTTGTTTTGTTTGAAGAAAAACATAGATTTTTGAGGATAATTTGACTTTAGAGCAGATACAGAGCTTTTTTTATTTTATTCATCATTTTACTTTTAAAACTTTTAGGGATAGAGTTTTTCTGCATCCGATTATTGCGAGTTTTTGCAAAAAAAAAAAACAACTTTTGCAAAGTTTTGAGGGATTCCAGCTCGGGGATTTTTATCTAATTGATCTGGAAACAATAAAGTAACTGTAATTACATCTTTAGTTACCAAGTTGCTTTAGCTAAGAGACAGCAAAGGGACATTTTGGTCTTCGGGTCAAGCTGCCACTCGCCCATCTCTCTACTCACAGTACAGGCTTCACACTGATCCTTTTTTAACTGAACTTCAAACAAGAACGCTGTAAATACTGAATTTTTGTAATCTTTGTTTTGTTCTGACCAAGAATTAAACCCAAGTCTACAGTTTCAGTAGCAAATGCTCTATCCACTCGACTAATGATCAGTGCAGTAGTTGTAAACTACAATATGTTTGTTAAGATAATTTTGAATGATAAAACATTGTCTATACAAACATAAAAATCATTTCTAATTGTTATCTTGGGATTCTGACTACAAATTTAGCGTGTCGTATGAAATGCATGCATCTGATATTTCAAAATCCAAACCACTCAATTTTTTACTTAAAGTTTGCAAAAAAATGCGATACCTATAACTGGGTTGCAGGGATTTAAAAGTTGTCCAAAATCGTTTTGTATAGTACAGTATTGAACAAAGAAGGGTTTTAAACGAAAACACATGGTTTAAACTACACACTTTTTGTTTTTTAAAAAACCAGTAAATTGAACAAACTTTAATCATGATCACTGTTAAACAAATCAAAAATGGCAATACCAAAAAGGCCCAGCAAACTCTGCTGATTAAGTCCAAGTGCGTTGTACAAGCATATGTTATTAACATTATTTTTTTTCATGCTAAAGCTGGCATTATTCTCAAATTATTCTTAAATCTAAAACAAAAATATAAATCTCGTGTTCCTTTACAATTCTTTTCACTAAAAAGCATTTTACTGTGTGTTATTGACATGCCAAGTGTTTAACCCATTGTTGAAAAATTAAAAATTGTTCTCACTTTTTTTCTTAACTTTAACAGCCAGGGAAATTTTTGACTTATTCAATTGAGCTCATATTTTGTGCAAACTGTTTTGAGATAAATGGTGGCTTTTTGTTACCTTTACATTCAGGCGCGTAGCCAGAAATTCGCAATGAAGGGGAGTAGTATATAATATGAGGGTTCTGGGACACTTTTAGGTCACGTGATAAATGTTGGGAAATTTTTTTGTTATCACGTGACCAAATGTAATATAAGGGTTCTGAGACACTTTTGGTTTGGGGGTACTTTCAGGTTCTGGGACTTTGGTTATGCTTATTTTTTGAACGGCGGTTCTGAGACTTGATCACGAATGTATGCAATATGAGGTTTCTGAGACACTTCTGGTTAAAGAGGTTTTGAGACTCAGGTAAACGCAATGAAAACTGTGCGTTTGGTTGAGCAAATGCGTTTGGCACATACGCACATAATGCTCGAGCGCACATACAAAGCTGTCACGGTGAAATTTATTTCTTGTCTGAACTTTCATTCAAATCGCGCAAGAAAATTTATTTCTTGTCTGAACTTTCATTCAAAATCAAATCGCGACGAGAATTCTCGTCTAAACTTTTTCTCGCACTCAGCAATTACTATCGCGCAATGAAATCAGCTGTTTTTGCTTCAGACAAAAGCACGCAACGTAAGTGGAGATAGTGTCGACTTACCAACAGTCACAAGATAGCGCGGTTGAGAAGCTTAATGACTTTTTTGTGATCAATCAGCGGTAACAATGTTTGCCGGAGCCATGATTATTGATGCTAAGGAAAGTTTTTATAATTTTTCTAAATCTTTAAGTGGAACCCAACTATTAGTCTTGTAACCAGACCACTTGACTAACGCCATTTTCTTTTTGTTATCTTTTCGAATTACTTTTTCGATTCTGAACTTGTTTTGATTTGTTTTAAGTAGTTCTTGTTCATAAAAAGATCCAGTAATTAATTCACCCTGAAGATCTGTAATTTCATATGTATGCGGGTTTGTATTTAAAACTTTTGAAATTAAAAAGATTTCTTCAGTCCAGTTTGGAGTGTAGCCTTTATCAAACAGTTTTCGTTTGTACTTTGATATTCTTACTTTGTCACCAACTTCAAATTTTGGTTTTGTTGCTATAGGTTTGATATGACCAAATAAATTATAGTAAACTATCCCTTCATTTTTCTTTTTGCTAGCATCTATTGGACTCATTTTGATAGATCTGTGTTTTTGGTTATTATATTCGTCTAATATTTCAGGAAGCATGTTTAAGTAATGAGTTGAGCTTTGTTGTGTAAATCTTTTCCACATTTTGTTTTTGATAGTGCGATTCCAACGCTCAACAACTGAACTTTTTTCTTCATTTTCAGTTGAATATAATGTAATTTTATGTAGATCTAACAATTTTTTCATATTCTTATTGTAAAATTCTTTTCCTTTATCAGTCCAAATAAATTTTGGTATTCTACCTTAATTCAAAATGTTTTTAAAAGCAGCAGCAACAGTTTCACCAGTTTTGTTTTTCAAAGGGACTATCCATCCAAATTTAGAAAATACGTCAATCACCATAAGTAAATATTTGTAACCTTTATTCCATTTACTAAATTGTTGCATTTCTACCAAATCTGCTGCCCAATTTTCATCGATTGACTTGCTTATTACTCGGCGCCGTGGAAACTTTTTTTTGACTGGTTTGTGGAGCTCATCAGCTAGTTGTTTTTGCCACGACGCCTTTTCCCGTTTTTTGCACCTAACCCCAACTTATATTTAGTTCCAATTGCTGCTTGTACTAACTTTTTATCAAACGATTCCC
This sequence comes from Trididemnum nubilum, assembly GCA_963965965.1. Taxonomy (NCBI): domain Eukaryota; kingdom Metazoa; phylum Chordata; class Ascidiacea; order Aplousobranchia; family Didemnidae; genus Trididemnum; species Trididemnum nubilum. Next base: position 59,768,663 of record OZ014469.1, on the reverse strand, counting down.
GGATACCTCTCGTTTTTGTTTGCGATAAACTGTCTAACATATCTTTATCACATTTTAGTTTACCTTTTTTATTGTCATTATCACGATAACAAATATCATGTTTCATTGCAATAGCATCTATTTGATTGTAAGGTTCTTGGCCTGGTAAAGGTTGGTCATTCGAATCAAGTTGTTTATCCAAAGGATTATATGGCCCAGTGTACTTGTGACTTGGAAGAGTGAACCCACCTTTTGGTTTTGGTAATTTTCCTATCGCAGCATGAAGGTCTAACAAGCCTCCTTTTTTGTTGGTTTTAATGAAACTATGCTTTGTAATACCACAACTAGCACAAATGCAACGTAACATCAGGCGACCATTTCCTTTTGCTTTTATAATTTCATCAGAACCTGGAACACATTTAGTTTTTTTCTTTTCTCTAACACAATAAGTTTCCATCTTTAATATATGATACATAAAACTTCATAAACATTTCATTAAAAGGTGTAGGTTTTTCATGAAAATCTAGCAATAGTTCGTTTGCTGTTCTCCCCTTATTTCGCTCTGTTATATAATACACACAGTAGTAACCACAAAGAATTGAGTTAATATTTTGAATTTGAGCATCATTGTAAATAATGTTTTTGTTTGTAGTCTTCATATATTTAACAACTTCATTTGGGGGTACAAGTCCAAAGCTGTCGAAGTATTCTACTTTATCTGATTTTTCTTCGTTGTAAACACAAACCCAATGAGTTCCACTACCCGCAAAATAATCTTGCAAGTTTACGACAGCTGCCTCATTTTTATTCATTGCTTTTGGTAACATATCTTTGCTAAATGTTCCTCGATAATTGTCACACTTAATCATGATTTTATCAATGTCTAAGTTTGTTAATGGTTTCATTTATTTACTGCTTTATTAGTTGCTCCTTGGATGGCCCCGGAAGCAGCTGCTAATCCCAAAGTTGGCAAAACCTTTTTAGCTAAAAACGGTAACACTAGTTTTCCTAAATTAAGTAAGCTGCTTAAGAAACCACCTTGTTTTTGCAATTGCGTTTTACTAAAGTTTATTTGAATACCGTGTCCAGACGCTTTTGCTTTGTTAATTCTATATATCTGTCGACTCGTCAGTTGCAAACTAACGTTGCCTTTAGTCTGTAAACGTGCATTTGTTAGTCTAACACTTACACTAGTTTTGCTTTTATATGCATTTCCAATTTTTTTCTTTTGATTTTGTGTCAAGTTCAATGAGTAATCGTGGTACATTTTATATTAGACTTTATAAAATCAAACCCAAGATCGGAACATTTTTGAAAGAAGAATTTTTTCCTAATATTAAACCTTTTCCGAGAATCTGAGGTTCGTCGAAGCGATAAGACCTACCTTGTCTTTTTGTTCCAGGCAACATAAGCCCTTTACCCTTTGATCCAGGTAACACAAGTCCTTTTCCTCCTAACAAACTGGGCAGCAAGCTACCTGCTAAACCTGATAAAAGAGTTCCAATAAAACCACCCTGTTTTGAAATTTGTAGTTTTGATAGCTTCAAAGTAACACCTGAACCTTTTGCTTTAGCATCATTTATTTTGTTAACTTGCGTCTTTGTTAAACCAAGAAAGTCTGATCCTTGTAACTGGTGGTTATTAAATGTGAGTGTAAGCCCAATTTTGTTTTGAAAAGCTTGTTTTATTTTTTCTTTTTGAAATTGTGATAAATTTAATCCGATTTTAACATACATTTTTATTTATACTCAGATAATTATATTCATTCGACCTGAAAGTCCTTCTAACTGAAGGTATCTATCAGAAAGTACGACTGCATAAACATAGAAAGCTTGGTCAGCGTTATTTGCAATATTTCTAAAGTTACCACCAAGACTAAACCTTATTTCAATATCTGCCGAGCTGTTTTTAAGTCGTTCATTGTGTTTACTAACATCAAAATGATAAATTGGATACAAACTAGCCCAGTCTTCAGCTGATAATTGACAGCCCGTGTCGGCATCTTGGTATTTGTTTACAGCCTCTAGAAAACTCATGTATAAGCGTGAATAATTTCTATTTTGTGGAGTAAAATTACATTCAAATTCTCGTTCAGGATATTGAATGCTGTTTATTCTGCAACTAATACGTCTTAAGTTTGCATTGTCAAAAATCATATTATTTAGCTGCTGGTTGTTATCTCGTTCACTCGATTGAAACGCAACAAACACATGCCTAGGAAGTTCTGTTCCCGGCTGGGTTGTTATTCTCCAAGTCATGCTTGTTTCTGTTGACTGAAACATTGTTCGATACACTCTCATTTGTTCGAAGTAGAGCTGTTTTATATGTCCTTTTACAACATAGCATCTATTTCCGATTCAACTCTTAAACTTGGTTTCACTTTAGGCATCCACAAAGAGATATGACTTATGTTAAACTTACCAGCAGCTACACCATTTGCACGTAAAATATAGTTATTAGATGTTTCTCTATCCACGACTATACTGTGTTTAACACCCCTAAAAACCTTATCGATATTACAACAAAATCCAAATATTTGGGAAAGAGGAAGCATTAAAGTAATTTGCTTATTTCCCGTAGTAATGTTCTGTCTTGCGGTGAAACCAATATTTGCTTGTAGATTGTTGTTGTATATTTCTACGATTGCTCTAATACCATCACGTACAGCATTTGCATTCGCATCATCAGCTACACCACCAAAATTTTGTTTAAGAGATGGGGAACCAGTTCCAGTGTCTTTAAACCACAGCATGTTAGAGGCGGTTGATCTTGAATAATCATCACTAAAGCTAACTAAATTGAGTATTGTTGATGCTTGAGGTAGATAAAGGTTTATGTTTTCTATAGTTTGGTTATTTAATTGATATTGCGCAGTTTGAAATAAAGACCAACCGTTATTTACTAATGAAATTACGTCATTGTTATTGTAATTAGCATTTGCATTAGTTTGAAGTTTTCCTCTGATTTCTAGGTATGCTTTATGCGATAGAAGAAAAACATCTTCATCTTTTGTTTCAATAATGTGCTGACCATCTTTGTTCATGTTATTGTAGTCTCTCGGAAGGTATTCGACATATTCGAACTCAGTAATTGAATTGTCCACTAAGTTTGTTTCTTTAATTTGCAAATATGGATTCGTTAGTTCTGTCATTTTATAATTAAGACATATAATTTTTAAATCCTGATCCAGCAATTAAATTACTTAGGATAGCTCTCGATCTGTCGTTGAGATTTTCTAATTCTCTGTCATTGATAATACGCTTTTTTATTGGTATATTTTCTAAGACTGGTTCTAATGTATTTTTTGTGGGTTCTAAGGCTTTCTTCAGCAAAGGTGCAGCTAGTTTTTTAATCTCAGTCTTCACTCCAGTAGGAATTCTGTTAAGAATCTTAGAACCAGTGCTGATTACGTTCCTTACCTTGTCGTAAACATTTTTAAGCAAACTTCCACCTATGATTTTCTTTTTATGAAATCTAGTTTCTCTTTGTGATAACATTTATAGTTAAACTACATAATCTCTCTCAGGTGAACGTAGTAAGTCACTCGTTCATTATTCATATTTACAAAATTGTTATCTTGATCTTTTATAGAGAATCGGATACTATCAATTTGACTTAAATTTTTGATTGGAACGTAAATGTTTTGCTTAGGTTCAACTTGAATCAAGTATCCCGGTGGTACGTTTGGACTAAGAGTATAAAGTAAGTCACTAGACGCTCTGTTTATGTAACTTCCATCAATTAAGCTGCAATGAATCTGAAGGCTGTTGATATTTGTAATATTTACAGGATTTTGACTATTATGAATTCCATTTACACCCAAAAATGCCGAACCAAATCCTAAAACGTCACCTATTGAATCTGGAATTCGAAAATCAACTATGTAATCATTTTTAAGTTCAATTCTTGATTTTAATGTATTAAAATTTGGTGTTATAGTTATATTATTTTTGTCATCACGTCTCTGTTGCATCAAGTACTTTATTTCATTATTGAGATCTTCAATATTACAGCTACCTGGAGGAATTGATAATAATCTTGCAGCTACTCCATCTGGTGAATAAAAAAATTTATTATTGCTGCTTGTTATGTTATGCCAAGAGTACCATATTTGAGCATTGATTAAGGACATCTCGTAACTTTTTTTAATGTCTAGTTGCAACGGTGGATTAAAGCTAGTTATAAAATCTTCTGATTTTCCTTGTCCTTTTCTAGAGTCAAAGAAAAGTGGTATTGATGTCATTTTAATATATTGTCAAATAATTTTTGGTGGTCGCAGTGTGAAATGCATTTGTTCAATTTTAGTTTTTTCAAAATGTTTGCAATTTCTTGATCCAAACGTTTGTTATTATTGCCGGCTTGTTTGGCTGCTACTAGTAAATTAAGTCTTTCACAAAGTTTGTTGGGATCTTTAAGCCCTTTTCCAAAGGTAAGTTCCATTCCTCCTAATAATTTATTTAATTTTTCTCTGTACTTTTTAAAAGTTTTTATTTGCTCATCAATCACTTCTGTATCAACATCGCGTCTTCTTTGTAAACCACCTAATCTTTGATTGATTAATCTAGCTCTGTCTTTTAATGCGTTTATGTAATCTGGCCCGCGTTTTACAAGCTCAACAATATCAGTCTCAAAATTGTTTTGTGTCAGCAATTCTTTTTCTTCGTTATCGAAAGCACTCTCAAAGTGCACAGTATAAATTGATCGAGGTTTATCTTCAATGGCAAGCTGTTGCTGTATGTGTTGAATTAGTTGGTCTTGCCTTTTATCAGTTTTTTTCTGAGTTTCTTCAAACGTTTTAGTAATGGGACGAAATATTTCAGAAGCAGACTTTTGCAGTTGTTGTTTGGCTACAATTTCTTTTTGCAGCTTTTGTTTCAAACGCTTTCGGTTATTAATATAATCCTTTACAAGTTTATTTTTGTTTTTCAACTCTTCTTCATTTACAAATGGCATGTTTACTATATAGCATATAAAGCTTAAGCCCAAAAATGGTCAAAGCATTTTCTGTAACGAAGGGGTAGGTGTTTGGCTGTTTTGTCCAGCACCATAAAATTGTAAGGATCTTTGGTTGCTTCACGGTAAATCGACTCCATTTCTTCTTTTGTTATACCTTTAGCATGATCGTCAGTAATGTGTCTGATATCTTTGTTGTCTAAGTTCCCGAAAAAAACAAAACAGTTAGTGTTTCTTCTTATGTACTTCGGAGTGTTGAAGTATGACTGAGTGAGGTAAATACAGTTGCAATTTCTGTTTCTAGATAAAGAAAAGTATTCCATCAGTTTTTTCATGTTGTCTAGCTTAATGTCATCAAAAACTATTACTTTTTGTTGAGGGTCAAGCTCTTCTACTGGAGGCAAGTCTTCAGGGCTTAGCACTTCAATACCTTGCTCTTTTAAAAATCGATACTTATCTTGCTCAGGATTAACAGTATAAACACAACAAAGGTCGTAATTCATCCACTTGAGAACCATGTTTAAAAGCAAATTTGTTTTTCCTGGTCCTGTCGATCCTACTATCATGTAATGGCAATCTGGTAGGAGATAATGATGTTTGATTTGCTTGTTGTCCCCACTTAAATATTTATCAAAGTTTATTATATTCATTTATAATAAAGAAGGACAAAATGAATATTTCAAAATTTGGAACAAGTGGAAGTCAATCTTCAAGTACTGTTAAGGTTGTAGGTATTGAACACAAAGTTTCCAAGTCAGGAGATATAATGTATGGTGATTTAAACTTAAACAACCACAAAATTACAAACTTAGCCAATCCTGTAACAGAATCAGATAGTGTAAATAAAGGATTCTTGGATAATGCAATTAGCAACATTGTCCACTTTGCCGAAAGCTCTGAGTTTGGTTCGAGGTTGGCTATTTTAGGTATAAACAACGATGATCAATATGTTGTATCGCCCTCTCAAATTCAAATTCAGAGGTCTCAAATATATGGTGTGGAAGTACTTGGTCGTCTACCAAACAGGGTCTTTCGTATAGAAAATATTCCACCTAACAACGCATCGATTGAATTAGGTGAATCATTGATTCTAAGAGGACTTGTTGATCCTAGACTATCTTCTGATGCAGCAACTAAACAATTTGTTGAAAATTTAGTTACAAATGTGAGAGATAATATTAACTTACAAGGATTACACACTATCATAAATTTACGAGATCCCACAGCACCAGGTGAAGCAGCAAACAAAAATTATGTTGACCAAATAACGCAACACATTCAAACCGAAGACGATAATGTAACCATTTCACGAAACTTAGATATGAAAAATCATACCATTTTCAACGTAGGTAGACCTTCCGAACCTACCAGTGCAATAAATAAACGTTATTTTAAACGAAATATATATCGTCCAAAATTTCAAATATTTTTGGGTGCTTCTTCAACACCTGATTTGAGGCCAATTCCATCAAGTGCTATTCATTCAGTTCGTACAAATACAGATCACAATTTACATTTCGTGAGTGCACCTCTTGTCGCTGGGAACGATTTTCTGTCTTTGCAATCCGATAGTATTCATTTGAGAGATGAGGTAACCAGCAGTTACATCGAAATAAGCATAAGCGGACTTGTGAAAGTTACCAGTTATGACGATGAAGACAAATTACATATTGATATAATTCGTGTTAGTCAAGGAGAAACAGATCAAATATGTAAAACAACAGTAACACCCCCATTCGATTGCTTTAATTTAAACTGCATTGTTTTTCCTAATCCTTCTCGAGATGTGTTTCGCATACAATACAACTATGTTTCTTCAAATTCTTCGGTATCAATGAATATGAGCAGCGTCGTAATTAAAGTTAAACAGCTTGAAGTGGGTGATCAACCAGAAGCGTAATTGTATATCAAAAAATAAACAATGGACTTTAACCACATTAGTAGAAAATTGACTCAAGAACAAGTGAATGAATTGACAAAACTGTATCACACTTATCACAAACAGTATTGGTGTTATAAGAAAATGTTTAAAAAATTTAAAAGAATGGACTTAGCTCTAAAGCTGTCATCTGTTGTTTTTACTACAACTGGGGCCGTGGTTGGTTCTGTTACATTAAATCTGATTTTCTTGGCGTCTGTTAGCGGTACAGGTGTTTTTTTACAGACAATAACGACACAGAAAAATTTTTCCAAAAAAACTGAGTCTTGTAGATATGCTTATCAATCGTATCAGAAATTACTCAACAAGTTAAAATTGTTTTTAAGATCTGGTGATATTGACGAGTTTTTCGAAAGAGAACTTGCTATGGTTGATGACCAAGTTGTTGATATATGTCCACCAATTTCTGAAAGCTATGAAAAATTACATGCTAAACGATTTTCTTCCACATGATTTCATATTTTTTACGTAATGCATCACTAATTTTGTATGAAGGTTGTTTGGGAATGTCTAAATTTTCTAAGATTTTGCTAATAAAAAATTCTAACTTAGGAAACCTTTTGCTAGTGATAATTTTTAATCTACTTTCCACAATTACCCAAACGTCCATGAATGCTCGTGTTTCATTAGGAGACAATCTAAGTTGCTCTATTTTACTTTTAACATAAGCAGTTCTACTGTAAACTGATTTACGTAAGACAACATTACGTGGATTATAATCAATCCAGCCATGTGTAATGTAAGGGTGATGAACTACACCACAGTTAATGCAAGTTCTGTTTCCAGTAATAATTTTTATGTCAGGATTTTCACAACAATTTTCATCCATGTTTTATAAAGTAAAAGCTTTATTCTTAAAACGGTTTTTTACCTAAAGATAGATAATGACCGTATGCATAACTATCAATTCCATTAGAAAGAATATATCGTTTATCATCAAAACAAGAAAGAGATTTTTTGTTGATTTCTTGCGAATAAATTTCGTGATTTTCGCTTTTAATTATTTTCATTTTATGGAACATATGACTTCTGTTAAACAGCGTGTTTTTGTAATCTTCATGTCTGATTACATTTTTTACAACGTTTTTCTTTATTCCTTTTGCTGTTTTGTTTCCTTTTTCATTGTTTTTAACATAACTATACATTTTAGACCTAAGTCCAACAAATTCTACGATTGGCACACCTGCGGTTTCATCTTTCATTTTGCCTACTACTTTTTTGTTTGTGAAATCATAAAACTCTGAGCAGTTGCAATAGTTGCTAAAGTCAAACAGGTGTTTGTCTGACCAGAATTCTTTGTATACATCTTGAGTTTTGATATCGTATGTCAATGAATCAGTATCTGTAAACAACAGTTGTGCATTGTTACCATATCTTTTTTTAATGTAATTGTAATGCATATTGTACATAAGGGTTTTCGATAAATCCAAAATTGCCATTCCAACAAAAGCTGGACGATTTAGGGTTAACGAGTCTTTGATTTTATGCACAGCAATAAGATTTTCATTAAATATTTTGCTACTGACAAACGACGGTTTTGAGCTGTGTTTTAAAAGTTTTTTAGGGTCGGTAATTAGAGACACATTAACACGCTTGCGTAGATTTTCTATTGTTTTTCCAAAAACAGAGTTATTCATAAGCTTGAAGAAGTCTTTTTCAAAGTCTGACTTTGCTACTTTTCGCTTCTCCGTATTGAAATCGATATACCTTTTTAACCAAGGTGATTGATTAAATTCCAAAACACGGTGTACTTTTGTAACTCTTAAACCTAGTTCAATGTACTGTTTTAAATTTTTGTAATGAAGAACGTAGTTTTTCTTGGGTTGTAAATTGGGTATTAATTTTGTTACTCCTTCAACTTTTAAATTAAATTGTTTGCAATAATCTGAAAGCATATGATTTCGAATTTCCATTTTTTCTGGAGCTAGTGGAAAATCATTATGCATATCATGAAGGTCTTCAGGATATTCTAAGTCAACTTCAAGTATTAATCCTTTGCCTTCAGGTAACTTGGCCAAGTTAAATTCTTTGTTTGATATCCATCTGAAACCATTTATAGGTAAATCTTGAGTCATAGACCACCCGTAAAGATTATTTGCATCTATGTAAACCAAGAAATTTGACGGTTCCTCTGGATTGTAATTGTTGATGTATTTATTGTTAGCTTTAGCATATCTTTTGCAAATATATGAAACACCACCCCTAATTCCTTTTTCAATGAAAAGAAATTGATCGATATCCGATATTATTTCCAGCTTGACATTAGTCATTTTAAGCATTGCATCCCATGACAAACCAGGAGATGTAAAATAATGACACGGATCTAGGTCGTAGAATTTTAAACAAGTTTTTCGAAACATTTCAAATACGTCTGCTAGAAGCAAAACGTCAGACTTAAGATATAAGTCGTGATATTCTCCCATGGATTCCAAATTAAAAGTATTCCATACATTTTGTGCATGTTTGTAATCTTCATTAGTGACATGCTCGTCGTTTAGAATGCTATAAAATTCTTCTCTTGGTGGTAAGCGTTTTTCATTGAATTTAACAAAATGATCCATGTAATCATAAGGGTAAACACCTTTTCGTTTCATAAGTTCTAGCTTTTTGTTTTGAAATTCCTGTAAAGTGTACTTCATGTCACAAGGTGAAATATTTTTAACTAAGGACTCCAGAGAACTACTCATAAATTGAAAGCTGTCAATAAACTTTAAATGCTTACCTAAGAAAAATGCCATGTATTTTTCCATGTTATTTGGTATTACACTAATTTCTTGGTCAAATTTTCCTATTTCTTGCATGATAAAATGTGAATCATATCCTTTTAGATTATGAAAAATTACAGGTATCTTATTTGTCAGTCTAAAGCTTCGATTACAATTGTTATGAGCAGCTCCTCTGTATTTTCCTGTTACATGACAATGATCTCTTACCTTATAATCTTTTTTAGTAAAACCGTTTTTACAAATGTGGCACACAGTGGCTAATTTAAAATGTTCTTCATCTTTATTTGTCAATGCCATAGGTTGATTAAAATGATTCTTTTTTGTTTCTTCACAATAGTCTACCTCATTGAGCATAACCTCTAAAAATTTATATGCGGCGTTTTCTCCTCTATAAACTTGAATCGGTTTAGTAAACTTATCGTCATAGCAACAAACTAACTTATACGCATAGCCACAATCGACGTGCTTTTGATATCTTTCTGAATACGATTTGTTATCGTTTGGCTGACAGCTATCAATCTTTTGAGTTATTGCTTCAAAATCAGCATATATGACAAAAGGAACCTGTAGCTGATTGTGAAAGTTTTTAAATTTAACTGAACTTCCCTTTTTAGGCATTTTAATTGCTTGTTTCCCATTAGTGATAATACAATTTTCTAAATGTTTGAGAAGAAATTCATCAGTGCTAAAACATTGAAGACAGAATCTGCAAAAATGCTTTCTGTTTTTATGTTTGCTTTGATTAAACATAAATCTGTTAAAATCTTTTATCCATACGTAATGTTGCTTTTCGTCTTGTGTTATCAGCAATAAATCCAAAGTTGTTTCATCATCATTTTTAGAAATATATAAAGGATAAGGTTGTTTGTTTTCATATCCAAATACATTTACGCTAATGTTATTGAGTTGCTCGACTTTTGAAATTTGTTTAATAGAAACTGGAAATGTTATACCATTATAATTCACTGTATTTATGTATTTTTTGTAGTGACTTGTTCTTTCAGGATGATTTTTTACTTGGTTGCTGTAAAGTTTAGCTAAATGACACCATCTAAAGCATTCATTATCATTTTCATTTTTGATATTAACCAATCCTTTTTTAGGATTTTTAAGTTCTTTTGGTAATTCTATATAAGAACTTCCATTTAGAGGTGAATATTTAACAAGGTTAACAAAATGACCTTTTATGTGGTCAAGCATCCAACCGGAACCTTGACTAAGCCATTTTCCAATTTTATCTAAGATTTGAGTTGCAGACGTTTTTAGCATTTCATCAATATCTTTGTTGTTTAAAATAATAATTGCTTTACTATTAAAAAAGGCTTCTCTAGTTATTTTTTCATCACTTTTATCAAATTTAAAAAATATGACATTTAAAGTAACTGTAGCTTTCATTCTTTTCATTTTGTTCAGATCTAAGCTTAATTTATCTTCAACAAAATTTTTAGTAACATGAAACTGTTTTAAAGGATCTATTTCAACAAGGCTTACTTCATATGATTTTGTAAAGCCTTTGAAAGCCGTTTTTTGTAATTTAATTTTTTTGGGAAAAAGATTTAGTATTTTTCGAACACTTTCAGTCACTTTTGTTTTAATAGTTGGTGGTGTATATGATAGCAACCAGTCAGCAAAGTTGTTGAGGTGTTTTTCAGCTAAATTTCGAGTTAGTGTCTTCAATTTTGGAATAATTTGCGTATATGGAATTGGTTCCAAAACTGGAACATTGACATTCGGAACAGACTTATTGAGAATGCTACTCATTTTTATATTATAAGTTTTTAATCTTTAAATAATTTTTTATATTAAAAAGAAAAAATAAATAAAAACAAAAAAAATTATGGAGACAATGAATCTGATATATTTTTAGAAAAGATTAATTAAAAAGAATCTAAGTTTCAATAATTTTTTGAATTATATTTTTTAATATTGAAAATTTTTAGAATATTGACATTTGGAACAGGCTGTAATTTTTTATCTAAGAAAGAAATAAAATGAAGAACAAACTAATACTTGAGAATTGTGAATATTATTTTCATCCAAAATTTAAAGGATATGCTGCAAGCTTAGATGGTTATGTAGTCCATGCTGTAAATCAAGAAGTAACACCAGGGGTGATGGATCATAACGGATATATGCAAATAACCGTTGATGAACATTGGCGTAATATTTATGTTCATGATTTTGTTTGGGAATGTTTTCATGGTTCGTTAAAATATGGAGATGAAGTAAAACATATTAACAAACAGCGTGATGATAATAGATTAGAAAACTTAAAACTTCGAAGTTCTAAAGAGATAGTAATAAAAGTCAGTACAAGTGGAAAAGTAACCTATGTGTAAATATCTATGTGTGTTAAATATAAAGGGTGTTTTGCGGATTTCAACCAACAAATTTATCAACTCCAGAAAATGTTGAAGATATTAAACTAAAGTGGAATAAACGTGTATTATCATATTGTATTGCAAATTGAACACCTAAACTAACTGAAGAATCAACAAATAGACAAATTGATGCTGCTTTTAAGGTCTGGAAAAAAAGTTGTGCACTAAAATTTAAAAAAGTAAATCCAAATGAATCATGTGATATCAAAATAACTTTTTGTAAAAAAGAACACGGAGATGGATGTCCATTTGATGGTAAGGGAGAAGTTTTAGCTCATGGTTTTTACCCAGGAGAAGGAATAGGAGGTGATTTACATTTTGATATGGAGGAAATGTGGGTCGAAGAAAAAACACCTCCAGGATATAATTTATTTGTGGTGACTGTACATGAAATTGGTCATTGTTTAGGATTAACCCATTCAAAAAATTTTGATTCAGTTATGTACCCTTCGTATAAACATGAATTATCTAAATTATCGAGTAATATTTTATCAAAAGAAGATAAAGAACGAATTCAAAATGCATATGGCAAACCAAAAGCTAAGATATTTGATGATAATGGGATTATTATCAAGGTTAAAGCAATAGAAAATAATAAAATAAAATTAATTATTGAAAAGAAATAAAGCATTCAGAGTGCTTTTTAAAAGAAAATATAAAAATGTTTCAAGAATGTCATGGAAAAAACCACTGAGCTTCTCGTAAACATTGTTACGGCTGATTGATAAAGATTACAAACATTGTTACCGCTGATTAATCACAAAAAAAAGTCATTAAGCTTCTCAACCGCGCTATCTTGTGACTGTTGGTAAGTCGACACTATCTCCACTTACGTTGCGTGCTTTTGTCTGAAGCAAAAACAGCTGATTTCATCGCGCGATAGTAATTGCTGAGTGCGAGAAAAAGTTTAGACGAGAATTCTCGTCGCGATTTGATTTTGAATGAAAGTTCAGACAAGAAATAAATTTTCTTGCGCGATTTGAATGAAAGTTCAGACAAGAAATAAATTTCACCGTGACAGCTTTGTATGTGCGCTCGAGCATTATGTGCGTATGTGCCAAACGCATTTGCTCAACCAAACGCACAGTTTTCATTGCGTTTACCTGAGTCTCAAAACCTCTTTAACCAGAAGTGTCTCAGAAACCTCATATTGCATACATTTGTGATCAAGTCTCAGAACCGCCGTTCAAAAAATAAGCATAACCAAAGTCTCAGAACCTGAAAGTACCCCCAAACCAAAAGTGTATCAGAACCCTTATATTACATTTGGTCACGTGATAACAAAAAAATTTCCCAACATTTATCACGTGACCTAAAAGTGTCCCAGAACCCTCATATTATATACTACTGGGGGGGCTGTTTGGGAGCTTAAACCTCCCAAACAGCCCCCCCATTGCGAATTTCTGGCTACGCGCCTGAATGTAAAGGTAACAAAAAGCCACCATTTATCTCAAAACAGCGCTCGAAAATTTTGCATTTTTTTGCAAAAATAACTTCATTTTAGAGCTTTTTTGATTAAAAAATAATGATTTTGAAACGTGGCTTAGAAATTGGCAGTGCAAACAAGATTAAAGTGGAAGATAAATGGACTATTTGGGAGGTGGCTAATGGTAAAATGCTAGTTCTCTTGTTTAGATGCTGGTAAATTATAGAATCGAATACTTCAATAAAACTCACACGGAGTAATCTATTTTGTATACAGTTTATAGAGAAAAATAATCGGGGGGGGGGGGGGGGGGGGCTAATGAAAAGAGATTTGAGAGAAATGATTGGTAATTAACAAATACTGAATAGCCCCCCCTATTCCTTAGTTTATACTATATTTGTTGATGACACTTATGTTCAGCATTTTTACACTTGCGATCAAATTTGATAACTTATTTCTTACCATTTATCAAAGTTTTTATTTATTTGTTGGTTTTATTTTTGTCAAATTAGCCCCCCTCCCGGGACATATGTTTTAAAAGATGTTTTAAATCACTATCTAGTCCACTCCAGTGCATAAAACAGTCTCAAAGTGCTAAAAATGTAGTGTTTTTCCCATTTTGCTTTTTGGTCGACATGTCAATGGGGGGGGGGCTATAGACCCTCCTGGTTACGCTACTGGCTGAAAACGTGGTATTTTTTTAATTCTGCATTTTGGTCGGCAGTTCATTAGCCCCCCCCCTAAATAAACGTTTCAAACTATGCTTTAAAGCATTTTTAGTCTAATCTAGTGCAAAAGGGAGTCTTAGAAGTGCTAAAAACGTGGTATTTTCCTTATTCTGCATTTTGGTCGGCAGGCCAATGGGGGGCTATAGCCCCCCCCGCCCCCCCCTGGCTACGCTACTGTTTACATTGATGGAAGTGGCTAGTGTTATGTAACGTAATGCCCATGAAGAGAATACGAGAGCAAAAAGTGAGCGCTTATTTACTCTGCTTTGTTTCTTAAATTATTGATATGGTTTGGGTTAGATTTTGAGTTTAGATTAAGACCAATGTTTGGGTTAGAGTTTGGGTTAGGTTTAGAGCTACAGTGTAGAATAGCAATTTTCTTATTCTTATTTCTACATAACGTAATAGCAGCCTCTACCTATACTCATTAACTGGAAGACCGCAAGGTTACCTTACAGTCTCCTGGCCAATGGCAACTTGGCAAATAAACCTTTATTATAATTACAATATTACTAAAGCGAAAAAAAATTACCATTTGCGATCCGGCTTATTCTGCACAACCAATGCGATGCTTTTCGTAGAATGATGAGTTTTGAAATATTATGTCCGATGATTTCCAAAATCGAAGTTTGAATGCGTGATAAACAAAGCTAATTATTTCCAGAAAATTACCAACTACAGATCATTTCTGGGAAAAATCTATTTATTTACTGTAGGAAGGTCCCTTCTTAATTGTGACTGGTTTTTTGAAGTTCAATGAAATAAAAATATTTACATAACTTGAAAACTTTTCATTTAATTGTTCAAAAAAAAATACTGAAAATTCAAAAAATATTTTAGTAGTACACTGTAGAACTGTATGATGCCGCATATACAAATACAGTACGTAAACAAAATCAAAATAAGCAGCCATTTTTTTACCAAGGATACTATTCCGCAGGTCTAGTTATGTAACGTAAGCCTACTCTGAGTTGTTCCTGTATGTCTTTAGGCCTAATCTTTTTTGCCAATTTTGCATAATGATTGAAATTCAGTCATGCCTAAACAATTTGTCACTAATCCAGTTCTTTTGTTTTTGTTTGCGACAGAATTTTTTTTTTCTTTTAAGATACCAGTACGCTAAGCCATAATTTTTATAGGCTTGGCCACCTATCATGATACCAAATCATACATTCATGGCAAAAGACTATGATTAAGATTGGCGTTATTTTGACATTTGGAGACAAAATAGTCCTAAACGCTATTTTGCCTCCAGCTCCTACATAGCCCAGTAGCCCTAACCCTGAACTGTAATCCTAACCTCACTGCCTCAGACCTTAACCTAGCCCTAACGCTAACCCCAACTCTTAATCCTAATCCAAAAAGAGGGAAAATACTATCGGTATTTTGCCTCTTGAGACAAAATAGCTACCGCCACTGAAATTTGATATAAGTACAAGTTACCGTACAAGTTTAAATTTTTTCTATGGTAGTGTCTGCTGCACTGGTCCAGTTCTTGATACAAAAATGCTGCTGCACCAGCAGCCAGTTATATTGCTTTTTTCTCATTAATTCAAGTTAAATACAGCACTTTGATGCATCAACTCTGAACTACGTACTGGTAGCCCCGGTGGTGTAGTGGTAAGGCACTCGCTGGTTAAACTCATTGTTCGAGTTCCATTTGTGCTGAATGCGCTAGGCTCGTCTCGCAATTGAGCTCAATCATGCTGTGTTATTTGTATTTCTTTTTCTTCAGAACGTTGCATTAGACTTAGAGTTACCGGTAGGGTTTGGGCAGCAATGCCAGCTTGAGAGATAGTATCTTGAAGTGCAAAAACAAACGATCGGTGCAGCAGCAATTTCATGTTGAAAACTGGACCGGTGCTCTAGACACAGCCTTTTTCTAAGTGCGTGACATACGTAGGCGTATTTCATAATACAGCTGCACAAACTTCTGGGGCACAATTTACCCCAAGATAGGTCTGGGAAAAAGTTCCTCCTAGTTTAAATATGCCTAATGAAATAGGGCTAATTATCGAAACAGTAATCAACAATTAAATAAGTAGGCTGTAGCCTATTGGTAATAACTGCAATTTTACTTTGTTTCATGTCCGAAATTACCCTTATCAGCTTATTGGCTGAAGTTGGGGTTTGGGATCGATTTGGGGATAGTTTTAGATTAGGCATTAGTGTTTGGGTTAGATTTGAGTCAGAAATAATAAAAAAGTAGGCTAGATAAAAATTTCCAGAGAAAAAAAAACCTTCCAAATATAGTCCCGGTAATAAATAGCGGATAGCCTACTGTTACAGCAAGTTAGCGTTGAAAAAAAACAAACAACAGCGGATGTGTGGTTTACGCTCTAGCGTGGTTCTGCTGCGCATAGAGAATATGCTTTAAGCGTTTTGCTCTGCAGCGCAATTTATTGCTTGCATTTTTTCTTGCTGGACTGTACAGAAATAGTTAGTGACATACTGTTCGAGATACTGTTTTGAGATGCTGTAGAACGTACTGTTTTTGAGATGCTGGACATAACGTGTGTAGTGATATAGCTAACTGTTTCGAAGCTTTTCGCTAAAACTGTTGAAAACCACACTCCGCTAGGCGCTACATCTGAGAAGCAATAAAACAGATTTAAATTGGAAGGAGAGTGCGTTAAAGCAGAAATACAGGACCTGTCGCTACACCTACTGTAACTTAGTCCAATAGTCTAGAAGCCATTTTTACAAGACAATGCTAAATCATGGCATGGTAAAACTAACCCAAGCACTGCAACACAAACTGTTAGAACCATTACCTCCAATCCTAAACTTAAACTACCGGTAACTCTTAGCAATTGCTTAAACCTGTAAATTTTTGCCTGAAACTATCCACACAAGCATTAATGCTACTGTAAATACTTGAAAAACTAGATTTTGTCATGCTGTTCCGCTTCAGTAATTTTGTTTTTTCGTTTTTGAAATTCGTGAAGGTTTTAGCTCAAACATCTTTTGTTTTACAAAGAAATTAGACTAAAATATATAAAAATTACTGATTGGTGTTGCAGATTACTTTGCAAAAATTAAGAAAAAAGTTTTAAGTAAGGTTTGGCCTCACCATAACAAAGTTTTTTCAAGTGCTTGCTCCTGAAAAATCACAAAAATAAACATGGATTTTTGACATAAAAACGTCTAGGCCTTGTTTATAATTCAGCTAATTCAGATCCCTGTTCAGCACTTTTGGAATGAACAACCTAAATTAATTACAAAAAATTGTCGATAGTTAAGAAAACTTTTATCCAGCAATATTGGCCTGGGGCTGGCATCCAACGTTGGACCTGTATTGGCTGAAATGCATAATGCCGATGTTGGAAACCGATGTTGAGCCAATATTCTACCAACGTTGGCTGAATCGTAATAAAAAAAAGTATTTTTGGCAAATTGGAAAGCTATAAGTAAAAGAAAATGGCCCAGAATCATTACACAATCGTGAAAAAATTCGAGGAAACTTACTACTACAATAATTACGGCTTTTGTAAAGATGTTGTCAAAACTTTGGCAACATTGGCAAAGCGTTGGAAAATTTGCCGACGTTTTTCCAACCCTGCTAACTAATGGCCAACATTGGCCCGATCTTGCATGTTTGCTGGGTATCTCTGCAAATTTGCCACATGTGCAAGATTGTAGTTGCACCAAGTTGTGATGCAATACTTTAGATGATTGTAGGTACATGACAAGAAAAGCGTAAGCAAACAGGAGCGTGTGAGAAAGTGTCTGGATTTATAAACGATTGCTACGCATGCGCGTAGTATATTTAAACGTTGCTTTATACGTGATTTCTAATAAAAATTGTTAGATATCAAAATGCTGCCCAGGAACTTAAACTCGGGTATAGAATACAACTTTAAAGAAGAAATAGGTTAGCGACGAAGGATTCGTTTAAGAGCGTTCGATTCAAGAGGAAACCTAGGCAGAATCAGATAATCGGCAGCAGGCGACAGACTTATATAACCTGTTAATAATAGTGAAAAAAAAAATCAAGTATACGAGATTAATCGTATTGTAGAATGTAGATAACAAAATTGTTGTGTAAATTTTACTAAAAAATTAAGTTTTGGAAACACGAATACATTTGTTGGTCTTTCAAAAGAGCAATACTAATTGAAAATTAATTGGAATCCAAAAAGAAATTGTATATTTTTGAAAAGCACATTAAAGAAACAACTTTTGATTTTATTTGGTAATTTATTTCAAACTTTTATCATGCAAACTTACAAAATTTTGAAGCTTCTTTGTTTTGAACCGAGGTAAATAGTAAGTGTCGGATGAGCAGCTTCTTGTGCTAAATTTGGTGATATCACAGGTCAATGTAAAGTATTGACAAAGATTATATTGTACTTTGTTTGATCGATATTTGAACACAAAAGTAGTCATTTCATAAGTAAACAAGTCGTCTAAAGTCAATATACCTTGTTTTTAAAACCGAGGAAAATTTTTTCATGTGAATATGATTTGGTTATATATTTAATGGTTCTACTTTTGTAATTTACTAATTTTGCGAGTGTACGTTTTATACGTACTGTACCAGATGATTAAACCGTATGTTTAATGAGAATAAAATATTGCAAAATATAGCATCAATACGGCTCTGTCTGGAACATTGTATTTGATTTTAGATAAGGTAGTTTATTATCACCATAAAAACCTAAACATTTTACAAAATCAACTACAGAAAGTTCAAAAGAATCAATGGTTATTTTGAAATTTAGAATTTTGGGAGGTATTGTTAAAGCTTTAGTTTTTAAAGCATGCAAGATTAATTTATTGGCATTTAGCCAGTTATTAACTCTTAGTAACTCTGAATTTATCAAACATTTCTAAATTGTTAATAGTAGCTGCAATAGTAGCAGATGCGCGGCTCATCAGCAAATAAAAGAGGATTTGTAAAAATGCTATTTTCTAAATCATTTATATAAATTAGAAATAGAAGAGGTACAAGCCATTACCCTTGTGGTAACCCGTTATAAATATTAAGAAACGTGGATCATTAGTTATTGGTAGAAATACTTTGCTTCTGGCTAGTTAGACAAGATGATAGTAATCTGTGCGCAGCACCCTGCATTCAATTTCCATAAGGATTGAGTTTTCTGAGCAATAATCCTGACTTGAAAAGTGGACATGCGAAACGCTGACCTCATGCGCTTTTTGATTTGTTGAGTCCAATTAGGTAGTGATTCAACTTAAAATGGTATTAAAATGGCGAAAGTTTTGCGGTATGCCGCTTTGGACTTTTTCATCGGGTGGCTTGGCACTAGATGTTTCATGGCCTCGGGGCCTTTTCAAGAAAATCTGTTGAATTTGGTTTTTGTGTTTTCATTTGTTCCAAGTGCAAGGCAATTTGGTGCGAAGATGAGCAAACTGTTAATATTTGTGATTATTGGAGCAGTATTTATTTTTTCCTCATCATCCCAACAGAGGTTACCGGGCTGCGTGGTGTCGCGTAGCCGAATAAGAGCCCCTTGTCCTAATGGGGGAGAGGATTTAGACCCGTTCCAATGCAGAAACGCGTAAGTTTGGTCGAATTTTTTAAATGTTTTCTAAGTTCAGCTTTGCATTAATAGGATGCAAAAATTACTATCCCAGTGGGCACAGAACGTCTAAAAGACGTCTAGGAAAAAAATTGGTCTAAATGTTGTTGAAAATATTTTTTGCAAAATGCACAAAGTTGAATAGACGTCGTTGCAAAGACGTCAAATATACGCAAAATTAAAGAACGTGTCAAGAGCTACGAGTTACGTTTATTCGACATCTTTGTAAAGATGTCTTAATAACAATATGCATTTTTGCAAAATAGACAAGATTTAGACAAAAATTAAACCATCTAGATTACGTCTGCGGCATAAATCTAGACCATGTTTAAACGTCTATTTGACTGACTTTGTGCCCACGGGGATACTTTCATATTCAATTAAAACTAAGCGATTGAATGTTTCTAGATTCTCCGTAGCGACATGTCAAAGGTCTTTTAAAAAGATACTGCTCGAATCAGTTTTATTGAAGAAATGAGAACTGATTTAGATAATGCAAAGGTGCTCCAAACCTTTTTTGACAACCTAATTCGCTAAAATACGATTTACTCCATTTGGTTCGCTATCATTGGCAACCCTACATTTTGCAATTTTGCGATATCAAAAAAGGCGTTCTGTAGATCAACTACCACGCACGGTGGAGGCTTCACACTGTCCCTTTAATTGCAAGCTGTCAAGCAGGAAAGCTGTGAATACCAATTTTTGTAGTGTTTGGTTTGACCCCACCGGGAATCGAAACCAAGACTACTGTTTCAGTAGCATACGCTCTATTCACTCGACCTCTAATCGGTTAAAAATTTCAATTTGTTGTATAGTTTTACACCTATTTGTTTTGTTTTTGCTTGGTTCATTTTTGTTTTTGCATGCATAAAATAAACAAATCATGTCTAAAGTTTGAGGTCGCTTGTACTCAAAACTCTTTATAATTTTATGATTAGACAAATTAGATTCAAACTAAAAAAATGCACTATTGAATGATCATTTACGTCACTTTAAGCTACTTGCCACACCGTTGAACATAATGGCATTAAATTAATAAACTGCATCATTATTAGTTTCTAAATATTTTATAAAGATGGATAATTCTACAATAGTTTTATATTAAAGCTAGTTTGTCGGGCCATTTAACCACTATTTCCTTCCTAATAATTGTGCTGGTGCATGGTTTAAACTTAATTCATGTTAAGTAAATTCTAAACTTTGCGAGCGGAAAAGAAAACAGTTGCAAAAATGTTTCCGCTCTTCCAGCAATTCTTTCAAAAACAATGGAGTTGTTTCAAAGTGTTTATTAACGTTTCACTTCCTTAAAACTGCAAAACATCATCAGAATTGCAATTTCTGCAGCAACAATGCGACGTTTAAGTATACTTTCATCTAAACTTTGCATTGTTGGCTGCAGAAACTATATTTCCGATGATGCTCTCCGGATTTTGGGAACGAAACGTAAAATAAACACTTTGAATCAACTATGGTGTTTTTAAAAGAATCACTGGAAGAGCAGAAATATTTTTACAATCATGTACGCAGCAAAATGGAACCAAAACGTCCAAATCTTTCAAAAAAACAGTTGCAACTTTTTAAAAATAATTTATTTAAGATATAGAAATTTAAATAATAAAAGAAAATGGATCAAAATTTTGACAAAAGTTTTGATGTAGGCTAAATAAGTTACAGAACAGTTTTGGGGGTGAAACATCTTACTTTTTTAGTTTCTCTTATACAAAAATAATTAGAATTTGCCAAACTACAAATCCAAATTTTATCGCCAACATTCCAATACATTTGTTGTTCGGTATATACAGATTGTGTCCTCAAAAGTCAATCAATTAAAAGTGAAAAAAATTTTGGCAATGGACGTTACATAGCGTTTGGAAAAGTTTTTGTCATTATCTGTTTGTGATTTCATACAGCCAAAAATCTGCAGAAACTACAGTATGTTCCTAAATCAAACCCTTATGACGTCATCAAACATAAAACTATTATTAACAAAACTCTTTTGCTACGGCACTAGGCCTACAAACGATCGTATAACATTAGTTTTAAACCGTAATAAAATAAGTGAAAATTAACACACAAAAAATAGTTTGGCTCTCCACAGCGGCTTTGGTATATATTCTAAGATTTATTTAGATAAAGGGTGATTCTCTTATAGGGCAATCTTTCCAAGTACGCAAAATAGTTATTACCATGAAACATAGAATGAAATTTCTAGACATCTGCAGGAAGAATTATTGCAAGAAAATTTGTTTCTATGTAGCCGCTGGATTAGCAATTTAAAATGTCAATGTTTCATTGAGTTTGAGTATGCGTTGCTAGCGTCAGCACAACTTTGAACTCTGGAAAGTGTTTTGCTTCAATTCTACTATCAACCGGCCTATGTCCATTGTCCCTGGTACAAAGACAGCCCTGGAGTCATAACTAATAGGCAGTTTTACAATACAGTGATGCAAAATCTTGGGGCTTTATGTTATTATTATTATTTTATCATGATTTTCGTCTTGGTTTTGGCCGTGGTGTCTATTTATACTTTTATCACTAATAATTACGACTGATTATGATTGACAGCGGTTTGAGCATAAACCAAAACGTATCTAGAATGGCATAAAACTGTATTGATTTTTGTTTCTACTGTAAATAGTTTTTGAAACTTGCAAATCTCTTGCAACATGTCACAGAATTTACCAGTAATTTGTTATTTACGTTGAGATCATTGATGCTTGCTGTGTATATGGACAACAATGCAATCATTCTTGACTTGTGAAGTTTGTGTGCGTAACACTTTAAATCAAACAACTATTGATGTTTTGATGTTTGGCAAGAATTTCCTCTGCGCTATACTTGTAACTTCAATTGGCCGTAAAATCCTGACTAATGAGCTAAGTGAAATTATGATTATTGCCCTGTAGCCTTATCTGTGATAAATTCCACAGATCGATTTTTTATGATACATTTTTGAATTAAAATGTAAACAATAGTCCGACGACATCGTAGCATAGATTATTGGGTTGCAAATAAAAGACCGGTACAGTATGGCACAAAGAGGAATCAACTTCGCCTTTTTATTTTGCAATAGAAGTAGTAAGCTAATGCTAAATTCAAAACTAATTTTAATGGATAATTTTTGGTGATTGCTTTATTTCTTAAAAATAAAGAAGTTAATAATTAAAAAAAAAACTTTCTCAAAAAACAAATAAGATGAACAGGGGTAATAAAAAAGGCGATAGCGCCCACCATTCCATCAGTTGCTAAAAAAACATGTATCTTCTCAGCGCTGTCATGTCTGCAGTGGGCCGATCACTTAACTTCAAAACGCGAAATATAGCTGCATTAATTTAAATAAACTAAAGCATTTAATGTGCCTCGAACACTCACAGATTTTTGAAACATGCAAAAACGCGATCACAATCAGCGGAAAAACGTAAAACAAGTCTAACGCGCTCCATTATGACGCACTGGACGTTTACACAAAATCGATGAAACTATTACACTATTAAAAAGATTTAAATTTGCCTAAGTTTCATAAATTTACTTTTAATAATTTATTTACTGATTTTCATACACGCTTAATGTTACATCATTTATGAACGTCTCCACAAATTC
Organism: Trididemnum nubilum; assembly: GCA_963965965.1. Classification (NCBI taxonomy): domain Eukaryota; kingdom Metazoa; phylum Chordata; class Ascidiacea; order Aplousobranchia; family Didemnidae; genus Trididemnum; species Trididemnum nubilum. Next base: position 59,745,388 of record OZ014469.1, on the reverse strand, counting down.
ATCAGCTTGTGTTTCTTTTGCCTGGGTTTGATTCTCTAGGTGGTGCCCACATCAAAAATCACGTCATCCAGTTTGTTGCTTTCTAGTTGTATAGTGACAAAGTTTCCGCATCACGTAACCTGTCAGGCATGTCCCAAAATATGAAAACGATTTCAATCAATAGCTCTTTTTACATAAATATTTTTATCCTACCAACTATCATCATAGTGCAATTCTTATGCAAAGAAAATCTTTGTTTTGACTTGATTGACAGATACAGGCAGTGAGTTGGATAAGAAAAAATCATGTCCTGTATTTCATAGAAAGAACAGATTTTACATTGCTGTTCGTTTTTGTTTTGAAAAATTGAAAGATCTGCAATTGCTTCTGGTGCCTATAACCTGCACGCTGTGAAATAATTCTACTTTTGTTTATAACGCAATTCTGCTTAATTACATTTACAAAGTTTAACTTCAAAGTAAACCAACCTAATGACTTTACTCTTCGTCTTTTTTTATTTTATTTTTTATCAGAGTGGATTACAAATATTTTGAATGGACACAAGCTTATGTGATTAAAATATTTCAGGTGCCCAGGGTTTATCTTCCAGCTGTGTCAAGGCACGACCAGTAATTTCGCCTGAGGCGAACGCCGGGAAAAACGGCACAGTAATCGATCAGTTCGGAAGTGTAAAGACTGATCATCTGGGAACAGCAAGTCTGGAACTCAATTTTTAGTTTTTCAAATGGGACACACCGTTGCGCGAGCTCGCCACCGCTGTGTTTAGGCACTTGCTTTAAACTTTGTCCCAGTTTATATTTTTAATTTAAAGTTTTTTCACGCGCCTTCAAACTTGAGCTTGCAATAACTTCGATTTTAACTTACAGTAGTTGGTTGCATTATAACGGTCACAATATCAGTTTTTTTACAAACAAAGAAAACGCAGAGTCAAAAATTGCGCTTCCACTTGTCACATTGCTCTTCATTTTTATACAGTATGTTTATATGTTATCACATTAAAACCAAACGTTGTTCCTTGACAACCCAACAAAAAGTTTTCAAAAAAGAGTTCATTGATGTATCTGTGATTTGCATTTACTACTAAGATGCTTATCAGTCAATTTTTAGAACGGTAATGTGCTTTTGATATTTTTTTAAACAAACCTGATGCCTGCTAACTATATAATCATAAGATACGAGATCCAGCCAAGAAGTGAGACGAAATTCAAAACACAAAGGTTTGTGCATAGTTACTGTTTGCATTGGTCAAAATTAACTCATATCGATTAAAAATAAAAATAAAACACAACTTAATGAGTTACACCACCCGTCTGTTATGATAACTTACTTAAAAAAATGCGCTATTGTAGTACAGCTGCTGTGTTTAAGAATTCCAACTTCTTTGCAAGAACTAATACCTTGCAGCGTTAAGGGATTGTCATTTTGGAAAATGGAAAATTGGAATTGATTGTTGGCTGGAAATACTTGCATTTGCAGCGTTGCTTTAATGCTTTTGCATGCTGGCTTACAATATGTTTTAACCCTACTTTATACGGGGTATTTGACTACATAAAATTAATTTTTAAGCAATATTTTCGAAACATGGCTTCATTTTTGTGATGACTTCACAAGCGGTTAAAATTTTGTACATGGGTTTGTATTATACTACTGAATCATAAAATGCCTTAATCAAACTAGCTACGTCACAAAAACCTCTGATTACGTCATTTTAGTTAAATTTTGGCCAAAAAAAATCAGATTTTGAGAAGTGACTTCGGGGAAATCTCAAAATTGGGAAAATTTTACTTAATTTAGCAACTTCAAACTTTCAAGGGTACAGTGTATTTGCAATGAAATTTGACTCAAAGTCAAGTTGGTTTGAAGTAAACAGATGTTTTCTAAAAAGATTTATTACAAAAAACCTCCCCCCTTACTGCGCAAAATAAAGTTAAAACAATGTTGGTGTACTATCAGAGCTGATATGAAACTTATCGCGGATATTTCACTAGAAAATTGAGTCAAGAAAAGATGAAGGAAAATGATGAAAATTCATCCGCACATTATTTACAAAACACTATCGTATTTAAATGTTGCCAAGTAGACTTTTACTTATGGGTTAAGTTAGGGTTAAAATTGAGGTTAGTTTTAGATCTAGGATTTGCCTTTTGCTTAAAATTGAATCAGAATTAATAAAAAAAAAAAAAGGATAATAATTTCCAATAAAAGAGATTGTGTCAATACAGAAACGTTTTTTGCTAATCATAAGTTTTAAAGCAAGCGTTTGAAATTTTTGTGATGGTGTATTTTTTTACAAATTAAAGAGCTTTGCGGTTATGGATTGCCGCCACGTTTAACTTTAAACGTCATATTGAAGCATGAAAGAGAACACCTGTATCAGTTTTCAGATCAAAACTGTTTTCCTCAAATTGCAATAAATTTTTTGAGACATTACGGAAAAATCATCTTTTAACCAAATTAGAAATTATAAAAAGATACTTTGAAAATTAAATTCCGAGCTACAGTACTATTAAGGCAAAATCCGCTAGTACAATCTAACTGCATAAACACTTTTGACTAATTTGAAAACACAGCATAATAAAGTTTGAGTCAGATTCTTTTCTCATGATAATTTCCTTTTTGACCAATGCAAAGTGCTCTATATTTATATCATGATCATCATCAGTAATAGTAGCGTGCTCAGAAGCGTATACCAATCATTGAATTCGATCAATTTTTTGTGGGCAATTATTTCTATTGATATAAGAAGCTATAAGATTTAATTGACATGTTTCTATCGATATTTTCATCTTTTATGATTATTCCATTGCCCTGAAACGGATTGAAGGGATTCATAAAAGTTTAAGGTTTTCACTAATTTAGAAATATTGTGGTACTCTGTTGTTTTTGCTTTTCCAGCCGAACTTGTCTTGGTCTCGCCAAATTTTACATCAAAAAATAGCAAAAAATTTTTTTCAAGTCTGCAAAAACAGGAAATTTCTATTTTATTTGCTTTTGAAGAAAAACGCAAAAATTATCTACTTAATGACTAAACCTGTGGAATTGTTACATGATTTTACATTGGTTTTCAATAGAATGAATGTTTCGAATTGCTAATGAGGAAAAATGTTAAGCTTTTTAAATTTGTTTGTTGTAGAGCGGTGCATTACTAATAGTTAGGGCAAAATTATTTTCGGGTTCTTTAGCGAAAAAAAAGAGCAAAATTTCTGTAAAAATGCGATTTATTAGTCGCAAAAACTACGTTACCACAAGTACGTGTAAAGTATTAATCAACTGATAAACATTTCATTATTTAGTAAACTTAAAATCACAAGTAGCGCTTGTTGCGTAATAATAGAAAAGTGACAACGATAATAGCAAATTAATTGACAGCATTTATGTTGCCTACAGCAAGCAGCAACACTGTAAATTTTGGCATCTAATTGCGCTTTTACACCAAACTTATCCCTTTTTTCTTTTTATGCTCAGAAACTTAAAAATAATTTTGCCTTACAATCAGAAATGCACCAGGCCTAGACAACCATTTAATCTTGTAAAGCTTAATTTTTTCTCAGCCGCGATCTAAAATATCCACTCCATCGAAAACCAATGTAATTGTAACTGAAAAAGCAATCATATAAAAATTTCACGGAGTGCGTAATACAGCAAATAATTTTTGCTTTTTTCTTCATAAATAGATAAAATAAAAAGCTCGTTTTTTTTCTGCAGGGGGAACATTTTTTGCTATTTCTAAAAATAAGATTTTGCTAAACCGGAGTTCGGCATTGAATCTTCGTTACTGAGCAGTTTTTGAGAACCTGATGAGATCTACCAGTAATTGATATACTGTAATAAGCTAAATTTTAAAAAACTTACTACTGTATAGCGCTTTAGAAAGAAAAACAAAAGATAAAAAAAAAGATAAACAGTTGAGCATGGTGTTTGAGTTTAAAAATTACAAATTTTCACTGGTCATTTTATTCGTTTTGATAACTTAAAAAGCTTACCTTTTATCTTTATTATTATCCTTTATTATGATTATTATGATATTAAATTTGGAAATTTATTATGATATTAAGTTTTATTATAACTATTATGATATTGCTTTCGAAAACTCATGTTTTACAATGTGAAGGCGAATCCGTAGAGCTCCGCCCCTAAACATGATGTTCAAGGAGTACAAAATGTTCTTAGAGATGGCAAAAAATGTTTATTTGGATTTTTTGTGGAAACTTGTTATAAGCATAGATGAATCATTGCGAAACACTTATTAAGTAAAACGATAGAACATTAAACTGACCAAACCAACTACTCAAGCAGAGGCGCCAGTTAAGGGGTTTAGGGAAGCACTAAGCGGAGTTCCGTACACTTGAAAATTTGCAGCACTTTGACTCACTGAAACAATTCACATCAAATTTTCAGCCAAAGAACTATCAAATGACACTCGAAAAGTTCCGACAAAAACAGATTTTTAACAAAAAATTATTGTTTGGTTGTGCGGAGGTCTGATGACTGTTCAAGAAGATTGACTGAATATATCGCCATAACATTGTACCCGTATCGAATGTTTGAAGAGACAAAAAACGTGTAAGGATTTCTTCGTCCATGTTAAACACATGTACACTTTTGCTTTTGTAGTGGATCATTTTGCACTCAAAGAAGCAACTCTTGTGTAAACATGATGTGGTGGGAAGACTCCGACAATTGTAGAGAAATATTTGAAAAATTTAAACTCAAAGTCGCTGTTTTTACAATAGATTTTAGACGAATTTGTAAGCCCCTGAGATAGAAACACCAAATTTTAAAGTGTACGATATAAAATATGCAGAAGATATTTCAGGAAAGCTTTGTCTCCACTGGTTTCAGCCGTGTGTGCGTTTTGTCTTCTTGTTGTATCCGCATTCAAAGCTAGTTTTACAGAACCTTGACTCACTGATATCAGCAAAAAAATGGTGGCAATTTGCTGCCATTTTTTTTATGAGAATTGCAAAAAATATTGCAAAAACAAGCTGACAAAAATATTTAGACAGTTTTCAATTTAAGCAGAATCCATGCAGCTTTTTGGCGTCTGAAATTTATAAAAAACTCTCACATCCATCAGCATTGTTCTGCGCATTTTTACAATATAAAGTTGGAGTGGTGGAAGCAACAACGAAGCGATGCTGCGTTAGAAAACACAGTAAAGTGGCCACCAGCTGAGTTTCCCTCTTCAGTCTCTCCAAGCATCAAAGCATCGGTTGCACCCAATCGGACAAGGCGTTGTCAAAGTACAATCAATGCAATCCCGCGACCAAATTGGGGTATTGAAAGGGGCAAAAACTCTCTGCGCACAAAGCAAAAAAAGATAGAGTAGTAATAGTCATTGCTTTGTAACAGCATGAAGCAGCAAGTAATTGGCATTCGAGTAAGACTCGCTGCCTGACGAAGCAACTTTGGCAGTAAAGCAACCAAAAACATATTTATCACGTTTATTTTGTCACTACTTGGTTTTGCATAACTACTTTGAAATGCACAAACTAATAAACAGAAAGTTAATGCTTTTGCCAGTTGAATATTTATCATAATTATTTTAATTTTTAGAAATTGTTGCTACGTGGTTTCTGGTTGCTATGCTCAAGAACGAGGTAAAAAAAAATATAATTTGATTGCCGACGTTGGAGCGATGATCTCATACTCTTGGATCAATGATATTATGCTGTTGGTCGATCACGCCGAACACAAAATTTTAGTTCGGATTGTTCGTTTTTCTCTATGTAGTGTAGCTTGAATTTTGTAACTGTGTTCAATAGCACAAATTAATTTCTGGCTAAAAAGTGTAGCAGATTTTTTTTGATTAAACTTAATTGGGAAGGTTAAGAAAGGGCTTAGTTCTAAATGTTCCTAAGTCTCATTTTTGAAAAAATTGAGATAACTTCGTAAAATTGCTCAAATGCCTGCTAGAAATATCCGTTGTCACAAACTCACTTACACTAATGCCCCAGATGGCAAGAAGAAGCGAAGTAAGGACGGCGGGATCTTTAAAATGGCGAGCTCGTCGCTGCTGAGGTCTTTCAAATTCTCATACACCTAGTTACTACCACAACGGTACATTTACCCTTATTCAAATAGAATCAAAATAAAGCATAATTAGCGCAAATATAAAATATATCAAAATAATCAATTAAAAGAAATTAAGTAAAAGTAATCAAAAGTATTAATCGAAAGTATTAAGACAAACTTATGGCAACCGATTTACAACTCGCACTTCAGATGCGACAAATATGCTAAAATCCCAAACTCAAAATATTCTTATATCTGCATTCGCTAAACCAAGTTACACAACAACACTTACAGCTCGACTCGTAGACTGCCATTTACGAATAATATAATCTCGAACAAGATCATGGGGCAAAACAGCAAGACTTCAATAATTTCTACACTCAAACAAACATTACAGTTTCTCAAATTTGTCGCTCTAGTTAACAAATGTGGTACCGGTAGTACAAATTAGATTTAGAGAGAAAAAGAGCTCGTCATACGTAATATGATATAACCAAAACAAACTTTTATGCAACTTTAAACCACGCGCTGACAAGCTTGATAATAAATGACCACGAAAATAATTAGAGCAAACGTGACAAAAACAATTCGAGAAAACAACTCATTATCATTATTATTATTATTATTGTGACATCCGTATTATACAATTTAATCAGAAAATGTTCCTAAGTCCTTTTATTACAAAGCGATGTTTTCGCTATCTGGCGGATTTTTGTTCTAAATGATCCTAAGTCCAGCAATTTTGTACTAAAAGTTCTTAAGTCACATCTGCACATAAGTTGAATTCCAGTTGTGCGGTTGCAAAGACAGATAAGTCTTATTATTTGAGTATTAGACCATAGTTGCACTGTTAGAGTTGGAAAAGGAAGGATGTTTTGGTAACAACCATAAGCCTATTTTTCATACATTATGAATTGCCACTTATCTTACCTTAACTGTAACCCTAATCATATCCTATTTTTAACACGGCCTAGAAGTAACAAGACCCCCAGCCCCAGTACCTGGGTACTGGTAGCAGCGTATCAATGTAGCGTCAATTCCAACGTAGCCACAAGTGGAAGTGCAAGTGGATACATCGATTAATAAGTCAACCGGAGAATAGCTTGATAGGTTGTTCAACCGAGCTGGTCGACCGCGTTGGGACGCGTCCTTTTGACATGAACGTTACATCAATATCAGTATTCAATAGCATCTCGCCTGGGGCATAGAATAATCAGTCGATTGACAGATTAATTTCTGTAGGCGTAGGTCTAGCCTAAATGTCTTACAAGCACTTAAGCTTGCCTGTGGGATACCAACTAAGTCTAAGCAGCAATAGGCCAATATGGATTTGACTTGCTTTTCTTATACAGTATTTTTCTTTATACCACTTTTACTAATGATGGTACTGTAGCTTCATTGCTTGTAGTCTGATAGTGATAGGTTAACTGATAGTGATAGGCTACTGATAGTGATAGAATAACAATATATTTTTGCATTTACCCCTGCTTCACTACAGATGTATTAATCTTAGATAAGGGCTCGTTTCATTTGCATCATAATGTAAGCAGTATTGGTGAGAGGCATTAGTCTAAATAAGTGCTGCCAGCCAGGGGCATATTTAAGGGAGGGGGCCATTGGGCCATGCCCCCCCCCTTTGGGTCGCCAAGATAGTATAATTAGTATAGAATAGTATGCAAAATGTAAGGTTTGAGCTCACAAACGGTAGGCGAAGACCTTGGTTATTGGCCTACACCCAAGTTTGGGCAAAAAATCGGACTAAACTTGGGTAAAGACCTTTTTTTGGTCTTTACCTAGTTTTGGGCAAAAATTCGGACTAAAGTTGAGTGAAGACCTGTTTTTTTTTGGTCTTCCACTGATTTTGGACGATTTTCTTTCTGAACATTGTTCTTCTCAAAATTTCTATTTTGTTGCCGATCCTTTTCGGCGCCAATTCGGTGCTATTTGACAGTTCACTTATTTAGGGTTAGGGCTTTGGGTTAGGGTTAGTAAAAAGCCGAAAATGGTCGCGCCGAAAAGTCGTGTACCCTACCTCTACTCAATGATTCATAAAAACCTTGAGGAAATCGAAGTTTTGTATCCTCTTTCAGGCAATAGTAAATTACCCTGTAATCGCGACTTTGCTCGCATTAAAAAAAAAAAAAAAAATAGAACAAGAAAGGATAGAGTTGTAAAGCCACCTGAATGGGTAAATTTGATTAAAGAGACTGACATATCTAATCCATTCTAGACTGATTTTGTTGAGCATCCTCTTACAGATGACATCACACATGACGGCACTCCTGTTGTTAAAGCCAAAGACTTTAAAAAAGGCTTTGACCCATTCTTGCGGCCACCTAGCGGCATTGCTACAATGAGAGGTTTGTTGTTTAGAAGAGGCCAGAATCAAAGATGTCGTTACTCCATGACTGGAGATTCCCAACTGAAATTTGCTTACTGAAGCGAGGAAAAAAGTTAAGAGAATTATTAGGTGCATTCAGTAAACTACTGCCAGCACACCTCACGTTCCTCAGCATCAAGAAAGCAAAGTTTGATAACATTGTAGCCTTACTGGGCCATGTAACCATTCCAAATGACGTAACATTTTGCAACACAATATCAACACAGGCAGAGAAGCACCAAGAGAGAGCTGATGATGAAGATATTGAATAACTTTTTCGCGTTGCATGCTCACACTGTCATATTCGGCCTTTCAGAACGTTGCTATGCTGTTTTTAAACGTATTGCTTCTCCGCTTTTTTTAATTTTAACAGCATGGTAGTATCACATGGCAAAGATTTTTTTGCAACATGACTTTTCGTTTAAACTAACTTCAGCTCTATATCGCTGCCAGGCTTGGTTAGACGTAAAGATTTTAGAAGTTTAGAATGTTGTGTTGAATGGTTTTTGTCAAGAATAATATCAATAAGCGAACCTGCTTCAGGTTAGAATCAAACACAACTCCCAAGTAATAAGATAGAAAAGTTCAACATCACCACTGCTATACCAGAGTAAAGATTTCGCTTGCAGGATACTGTTATCCTGCTGCAAGTTAAAAGCCTTACGACCTTAACCTAGTAGCAACTGATGAGTTGTAAATAGTTGCAAAAATTTGTTTCAAAGCATTTTGCAGTACCTTTTTTTCCAGAAAATGGGTTTATTTCATCTGCTTCGTTGTTAAAACGTTGTAAAATGAATAAAAGGTTAACAAAGTCTACATCATAAAAGTAATCCTTAAGAGAGTTCCTTTACACTTTGCGTTAAGTTTGACGGAAAAAGTTGCTAAGTCACAGTTCGGAATAAAAGTTCCTAAGTCCACGAAGCAAATGACGCCATAATTCATTATGACGTCATCGTGACGTCTTAAATTTATTGCATAAAATCAATTTACATGAGAGCAATACAAAATAGTTTGTTTTGGCTTTCCAGCTGCTTTACCCCGATTTGCCAAGCATTTGGAAATCTTTAAATGTGATTTACTCAAAACTGACATTATGTGACTTAGGAACATCCAGAACTAGGCCCTTGAATTGCTTTTCAATGTTTTTGGTAGAGCTAGTTCAGTTTTTCGAAGAGCTGTTACACACTTATACAGTTTACACAGTCTCTTGTTATGTTTTACACAGTTGACAGAATCATTCGCCTTCCAACTTACTCATCCAGAGATGAAATTGATGACGTTGCTTCTTCGTTTAGTTCCCCACCAATATGTAAGTCATACTGAACTGGTCGAAAAATAGCAAGTGTTAGCCATACAATTACATACAATCGCGTTAAATGACTTACTATATTGTTTACAGCGATATCAATATACTGTTACGTAAAGTAGTGCCTTAATGCCGACCTAATATTTATATCATCGCGACTTGACTGCAACTCAGTTCGATGTCTCAATGCAGAGCAATGGAGCTGCATTCGATTTGCCAGGGTTTGCCATTACTCTGCGATTTTACGGACAATTTTCCAGGATTTTCTATTCCACATTGAATCCATTGCAAAGTTAATGTGGTTGACCCACAATCAAGTCTCAAAAGAATCAATGTTTTTGGCATTCTCACAAACAAAAAAGTATTGAGCGAAAAAGGTTTAACTAAAAATATTAGATCGAAGCATAAATAAAACGAGTCTAAATTGGAGAGTCTTAAAACAAAGGGAAATGAAATAGTGTTACCAATGTACTAAATCATTCAAAGTCTTTGTTGTTACTCAAATGGAAATTGAAACCAGGTCTAAAGTTTTAATAGAAGATACGCCATCGATGAAACACTGACCGAAAAATAAAAAAAAGCTGTTAAAGTTTATACTTTAGTGCTAACTATATCGCTTGCGGATACGGATCACTACTAAACTTTGCTTGCTTTCGTACACGTGTTAAGCTAGAATGAATCACACACGCAATACTGGCTGCCGACTCAGCCGGAACTATGACGTCACAATGTGGGTGGCCACACGCTCCACCCCAGAAACGCACTATGCGGTTCGAAATAACAATACACAATAAACAAAAAGAACAATACACATGGCTTTTGATAACTGAACACAGGGTATTCACACAGGCTGCTTTGCTGGTCTACCACGTTTGTGAGATTGTGCCACTGGCACTGGTGGGAGGTGCGGATCTACATAGGCTGGTTTAATACGATCAATCGATACAGTCTTTTTGTTACCGCTGATTTCAATGTCAAAAGTTTTAGTGCCGCGTTTCAAAACACGAAAAGGCCCTTCATACGGAGGTACCAAAGGCGGACGGTGACGATCTCGACGCAAAAACACATAGTCACAAGATGTGAGTGCTGCCGGCACTGAGGTGTGCTGTGTGCCATGACGGGACATATTGGCAGGTTTGAAAGCTGAAACTTTGTTCTGCAGCCACGGAAGAAAAGATGCAGTTGACGTGGGGACAAGGGTGGATGGAATCGCTAAATCACCTGGAACTGTCAATGTAGTACCATAGACCAACTCTGCTGATGAAGATTGTAAGTCGTCTTTCGGTGCCGTCCGAATTCCTAGCAGCACGATCGGTAAGGCATCTATCCAGTCTGGCCCAGTAAGGCGTGCCATCAATGCGCTTTTCAGATGTCGGTGAAATCGCTCGACGAGACCATTTGCCTGGGGGTGATACCCAGTAGTGCGGTGAAGGCGAACGCCAAGTTGATGGGTGAAAGACTCCCATAAACGAGCAGTAAACTGTGGGCCTTGATCGGTGGTTATGTCTGCCGGAACTCCAAAGCGCGCAACCCAGCAAGACAAAAATGCTCTAGCACAACTGGTTACCGTTGCATCCGGCATGGGCACGGCTTCAGGCCATCTAGTGAAACGATCAACCATGGTGAGCAGGTAACGTTGTCCGGAGGAAGGTGGAAGGGGACCAACAATATCCATATTGACATGGGCAAAGCGATCCTGTGGCGGGGGATTGTCAACCAGTGCTGCCTTTGTGTGCGCTTGAACTTTGGCGGATTGACAGCCGATGCATTGCTTGGCCCAGAGACCAACGTCTTTTTGCATTCCATGCCACACGAATTTGATGGCAACCAGTTTGCAAGAGGTTCGGATCGAAGGGTGGGAAAGATTGTGAATGATGTCGAAAATCTTCTTCCGCCATGACGCTGGCACGAGCGGTCGTGGGGATCCTGTGGACATATCACAGAGCAACGGAATGGAACTCGGCCCCACAGGGATTTCCTCCACTTGAAGTCCAGTAATAGCTGTGCGGTATGCCTGAATTTCAGGGCGCTGCTGGTCTTTTGCCATAGCGGTAAAATCTAGGTCAAGCAGAGGACGAGTTATTGAAGCTACAGCAGCTCGAGATAAAGCGTCAGCCACTAAGTTGGTTTTGCCGGAAACATGGCGAACATCAGTGGTGAATTCGGAAACGGCGGCAAGCTGGCGCTGTTGCCTGGCCGACCAAGTATCCGATGCTTTGGAAAAAGCGAAGGTGAGAGGCTTGTGATCAGTAAAAATAACAAAACGTCGAGCTTCTAAAAAGTACCGGAAATGGCGTACTGCCAAGTGCATTGCCAACAACTCGCGATCGAAGGCACTATATTTGGTTTCAGGCTTTCGCAGTTTGCGGCTGAAAAAGGCAAGGGGTTTCCATTGTCCGGTAACCCATTGCTCGAGAACAGCTCCCACGGCTACGTCTGATGCGTCCACGCTCAAGGACAACGGTGCCTCCGGGTGGGGATGCTGTAGCAAGGTGGCAGAAGCAAGAGCCCGTTTAGCTTGCTCAAACGCCAATTGCAGTTCGTGAGTCCACTCCAGAATCTTGTTCGTGTTAGCGATTGCTTGATAGATAGGAGCCATGAATGCGGCAGCTGCAGGTATAAAACGATGGTAGAAGTTCACCATGCCTGCAAAGCGTTGTAAGTCTTTGACCGTGGTGGGTAACGGAAATTGCTGGATAGCCTCTACTTTGCTGGGCAGAGGGCGAGCACCTTGAGTGTCGATTAAATGGCCCAAAAACTCAATTTGGTCACAACCAAATCGACATTTGTCGATATTAACCACTAATCCAAATTCTGACAGTCTTTGAAAAAGCTGCAGGAGATGCTGATGATGCTCTTCGATTGTTGCACTTGCTACGAGGATATCGTCGAGGTATACGAAGACAAAGTCAAGGGGCTGACAGACGCTATCCATAAGGCGTTGGAAAGTTTGTGCAGCATTTTTAAGTCCAAAGGGCATTCTTAAAAACTCAAATAAACCAAAAGGAGTGATGACGGCAGTCTTAGGAATATCTTCAGGAGCTACCGGAACTTGATGATACCCTCTTACCAGATCAACTTTAGAAAATACTCGTGCTCCAGATAAGCGCGCAGAAAAATCTTGAATGTGGGGAATGGCATATCTGTCAGCGACGGTGACAGCATTTAACCGACGATAGTCGCCACAAGGGCGCCAGCCTCCAGAAGCCTTGGGTACCATATGCAGTGGAGATGCCCAAGGACTTGAAGAACGTCGGACGATACCCAAATCCAACATTTTGTTAAATTCATTCCGCGCTAGAGCTAGCTTAGCAGGGGACAATCTCCTGGCGCGAGCATGCAGTGGTGGTCCGGTGGTGCTAATGTAATGCTGTGTTCCATGATTGGGCGCATCGCCCGAGAACTGGGGGGAAGTTATCATCGGAAATTGAGTGAGTATCTTTGCAAAAACATTTTCTCTCCAAGAAAAGGTGTTGATGGAAGGAGGGGTATCAGGCTCAGCGGCCATCTCCACTGGAGCGTTGGCAAACAATTGGGTATTTACCAAACGATGGTGTTTCACATCAACTAAGAGAGAATGCGCCCGTAAAAAGTCCGCTCCCAGCAAGGGTTGGGAAACGCTCGCTACAACAAAAGCCCAACGGAATACGCCTTCTGGAATCTGTATGGTCAACGTTCTGGTCCCAAAAGTAGATATTTGGCTTCCATTAGCAGCAAGGAGGCTAGCACCGGTATGCCCATTTAGCCAATCGAATCTGGTAGCTGGCACGACACTAATTTCGGCCCCCGTGTCAACTAAAAATTTTCGCTTGGATAGGCTGTCCCAGACGTGGAACAGGGCTTTACTGCCAATGCCGGTCGTCGCAGCCTTTAACGACGACCGGCCGACTCGTTTCCCTGATAGGAGCATGGAGGCACACAACGGCGGGCTCGCGCTCCGAAACGGCGGTGATAGAAGCATTCGTCATTTGCACTAGAATAATTGGCAGCGGCTGTTTTACGTTTTGGAGCTTGCACTCGGAAAACTGGCGGAGCCTGGGACCGAGTCAGCCACAATGCATCGGCACGTTGTCCCAACTGGCGAGGATCTTGCTGCTCTAGTCCTGAGAGCACTATGCGAATTTCTTCGGGTAACAACTGGAGGAACAAGAAATTGAAAAGAAAGCAAGGGCGGTGATTGTGCATCAATCCGAGCATCTCGTCCATTAGCTCAGAGGGTTTTCGGTCCCCCAGAGGTGGCATGTTCAACAATCTAGCTGCTCGTTCGCTTTCTGAGAGATCGTAAGCCCCTAGCAATCTGCGCTTGAAAGCAGTATACTTGTTTTCTTCTGGCGGGTTCTCAAGAAAATCAATAACCCTTTTCGCGGAATCTTGATCTAGCGCTGCAACTACGTAATAGTACTTTGTATCATCGGCGGTGATATTCCTCAACGCGAACTGGGCTTCAGACTGCTGGAACCATACTTTTGGTTGACTAGTCCAAAAGGCTGGTAGTTTTAAGCTCACTGCATTCTGCTGTTGCTGTGCTGGCTGCTCCATTCTTACTCCAAATCACGATTTGGAATGTCGGGGTCACCAATTTAGTGCTAACTATATCGCTTGCGGATACGGATCACTACTAAACTTTGCTTGCTTTCGTACACGTGTTAAGCTAGAATGAATCACACACGCAATACTGGCTGCCGACTCAGCCGGAACTATGACGTCACAATGTGGGTGGCCACAATACGTTTTTTTTCAGTTTTTTTTGTTTACATTTTTAAAACAATCTTTAAAATTGTGGCTGAAACGAAGTTTCTTATACAACGAGCGCTAACAAATACTGTGTGTTTTCTTTAGCAACCATGTTTTTTGGAGGAGCTCTAGGATATCCAGGGTCTCACGTAATGAAGATGTGCTTTGCTGCTGGACCTTTCATACGCTGTGGAAGCAACACTGCTCAAACGTAAATGTTATAAATATCATTCTCAAACATCAGCCACAGAGTAACGGCAAATGTAGAGTTTTTCTCAAAAATAATCAAAATAGATCATTAATGACGCGACAGCTGGGCAACTGCTACATTTTTATCATTGTTTTTGTTTTGGCTTTTGAAGTTAAGGGAGATTCAGTTTGTTAAAGGTTTTTCAGCAAGTTTTTCTAATTTATATTTTTGTGCACAGTTCCAAGTACCAGCGTGACCGAGAAGGCAAAGGTGTCGTTTTTACGATGGTTAAGATCGCGCGATTTGGGTGCAACCCGCACACTGGTCACATTGTTGTATCCTTGGATTAGACGCCTTACGACCATTATCTTTGCTTGGTGCGTTCAATTAAGCAGCAAATTCAGCTGACGAGAATTCAACGAAATCCAAAGCAACATTTAAATAACTGGAACTCTTAAGCAAATGCAGAATCCTTCAGGCACAAATTACTAATCAAAAAGAAAAAGTGTGCAGATCGTTCAGCAGTTTGCGTCGGACGCTGTCCAGTGACAGGAGGATAAATGTGCACTACATCAACAACAATGGTTTTCACACTAAAACATCAACAACAACACACAAGATGATCTTCTACTGGAAACATTCAGCAAGATTTGCATCTTCAATTCCGTTATAGAACCCTGAACTAATTAATTTGATTAAAAACAGCAAAGCTTTATTTATAATAGTAAAATTTATTAACGTTTTGGACTTAGCTACGTCCATCATCAGCAAAATTGAAATCTCATTCAAATAGAAAAATAATTCATTTTTACTGATGATGGACGTAGCTAAGTCCAAAACTTTTAGAAGTTTTATTTATTTAGCAATACGATACAATAGCGCCGATTTCTTTTAACTAGTGTATTTTAGCAAAGCTTTACTGTTTTAAATCAATTAAATAAAACTGCTTAGCAATCACTACCAATGAATATTTTAAGTTGCTGGTATGGAAACTCTGAATTGACTAAGTTGCTGCTTTTCAGAAATCCACGTCGTTGTGACGAGCAACTTTGTTGTTGGTTGAATGGGCGATGTCGTAGGGGACAACTAAGAGGTAATATAAGGATATGTATAACAAATGTTTGTTGCGATTTGGTAAAAATATACTGCAAACTGCATTGCGCCAAAATGAGAGTATTTGAAGTGCTCTTTGAAACAGGTTGTTTGTTAGATCATACACCGTTTACGAAAAACAGCGGAAGAAATTAATCGCTTTCATTGAAAAATGCTCTAAAATGCAACATATTATTTCCTTGTTACAGTTAGCCAAACTGATTAGCAAAAATACTTTCCGAAACACTTTTATTTTGAAACAAATATTCTATGTTGCCTCTGAGTACAGATAGCTGCCCTAAAGCCCATTTTTGAGAGTGCAATTGTCAAACAAGAATGTGCAAAGCAGAGTTTTTGACTGACCAGTCTATTAGTAGTACTTTTTGCAACTGCTGCCGTATAAGCGATATGACTTTGATTGCCACTGACAACAATAACTGCTGCCAGTTGCTTTAAAGAAGGCAAAAATGCAACTAAAGCACAATAAGTATTTATGCCATGCAAGTATAGTGTTTGCATGACGTAATGTGGGTCGCTAAAATCCTTTCTGGTAGTTTTTTCTTGATTCTCATTTGATTAAATCCAACAGTTACCGTATTGATAGTTGCATTCTTTCGTAGCAAACATTTGTTGGGTTATTTCAACAATTTAGTCATATTTCTGACTTCATAGAGTGCTTTTTGTGAAATCAATAATATTCAATATAAGAAAACACCATCGTTGAATAAGAAAGCGGCATTTGGCTTTGTGGAACGATGTTCAATTTTCTCGTAGCAGTCAAACATTTTTTTGAATAAGGCCATTGAACTAGTTATTTTAGCTTAAATTGCAGTAAAACTTTTTTTTTTGCATTTAGTTATCAGCCTGCGCAGAAGATGTGAGCCTGGGTTCATTAACCCTCCGAAGTGTGAAGGTATACCTCAATAAAGTAATTGTGAATTACACTAATGTATGAAGTTGGTATATCTGGTGAAGCAAAAAAAAATGTTTTCCGCTCATACAATTAAAAGCAACAATGGATAAACATCGTTATACTCTTGTTTGTATAATATATCTTTACTGAAATTTTGTGAGAGGCTAAGAAAAGAGTTATAACCATTAGTCAAAAGATTTCTCAGCCTGAATTGCTCAAGCATTAATTAGGTGAGTGTAAATCAAACTCAGTTAAGGGGGTTCAGGGCAAAAGCACTTGGGACATTGTTTCACAAAATGAATACTGATTTAATGGCAATGTGACATATAATGGATTTGAGTCGTCGCGACGCGTTTCGTCCTTGCTCAAGGGTCTCATCAGGCAGTAAAAGACCATTTTTTTTTATTAGCCAAAGAAAATTTTAACTGGAATAGGCACCCTTTTACCGTTTTTAGGCCATACATTTCCCAGTAAAATATTGCTGCTTCAAAACTTTTTGCGTACAACTACCGACCGCTGTTACCCAGTACTTACTTACTACGCAAAGCCTTCAAAATTTACACTGGTATAAAGCTACTGCTGAAATCTCCTACTATTACCCAAATCTACAGGGTAGATATACCCTCGCTAATATTGCAATTTGGTTTGCATCAAGTTCAATATAAAATCAACATAAGAATTTATACCAAATAATAGCCCATTATTGTCAAAAACTGCAAAATACTGCAAAACATTATACGAACATAGCTTTACGCCATGGAAAATTTTAATAAGACACCCCAACGTTATTGCAATTAAAATTTTTTATCCACATAGCACTATCTCAGAGTGCTCAAGCTGAAAAAAATAAACAAATTCAAATTTTCAGATAGGCTAAGACAAGGGATTCCTTAACCAGCATAGTAAAGAGAGATTCCTTAACCAAGTCAAGAGATTATGTAGTCAAGAGATTCCTTAACCAAGAGTGATCAAATCATTAATCGCTTCAATATGACCCTTGTCTTAGCCTATTTCAAAATTTAAATTAGCTTACTTTTTTCAGTTTGAGCACTCTAAGATAGTGCTATGTGGATAGAAAATTTTAATTGCAGTGACGTTGGGGTGTCCTATTACAATTTTCCATGGCGTAAAGCTACGTTCGTAATGTTTTGCAATATTTTGCATAAACAGGCTATTATTCGGTACTAAATTCTAAGTTAATTTTAAATTGAACGTGATGCAAACAAAAGTGCAATGTTTGCGGTGGGTAAGCCTAGCCTTTAAATTTCGGCAATAGATAGTTGATTTCAGCAGTAGCTTTATACCAGTGGTAAATTTGAAGGTTTTGAGTTGTGAGTGAGTACTGTGTAACAGCGGTCGGTAGTTGTAGGCGAAAAATTTTGAAGTAGCAATATGTCACTGAGAGACGTATAGCCTAGAAACGGTGAAAGGGGAGACCTAATGTATTTTAATTGCAATTTTATTTGGTTAATAAAGCAAAATTGGCCTTTGTCGCCTAATGAGTCCCTTGAGCAAGGACGAAATGCGTCGCGACGGCTCAAATCCATTATTTGTCATATTTTCATTAAATCAGTATTCATTTTGTGAAACAACTTCTCAAGTGTTCTTTTCCTGAACCCCCTTAACTGAATTCGATATATCGTAACTAATAAATTTGTTACAGCTGCTGAAAAGTTTTCAAGTATAAAACAAGCCAATAATAAATAACCTAAAATTAAAAATTAGCACGCAGAAAGTAAGGTTTGTAGTATTTTCGTTAGTTGTGCTATCCTATTTGATTCGAAGCACAAATATTTCTTTGGACAGAAAATTTCTCGTTTTTCGTAAAAATTTTAGAAACTGTGTCATATTTCCTAATTGAAATGTGATATTTCCTGTTTGAAATTTTATTTTTTAAATACGTTTAATAATTTCGCATCTGAAATATGTTCGAAATTCCAAAATCATAGCTTTTATACCGGTACTTTTCTCAGCATCTTGAAGTGTTACAGCTTTTTCATCCACTTGAAATATTCCATAAACAATATCTCGCAGCAAATTCAACAAGAGTCACAGTTTACAAATTTAGGAGAAACGCGGTAACTTTAATAAGTTGAAAGCGAAGGCTCTTGGATGATGGGTCGTAATATGTCACAGTACAATAAAAACACCTCTTAAATCAGATAATTTTGACCGATTTAAGAAACATCTTTATTTGAATAGAAAGAAACGAATGTGCTGCAAATCCGTGTCTTAACGGGGGAGTGTGCATTGACGAAATCAACCAATACCAATGTCAGTGTCCTCAATCCATCAGTGGAGCGACGTGTAATGAAGGTGGGAGAACTCAAGTTGCTGAAACTTCATAAATTTTGGGAAAGTTTGCTTCATCATTTCAGCTTTGTTTTATTATTTTACAGCATATTTCTAGTAAGAAAATTTTTTTATGGTTTCTGGTTTGCTTGACAGCTTGTTTTTGAAGTGATTTGATTTGTAATTTTCAAATTGAAACAACTAATTAGCAGTTTGGAAATTAGCAGTTTGGAAATTTTCTAATTAGCAGTTTGGAAATTCAAATTTTCTAATTTTCTAAACAACCATTAGAAAGCACAGTCAAACATTTTTGACTGAATGTAAAATTGTCGAAAATCAATTTGCAATAACATTTTGCGTACAATGTATTATAATTTACTTGATTTTTTCTTCAAATGCTGTTCATGAATAGGTGTTTATCGTTTAATTATCAATGGCTATTAGTTTTAACTTTGAGCACATATTTTAGTTTGTCAAATTCTACCAATCGACAATGGAGTAGTCACACCGAGCAAGGAGAAGTTGAACACCGGCGAATCAGTGACGTATTCATGCGGAGATGGATTTGAATTAGTCGGTGACGCAACAATTTTTTGTCAAGCGGATGGAAGTTTCTCATCTGGAATCCCGACTTGCTTTCGAGGTACGTAATTCTTCTAGATGTAGAATTCAACAGAGATTTATGATATACCTACTTACAAGATAAAATAAACTTTGACAAGTTTGATTTTAACAAAAAAAATTTACCATTAAATTTTGTACTAAAATAAAAATAAAATCTTTTTTTTCAAAATTTGTAAAATTAAGACATCGAAATTAGATGATTTCTAAAATCCGGCAAAAAAGCGTCTAATGCAGTTACTATGACTGCATAATCATCAGGGCCCGTAATACGATTTCTTCTCGGTTAGCTTCTCGAATTAAAAAACGTTAAGTCATTTTGCTAAGTCAATTCGAGCTATTATGAAGTTTATTAAGCGATAAAACTCACTCGCAAAACGTCAAAACTTTCTGAGCGCTTAATTGTGCTCGGTAAGCGTCTCGAGTTGCTAAAAACAAGGCAAAAGAGTGGCAGCGCTTCAATTTTGGTCGAGAATGGCAGCATATTTCGCTTTTGCGCAACAACAAAGACTGCAAAGATTGTAAATTTCGTTTTAAGCCGTGTTAAAAGTTTCCCAAAGCGGCAAAAAGTAGTTCACAAGCAGTGATGTAAAAAGTATTCGAAAAGGGTAATTTAGTAAAAGTTTTGTAAATTAAATGAAACAGTACTTGAAGTAAAGAACAAAACATTGACCAAAAAAAGGACCTGCATAAACGTAGAAAGCAGTAGTTTTAGAAGTACTCACGTACAAGTATTTCTGAATGTAATTAAGCACAATAAACCAACTATTCAATCGATAAACTGTTCTATGACGACTACCTTCACATCACAGCCACATAGTACTTGGTCTTTTAACCCCTCACTCTCTTTTGAAGTCATGAATTACTAATTGATACAAGTTTTTGTTATTATATTCAAATCAAAAAGAACAACAACAAAACTTCGAAAATCATGTCGCGCAGAATTTACTTGGAATCATTTCAAAAAATGTTTGCTAACTTAAATTAATTGAACAATTGCCGGAAAAAAACCACCGTTCCGACAAATCTGTGCTTCAAATTTAATACTACTATACTTTGTACGCTTCTGAAGCAAAATGCTACTAAGTAAGGTTACTTCACTCTAAAACTAAGCAAGTAAAAGCAGAAAGTATCCAAAATGATAATTACTTTAACCAATATAATTTACTTTATAAGTAGAGGTACTTTCGTTACTTCACACCTCTGTTCACAAGCATGTCAAATTAAGACCTCGTGGTTTGCGTTTGGCATCTAATGTTGCAAAATTGTTGCCGCCTTGACTTGTTCCGCAAAAAATTCATTAAAATCATTAATATTTCAAACTTCCCACCAAAAATTCGAAGTATTCCTTAAAAATCTAACGTATTTCCACGTGTTACCGCTAAAAGTTACACGCATCCTTAAAAAATGTGACGCAAGCTACGCATTTTTACGTTAATTGCGCATGTCTGGAGCGCCGCTGCATTTAGTCGAGCTTGCTCGAGTATTGTTGCAACGAGACGAAATCATAATAGCATTTTGCTTTTCAAGCGATCTCGCTCGAAAACAGCTCGCTAATTCAAGTCGAGAAGTCTTGTTATCTCCAAACTTCTTAATACGGGCCCAGGGCCCACATGACAGAACAAGTTAGCGAGCTCGTAAAGGTCATGTTCGTTCACTAAAAACGTTAACGAGCAAAAAACTTCGTAGAAAAAATGCTATTTCCCACCCGTCACGCCTAACATGCGTTAAAAATACTCGCTAGCAATTCTTTGCGAGATGTTGTATTAGCACGGAATAAATATCTTATTGTGACGTCAGATGCATTTCTACTTCAAAATAATGCGTTTAAGCGTGCTGTGTCTGTATGACGGTATGTACCACGATTGCTTAGGGAAAAGATACTGTGGGCCCTGCGTTAATATTCTAAGCTTGCAAAATCCTCCAGTGATAATAAATAGTTTATGGACGACAGAGTTTAATATACTATATTTTTTGATAAATGTAAGAAAAAAAGAACTTTTACAACACCACATTTTTTAAATGACGTGAAGTGCTCTTGAGGTTGCTGGTGGGTATTATTTTATGTTAACAGCAACAATAGCTTTAAAATTTTTCAAAAATAAACAAGTCGAAGTACACTGCTTTTTTTTCAAACCAGCAGTAAATCTTGAGTTGAGACTGGCTGTTTTTAATTTTTTGCCGATTTTCAGCCTCATATGTTCTTAATTTTTTCTTAAACTTTTAGAGCATGGATGTCAATTTTAGCAACCATGTTTGCAACAATGTTTAATTTCTAACGCTTTGTCGGTCTGGGTAATAGCTTTTTTCCTGCTTTTAAGCAAGCTTTTTCAAACGACTGCCAAAAAATTTTCAAACAGCGCTCTACAATATATTCTTGGAGTAGTTCAAGTTTTGCTTGCAAATAGAAGAAAATCGCTAAAATTTTGCGTTTTAGTCAGTACAAAATTTAGTTTCTTTTCTTTGATTTGAATTTTTTTTTTTCTTTTTGATTTTAGTTTATTTTGCTGCCGAGGCTAGCATTGTTTTTAATTTGTTCTTAAATTTTGCGTAAAATTGAGTTTCGTGTTCTTTGAAAATTGTTTTTATATAACGAGTGTATTGCTATTTTTGTCAACTGGCGCTACTCAATATTTCTTTATCAGTCGACAGGGAGCGGTTCTCAATGCAATTCGCTTTTTTCTTAGCAGTCTAATAGCAAACATGGAGACCATTTTAAGTAATTTTTGGCAAAAATTGGCTTTAGTAAGTTTTCAACATTTTGCCATTAAATTTCTGACCAAAAAACTTCTCGTAAGCTTAAAAAGTGCTTCAAAATCTTTGTTGAGTTGGCGAGAAAAATGTGACGTTCTTTTTACTTCAGTTATATCTCGCAATCGGTCCAAGCAACTTAGCGAGCGAAAATGACGTTATCCAGCTCTCAGAGCTTCAAATACACGAGCAAAAATAATTTCTTGCCTTTAGCGAGTTTTTCGTTCGGTAGCGCCTCTTAAACATTTCCCGTTATTAATGCGAGCGAGTAAATTTCGGTCATGCGGGACCCAGAAATTGCTAAGCTTTAAGCAGCTGGTCAGAGGTTATAAAATAAGCCTCTTTATAGATAATGCAGAGGTTGGGTGGTGCCTTTTTACATATAGTATGTTTTAGCTCTTATATTGTTTTGCAACAATAAAGTTTTCGGAAAGCATTTTTTCGACGAGACTCCTTCAATTAGCATATAAAAATGATTCTCAGAAACTAACCCCTTGAAATTTTAGCGTATGTTTAAAACACAGTTTAGCAACTGTTGTTTGCTGTTTATAGAAAAAAAACTATTTCTTTGCTTCAAAAAACCCGGGGGCTAGCAAATCAATACTTTCTTTGCATATACGCTTTTTAGTATAGATTAAGTTGCAAATAAATGACAGCAAAGATTCATCTTAAGACATACTTGGAATACGACGAAATTGACCTTGATGTTCTATTTAAGTCGAATCATTGTAAAATTTATAATTCTTCTACGTCGAGTTAAATGCTTTAAAACTTTTCTGTAATTTTAATATCGATAACTAGCAAATAAAATCTTTTTTGAACAAAAAAATATTGGTATTCTTTATGATTTGGCGCAAAAGATTTTAAATTGAAAATCGCCATCTCGGATAGATATTAACTTTCATTAGCAATTCTCAGAACTCTATCATTTGATATGATCTAAATTACACTTGGTTGAAACAAATTAAAATCCAGCCATTCATCTTCGATCTAGACAAAACTCAAGTAAAGTTTTTCTACAACAAACTGAGCGGTAGCACTTCACTCACACATCTGCTTTCCCAGTAGGCAAGTGTTTCATCAGCATCTGAATTCACACATAGCCTATCCTGGCAGCCCATTTGAACCTTCAAACCACACACGAGGGCAATTTCTGCACTTGCCATTTTACCGTCGAAAACAAGGTCACCAGAAAGAGGATTCTCGAACAGCATTACACTGACACTGCACTTAGTTCAACCGCATTGCGCTAGCACGACTAGGCATGGACACAATCCAAATGATGATGATGAATTTAGACTTCATGAAACACTAAAATTCATATGCTAATGAAATACAATTCTAATGGGAAAGTAGATGTGTGAGTGAAGTGTTATCACATAGTTGTGGAAAAATCTGCTATATTAGCGTATGGAAAAAATATGTGAAAAATCTGCTAATTCAGTTAAGGGGGTTCAGGACAAGAGCACTTGGGACATTGTTTCACAAAATGAATAATGATTTAATGACAATATAACAATAAATGGAATTGAGCCGTCGCGACGCGTTTCGTCCTAGCTCACGGAACTCTTCAGGCGACAAAGGTCAATTTTGTTTTCATTAGCCAAAACAAAACAAAACAAAAAATTACGGTAATTTTTTTGTTTTTTTTTTGTTTTTTGTTTTTTTTTGTTTTGTTTTTGTTTTGGCTAATGAAAACAAAATTGACCTTTGTCACCTGAAGAGTCCCTTGAGCAAGGACGAAACGCGTCACGACGGCTTAATTCCATTTATTGTCATATTGTCATTTTTGTTTTTTCAATATTGTCATTTTTGTCATTAATAAACAAAAAAACTCAAAAAAAATTACCCTAATTTTTTTTGAGTTTTGTTGTTTTTTTGTGTTTTGTTTTTTTGTTTTGTTTTTGTTTTGGCTAATGAAAACAAAATTGACCTTTGTCGCCTGAAGAGTTCCTTGAGCAAGGACAAAACGCGTCGCGACGGCTCAATTCCATTTATTGTCATATTGTCATTAAATCATTATTCATTTTGTGAAACAATGTCCCAAGTGCTCTTGTCCTGAACCCCCTTAACTGAATTTAATTTACGCTCACCAAGTTAGTGGTTTGAGCACTCTCGGTTTAGGAATCTCTTGACTATGACCCTTGTCTTAGCCTTTCTCAAAATTTGAAAAATCTGCTATATAGCTTCTGAAAACTCTAATACTGTATATAGTGAGATTTTTAATGAAGCGCTTTGCAACCAGAAGTTTGGGAGAAACCGAAGAGTCCGTTCCAGGTTCCCATCGAGCCAAATTGTTGACATATTTTCATCTGTTCTTAAGTGCAAATGATGGTTCAATCTTGCGCTCTATTTGTCACAAAATAACAAAGTCTGAACCTTACTCTTTGAACAAAAAATTAATGAACTTTTGTTTTTAAGGACAGCTTACCAGCTAATTTCGCACAACCACATTGATCATTGCATGGCAACGTATTCAGTTGTTGCTTTGTATTGTATTGCATTTTCGTCCTCCTGTCACCGAGCAGCGTCAGACGCTAACTATTGGACGATTCGCATACTTTTCACAAAGTTGATAACAAGCAAATATACTTTAGCTGTTCTAAACATTGCTCATTTCAAATCAAAACAAATATTTTGTTGCACTCGCTGTATTACTCCGAAGTGTGTAGCGAGTTTGTGGGGCCCGTCTCCGCGTCATTGCACCTGCGGGCTACACAGCCCCTTTCGAAAAAATGTTGCATCGGAGACAACGCTCTGTCCGATTTGACCGGCGCAAGATTTTAACCTTAGACCTCCCGCTCCCAAGACTAACGCGTTACCACTCGACAAGGCAGTATTTCTGATTAAAACGTACGACTTTCTTTGCTTTTTGTGGACACTTTGTACGGTATCTATTTTAATTTGCCATAAATCATATTTCAGCATGCGTTGGCGATCCTCCTTTAAATCCAGGGCTGACGTTTTCTCCAATGGACAGCAGCTACATCACAGGGGAGATCATCACCTACTCATGCTCACTCGGAACACTCAGCTTCGATCCCGCTACAAACGAATGTGTGGAAGGAAGCTGGTTGTTTGCCGCTCCGCAATGTTATAGTGAGCTAAGGATAATTTGTGCATCTTCTCGAAATGTTTTTCAACTTTTTTCTTCTAGTTTCCTCAGTCGGGAGGAATTATTTATTAGGTTATATTTATTAGGTTATATTTATTTATTTGTTAGGTTATAATTATTAGGTTATATTTATTGCTTCAATAAAAATGAAACCTTTACTGAAGCTATAAATCTTTACTAATTAAAAAGTTATACAAAGGAAAATTACTACTTGGTTTGTCAGGAAAGGACAACAAATTCTATGAAAAAGAAATGTCAAAAATAGTGTACCGTAATGAATATTGGAACATGCCTATGCGTTCTTGTCTTGGTCGTAGCATCGCAGTGTGAAGAATAATGTTTGAGAAATCTTGAAAATACCTCATGAATGAATCTCTTTGCATGCTTTGCCAGTTGCTAAAGAAGTGTTTGGCCGAGTTAAACCTCGGAATAAACGTTATTACCGCTTTTTATTTCTATCGTTGTGAGGTCACAGCCCACGAGAAAAGGGTCTAGGAGTAAATCGTACCCGAACTCGGGCCTAAAAGATGTCCCGCCCAAGGGAACTCGGAAGACCCTAAAAGTGTACGCACTATAACGTGGTTTTGTAAAACTTTCAATAAAGTACTGTAGTGCTAAATTAGTAGTGTTACTCTTATTGGCCAAAACCTAGCCAAAAACTTTTTATTTTCTCGGTCTTCACCTAATTTCAAATCAAAACTAGACAAATTTCCGGCTAAGACAAGCTTTTTTTGGACTTATTTAATTTCCGGCGTAAAACAATCGTAATTATCAGTCTTCTTACCGCATGAAATAATTTCCGTTTAAGGCCCTACGTGTGGTTGTCGTATGATAAAAATAAACCGATAAATAAAAAACGATCAAACCTTGCGTTTATTACAGATCTGATAATATTGTAGGTTAAACATTGAATTATACAATTAAAAAGGGACTAATAAAGGTCAACCTATTAGTAACCGAATGAAAAATATTTTCTTTTCTAGTTATGAGTTAGGCATTTTGTACTATTTGAAAGTTTCTAATTTTTTATCTATAGTTTGTGGACCACCACCCATCATCACTCAAGGTGGAACCCATAACCCGTACAGAGAAGTTTACTTTGAAGATGATGACGTCATTTACAACTGCTTTTCCGGATATGTTTTGGTTGGAGAATCAATAAATATTTGTTTGATATCCGGGGAATGGAGCAACCCAAGTCCACCAGAATGCAGTAGAACAGGTCAGAACAAAAAGTTTGATTGGTTGATAGCGAAAAAACACTTAAAACGTAAACTTGTACTTGTCTTTTTGCATATGAAGTTGTATTAACAAATGTTAAACTATGTCTTGCACAATTAGAAGGCCTTTCTTGACGCTCAGCATTAAAAGAAACAATGTAAAGCCTACTGTACACCATGTGTGGTAGACCGGTGGGCAGGTGGCAGCTTGACTCCAAGACCAAAAGGGTTATTCGCCATCTCCTGCCCAAGGCAACTTGGTGAATAAAATGTAATTAGAATTTCAAAAGAAAGGGACAACAACGTTGTGGCATTAGGAAATCCATTCAAGCTGAGTGGGGAGCAGTAATCATGTATTAAAACAAAAATTGAAAAGGGAACACCATTTAATGAGTACATTACGAAAACAATCGAACAAACATCAAAGATCACAGAAGGCAATGCTTAAAGCAGAGAGCAAAAAATTACCAGTTGCATGCCTAAGGCAGCTGTTTCGCCTGATTTTAAGGTTTCTCAGTTAGTCTAAGCAGGGCTAGAATGACAAATATTACAGTAATAAATCTTCCGACAAAAAAAAAATTCAAGAAAATGATTAATTATTTGCAATAAAATTTGTCCCATAACAATTTTTACCCAAAAAATTGTGCCTCTTTAAAAGCACGTAAATGAAATCATCATACAAGTATTTAACAACTCTTTCTTGCAGTTTGTCCTCCGCTACCTCCTTTGGATAACGGAGAAATTTTATCGCAAAATGCTGTTGATGAACCTTCTGCTATCGGAAGTGTTGCAACTTACACATGCGACTCACAATTCTACTTGGATGGAATCGAGAATCCGCCGGAACAAACGTGTACTCAAGCTGTTCCCAACCCCATCTGGTTTCCTGCAGCGACACCGTCTTGTCTTCGAGGTCGGTTTTCTTAAAAATAAACTTTTCAAGTGTGTGCAACTGTAAATATTAAGCATGTGAAGTTTCTTTTTCAAAATATGAAATTTTGATTAAGTTACTGTAACCAACTTTGCGCAATCGTACGAGCTTTCTTTTTCTTTCGGTTGACAACTGCAGAGCCATCATACTGGTGATGTTTTATCTATTGTATGGTATCATAATATGGGGAGCCACGTATCTAACTAATTTACAGAAATTAAAATTCCTACAAATTGAGCGATAAGAGCCGTTGTTGGTGCTCATTTTCGAGATTCAGTCAGTCCAAATTACTACCAATTGAAAATTCTGCAATTGATGAATTATTCAAATTTGAAGTCGCCAAATTAAACAACAAAACGCCAAATATATTCTGCAAATATATCAGTAAAACCAATGACAGCTCAAGACAAGACACAAGGCAGTCGACCGACTGTAACAATTTAAACATACCTTGTTACCGTACTAATAAAATACAGAAGTGTATTAAGGATCAGTGAGTCAAGATTTGGAATTGCATTCCTACAAATATTAGGGCAATCTCTTACAAAAAATTCAAATCTTGCTACAAAAACTTTCTATTATCTTGGTACAAATATTAGCATTAAAAATTTTGCTTACGCAGTTAGCATAGTCGTATTATGATGTAATTAAGCAGATGTCTGCTTTGGTGGCATGAAAAAGTTACTGCTGATGCCGGGTCGTCATTTATTTTTTTTTGAAATCGTTAAAATGTCGCAACTCACTTAGACAAAGAAGTGAAAACCATCCCCAACAAGAAGATGGTTGTTTGAGTAGATGATCGTAAGTCTTTACCAACTTCCCTGTCGCCTTCTTAAACGAATCCTGATTAAAAATTTTTTCCGTGCTATTACTAAGCGATGAAATAAATTTGTCTTGTCTGTCGAGCCACCGAACTGTGTCGTCATCTATTTGTAATATTCCCGATGGACAAGTTAGCTGGACGATTATACATGGACAGCTCTTAATGACATATCATGTTATTGTTTGCTGGTCGTCACTTTACGAGTGGAAAAACAGGCTCATAATTTGGTTAGAGAGTGAACGTTAGCAGCTAGGCAAACGCTTAGAAACCTAGAGAATTTAATTAATATTTTTTTAATCAATTGCAAACTTTCGATAATCCTTTTAAAAACATTTGTTAATGGTTAAGCTTGCCGTGTCAAACTAAGTTTCGCAGCGTAAGCCTCTATGGCAGGGCTGCCCAACCCATGATCCTCGGGCCACATTTGCCCCACGAAGTTGTTCTGTGTGGCCCGCAAGGTCTTTTTGCACGATTAATTTCGTCATGGAAAGGCTTACCATTTTGTGGCTAATAAAACGACGGTCTAAACCAAAACTTTCTTCTGTTTGGTTTACCCAAAATCAATTCAGATTTGCGGTAAAGACCTTTTTTTTTGGTCTTCACGTACTTTTGGGAACAGATTCCCAAAAAACTGGCCAAAATCAGCACAAATTTGTGGCGAAGACCTCATTTTCTTTTTGCTCTTCAGCGACTTTTGGGGACAGATTCCCATAAAACTGGTCGAAATCAGCACCGATTTGCGGCAAAAACCTTTTTTTTGGTTTTCACCTTCTTTTGGAGACAGATCCCCGAAATACTGGCCGAAGTGAGCACCGATTTTGTACAACAAACTTGCAATTACTTGGAGTTTAATCTTTGTAAATGTGGCCCACAATAACTTTTTTCCCGTAAAAGTGGCAAGTACCAGAAAAAAGGTTGGGCAGACCTGCTCTATGGTGAAATAACTGCTATCATTTATTTAGGTCAAACTCAAATAACTAGATTTTTACTTCAAAATTAGATTTGAGCATTGCATGCAAAAAACAATATTCCAAAATTACAATTTTTATAATGCGCTATCATATGTGCATTGTGCAGTATAGTTTTGAATGGTTTTACAAAACAATTTTTTTTCATTGTAAACCTGTATATAACTGTATTGGATTGGCGCGATAAAATATTGTGAACCACAAACATGCAGTTGGTTGCAACAGCTTGATACAAATTTGTTTAGCGCATAATGGTCAAGTTTCAAACATCAATTTCAAATTCAATTGACATTTTCTCATCGATTGTTATCAATTATGTCAATATTTTGATGCAATACTACTTTTGTATCTGTTCCAGGTTGCTTACCTCCATCCTTCCCGCCTCCTGGCGTAGTTCAACCGCCTATTGAGGTTGTTCCTCCGGGTCTTCCAGTCTTTCTCTCGTGTGAACCCGGGTATACCCTTATTGGTCCCAGCATATATGTTTGCTCTGAAGATCTCGGTTTCACTTTCCCAACGATTACCAGCGTCTGTGAAATGAGTAAGTGCCGCCATTGATGAAATTGATGAATAATAAAACACAGAATGAAATTTTTTTTCAGTTCGTCCAATTGCAATATGATTAACATACACAATTAATAATTATACGTTTAACTGGTAAATTAAAAATTCCTCCTTTATATTTTTTCGCGATTAATTGTTTTGATACAGATTACTTGACTTTTAATCAAATTTATTCAGAAATAATAAGTACCCGTACTAAAATTTGAAGTTAATTGAATAAAAGAAAGTTCTTGATTTTATATATTAGTATAAACAAAGAAAAACTTAGGAAAAGAAAAAATAGCTCAAGTTAAATTTGCAATTTTTTAGATATTTTTGTAAAAAAAAGGGATTGTTTAGTTCGGTGAGGAAACATGGTGGTTTCCAAATGAGGCATTCTTGCAAGAGGGCGTTCTTAGTTATTTACTCAGAGAGTTGTCGAGCCCACTTTTTCAAACGTTGCGAATTTTCTGTCAAGAGGAAACTAAAATGACGTCATCACACTAATTTGAACATTTTATAATTTATGTTTATTTATGAAACTAACTTTTGTAAACATCCTAAACTTTTTATGACGTCATTAAATACAAAACTTTTAAAAAATCTATCACGCCAGCATTACGACAAAACCATTGCTGTAAATAAACACCAGACGAAGCAAAGCTTCTTCTCTCGGAAAGAACGGCGCTTTATTTGTTGTTGCGCTGCCCAACTTTTAGTTTAGTGCTTAATAATGGCAAATGGATTTGAACCAAATTCGACCATTATGCTAAATAATAATACAAGATCAAGAAGCGGTTTGTAACTCTTAAAGAGGAGCAAAATGAATTGCGACAAAATGTTGGAAGTAATTGCAATTTTACAGATTGTGGGACCATTCCAAGTGCACCAGAAAACTCTAATTTTGTTGACGTCACACTTGAGGCTGATTCTGAGGGGACTTACCCACATGGGTCAGTAGCAAGGTACGCTTGTGAAGATGGGTTTGTTCCGACCGGAGATGCTACCTCCACGTGCTTGGAATCGGGAGAATGGAGCTCATTGGATTTAATTTGTGACGCAGGTTTGTGAAATAGCTGTGTAGTGTATCTAAAAATCTAATCTTAAAGTGCTTCATGGCAGTTTTTTTTTTTGAATAATTAGCAGAGCACAAAAATTGTAAAAAAGTGCTTTCGAATCAATTGTACGCACAGCAACACAGGTGGTGTATTCAGATATGCAATGACATAGCTTTTACCAAATTGCCTTGGTTGGAAGAGAACCAAGGGATTTTTGCGGTCTTCGAATCTCTTTTAATGATGAATGTCCAGCAGGAAAGTTGTGAATACCAATTTTTGTAGTGCTTGATTTGACCCGACCGGGAATCGAATCCGAGTCAATCGTTTTAAAAGCAGATGCTCTATCCACTCAACCACTGATCGGTGAAGGGTGGTGCAAAAACTTAATGAAAGATGGCTAATAGCTATGGTAATTCAGAAACACTGCTTTTAACACGCTTCTCAATTCTCTGCTTAATACTTTTTTATAACTTATTTCAACACTATATAGTATTGCTAAAAAATTGTTGGATTGCGTAATGTTAAAAAGCTAGATTTCTGGCACCTACTCTTAGTTTCGTTTGTTGGATTTAGAGAGTTGGATTTTGGAGAGTTAGATTTAGAGAGTTTGCTTTATTTAGAGAGCTTTCGTTTGCCTTGAGTTCGACTCAAAAATGGATAAATCAACATGAATATGATGGTTTTGATGTCTTTTGCCAATTTTTGATTTTTAAAATTAAGACAGATTTATTTGATTAATCCAAATACTATGCGATTGTAATATCACGGTATTACTATGTTTTATTTCATTCCTTGCGATGTTTGACACAATATCTTTGCATTGTTGGGTTTTGTAGTGCTATCCAAATTTTATGCTTCTAGAGTGCCCAAACCGGCCTACTACGAACCCAAACAGCCCAGGTTCAATCATACTTGCGCCAGTTGGTTCGACTGGAAACGATCCTCCTTTTACGTTTGGAGATTCGTTCAATTACGTTTGTGAGGATTCGGTGAATTTCATTTTGAACCCAGCCAATCCGTTTACCAGTTGCCAAGTAGATGGAACATTTACACTTGATGGAAACCCACCCACTTGTGAACAGATAAGTAAGTATAGAATTTTCATGTTCTCACAGACTGATAATTGCTTTTTTTTTATAACAGTTAAGCAGTTGAAATTGGTTAACAGCCGTGTTTTGTTAGCGTTGATTGTGACCGCAGTTGTTGCACTTAAATGTTTATCACGAAATAATAATACTTAACAAAAGAGGAGTCCTCCAGGACGTTCTTGGCCTCGAGGGCGTTCTCTAGGACACATTTTCAAGTTCTTGGCTTTGGTCTCAAAGCTCAAGTTCGTTGGCTTGGCCTCGAAACCTACAGGTCCATGAAAATATCCAGTCGTCAGCTTGAGGACAACATTGTTTTTTGATTGATTAAAAAAACAACAACAACAACAACAACAAAGACAACATATCTGATGTCCGTCAATTTGTTTTTTTTGTTTTTTGTTTTGAGCTACTGCCCCCCCAACCCTCACGGAAAAGCGGGCAATGAAGAAAGAAGAAACAACTAGGTTGCTTCACTAACAGTTTAAGAAAGTATGAAAAGGATCTATTGCAAAACATTATATACTGGAAAAGGTTTTTAGCTCCACAGAGATTTATATACGGACGGACAATTAATATAAATCTCTGTGGAGCTAAAAACCTTTTCCAGTATATAATGTTTTGCAATAGATCCTTTTCGTACTTTCTCAAACTATTAGTGAAGCAGCCTAGTTGTTACGAATATTATAAATTTTTTTCACGCTAGCCTGTTCGTGACATAATTTTTCAGTATTCTTTTTTTCACGCTGTTAGTGACATAATTTTTCAATATTCCTTTTTTTCACGCCGTTAGTGACATAATTTTCAATAACATATAATGCTATTGCTCCATTATTTTAATATTTTTGGGTACAGTAGTACAAGTATTGTAATGTTCATATGTTTTTACTGTTACCTATCTTCTGCTGTTATTTTTTTCTCATTTATCGTTTTGTAATTGCAAAAAGCAGCACTGCCGAAAAAAGTTTAGAGTTTGGTGCTCGGCAAATTGCAAATAATCTGTCACCAAATGCTAAAACATTGTAACTTTATTTTTTGGCCTTTCGCAAAATAGCATTAGAAAGAACGTCTAATAATTTAGCTTGGGTCCTCCAGTGCTTTTTATGCTTATTTTGTGCACGTTTTGCGCTGCTCAAAACAGGGCATTCAAACCGAAACTTAACCAAAAAAGGTCTTAAAATTGAGTCATTTTTGCAGAAAGCGCAAATTTTTTTGCGTTTTTTTTCTGACACCCCCGTTCAAAGACACAAATTTTTACACCTCAACCATGCCCCCCCGTTTGAAAATTTTTCATTAGATACATTGAACAGTGAACAAAAACTTTCTGTAAAAAAACTGGTCGACAGGGCTGGTCAGAAACCGGTCGACTGGCCGGTCAACCAGCGATGATTTTGAAATTTACCGGTCGGGTCGAGAAAATCCTGACCGGTTTCATCTCTGCGAGATAATACTGTATTACATTTCATTATCACACACATACAGTACTTTTTTTCTAAAATGATAAGCAGAATAGGCCCGGCCATGTTTTAGGATTAGCAACTGAAAATGGTTAGTCCGGACCCCCTGAATTCTTTGTTGTGGCACTGGATGACATTATTGTGGTGTTTTAAGATTAAGCTGCCACACCTCACGGTCTTCCATCACCTCCATCATTTCGCTTGGGCGAAGTCACAAGCGATTCCATCCAAGATCCACCATGTAATTGGTCCATCTAGTTCTAGGTCGTCCGACTGGTCTTCTCCCATTTGCTTTGGCATGTAAAGCTTGTTTGGGGAGTCTTTCCTGAGGCATTCTGCTTACATGGCCAAACCATCTAAGCTGAGATCTTTCAATTCGGAGAAGTAACGGCTCGATGTTAAGAGATTTTCGAATTTCAGAGCTACGCACCTTGTTAAACAGTGTAACTCCTTCAATTCGTCGTAAAAACCTCATTTCGGACGCTTGCACTTGTGATCGCACTCTTTCGGTCATTACCCAAGATTCATGACCATAAGTGAGAATGGGGACAAAAACTGCTTTGAAAATTGAGAGCTTTGCCTTTTTCGACAATTCTCGTTTCATGGCAACCGAGTAGTGCAAAGCTCGCATTACTGCACTAGCCTTGCCTATTCGGGTATCGAGTTCTTCGTCTTGCCTTCCGTCACTCGTAAATGCAACCCCAAGATACTTGAACTTCTCTACCTGCCTCAGTGTCGCTCCATTCACTTGTAATACGCACTGATCAGGGTTTCTTGAAAGATGAAGTACCTCAGTTTTGGCCGTGCTTATTTTCATTCCGGCGGTGTTGCATGCATCTGCAAAGGTATTTAATGCGCTCTGGAGACCAGATTCTGTGGAAGAAAGCAAAACCAATACATCAGCGAATAGCAGACGACTAATTTTGCACTTTCCATTCGTGGCACACTCATCATCTTGGCTGCATTTGTCCATCCAATTCATGTAAACAATGAAAAGGAGAGGTGACAAAACGCACCCTTGCTGGAGTCCAACGCCCACATGGAACGGCTTTGATTGCTCGCCATTTACCCGAACACAATCCTCCGGTCTGCTGTAGAATGACTTAATAGCGCGTAACAATTGACCATTAACGCCATACTCTTGCAGAACCTTCCAAAGTTTATCCCGAGGAACTCGGTCATATGCTTTTTCAAGATCGACAAAGCATGCAAAAAGATCTTTGCCATACTCCCAAGATTTCTCGAAGATTTGCTTCAGAGTGAAGATTTGGTCCGTAGTGATGCGACCCGGACGAAAACCGCACTGACCATCTTCCAGTTTTGATTCTACTATTTCTCGGCATTTCTATTCAAGGCATTTGGCATATACTTTCCCTGGCAAACTAAGGAGTGATATCCCTTTGTAGTTTGTACATTGCTTGCGATCTCCTTTCTTGAATATCGGAATGATCACACCTGTTTGCCAATCTCTGGGAGTTTTGCCAAGCTTCCACGCAACTTGACACACTCGCGTTAACCAAAGAATTCCTTCTCCAGTCAGCGCTTTCAACATCTCGGGTCTGATTTCATCTTCACAAGCAGCTTTTCCAGATTTTATCCCTTTAATTGCAGTTGCCACTTCTGCTGCAGTGAAAACTTCGTCCTCCCCTAGATGTGTCACTTCGTGTGTGTCACGAGTCGATGCCTTTACAGGATTCAAAAGATCTTCAAAGTATTCTCTCCATTGTGAAACGATTTCATTGTGAAAGGATTTCATTCCGTTAGAATGTTACCATCAGAATCCTTGATGGAGTACGTGATACTCGATCTTTTGCCACGTAAACGGCGGATGGTCTGCCAAAATACTTTGTTTGCCGAAAAATAGTTGGAATCCAACCGACGACCAAGCTCTTCCCATGACTTCTCCTTAGATTTCTTTACTGCCAAAGTTGCCGCTTTTCGCACCTCAGTGTACCGGGATTGCAAATCAGATGACGATCTGTCCTGTGGCCAGGCCTTGAACGCATCTTTCTTTGCTCGAATAGCTTCTTTAACCTCTTGGTTCCACCAAGGCGTTCTTTTCTCACTATCGCCCGCCACTCTAAGCCGTTTTCGCTCACAACTTTCAGCAGCTAATGAAATGATTGCTAATCTGAACAGCAGCCATTCCTTTTCAATGTCCTCGGATACATTAGGAAGTTGTCTGAACTTAGATGATGTACTGGATGCAAACTGTTTTCTTACTTCTTTGTCCTCCAAAGCCTCCCATTTGATCCGGTTAGTCACAGACGACCAGTAGGATCTCTTGTTTGGCCAAGGTTTCGAAAGTCGTAAGGAACATACTACCAGATGGTGATCAGTTGACAATTCAGCACCTCGCTTCACTCGAACGTCCAGCACATCAGAAAACAAATCTGACGAAACTATGCAAAAATCTATCAAAGATTTTTGATCCATACTAGGTCGATACAATGTATACTTGTGAACCTCTCTGTGCTGGAAAAAGGTATTCATGATACGGAGTCCGTTGCTACAACAGAGCTGCAATAATTACCTTCCGTTCTCATTCAGTCCAGTGACTCCATATTTTCCGATCACACCCTTCCACGTATCTGTGTCTGTTCCAACATGTGCGTTAAAATTCCCATAAGTACTGTAGATTCAGTAGCTGATACTCGTAGAAGAGCATCATTTACTTCATCCACAAAAGTCTGATATTCACTGGTGGCATTGGGGGCATATATCTGCTATAGGCACAATGACCGATTCAATACCTTGAGCTTCAACATGCAGACCCGTGATCTCAAAGGAATCCAATCTGACACACAGTCTGACAAACGGGGGCTTGTGAGAATCCCCACAACCGCTTGTGCAGGCATACTAGGATCAGCACCAGAATACAAGAGTTTCCATCCGCCATCCAGATCCACAGTTCCAGAGCCACGTCGTTTGGTTGAAGAAACTCCGATAATATCGAGATGATACCGCTTTGCTTCCTCAACCAATTCTAGCTCTTTTCCTGTCAGGGTGAGGATATTCCAATTGCCCAACAACAGTTGAGGATGGTTGACCCGTGAGTGTGCGACATTATCTCGAGTACGAATACTCTGCGCTGCTTCCATCCGCCTCTTCAAACGTGTAGCGGGCACATTGGTGGAGCTGCCACTAGGGCTGGCTGGTGTAGATTGTCGCTTATTTTTCGAACGAGCCCCTCTGCCTAAGACTCGAACGCCATATGGGTTTCGCTGAATGACGACCTGCGAGCCCCCTGGCGCTCCCCTGCCGGACGAGGTTCCACTTGTGAAGGTGGCCCCATTAACGTCGTTCGCGTAAACTTTATTATTTGTGCTCATCATGATTTGTTTTGCAGTTTAATCTAACTGAGGAGAGGTTTTATATCAGAGTTGTCCTTCTCCTAGGTTATATGCTTACCACAGCTGATGGGCATAATTAACCCAGGTTTTAAGTTTTCCAACTATTTTGATTTGAACTATATTCGTCTCGCTTCTACCATCAGACCTATCTGGCATGGGTAACTCTATCAGGAGAATTGAATCTCCAGCCAGTACAGCTGTGTAGGTCATTGAGGCAAATAGACTTTTCCACCTCGTTACAGTGATAGTTCATGGAAAAGCTAATCCTTGTAGGTCTAATTGCCGAGCTATGTTATATTATGCCTACTGTGCCATAATAAGCCAACTATATGTCATACTTTAATGTCATACTATGCCCACTAAGCTACGGTGCCCACTTTGGCCTACTATGCATGTTGTGCCATAATAAGCCTACTGTATGCCATACTTTGCCTACCAGGGTGCCATGTTATACCTACAATGTCATGCTAAAGCTGCAGTATCTACTGTGGCACACTATGCTTACTAATACTATGCCTATTTTCCATAACAAGCCTCCTGTATGTCATAATCTGCCTACTAAGGTGTAATGCTATCCCTACTATAATATACTACGCTGCAGTGCCTGGTGTGGGATACTGTGCAATAATAAGCCAATTATGCCTACTGTGCCATAGTAAGCTACAGTGCCTACTGTAACATGCTATGCTTACTAGGGTGCCATAACAAGTCTACTCCAAGTTACACTACGCCTACAATGCCATACTAAGCCTACTATGACATATTACTCCTACTAACCTATAGTGCCAAAAGCCCACTACAGTATATTGTTGTTGTAGCGCATATTTATCCTCCAGTCACCAGACAGCATCAGACGCTAACTTATTGGACGATCCGCACATTTTTTATTGCAGTTACTACTTCATGATTGGAGAAATCCGCACCTGCTTAAGGAGTTTCCGATGATCCAACGTTCCTGTAGATTTCTTCAAATTCTTGCCCACCAAATTTGCTGCTTGTTCAAAGCCACCAAGCAGAGATAATTATCGTAAAACGTCTTATACAAGGACGCAACGGCGTGACCAGGGTGCGGGTTGAACCCTGATCATTCAATCAAGGTCGTCGTAAACAATTCGCCTTTACCCATTTGGCCAAGCTACCAACTATACTACACTCGAATGCTATAGGCCTACTATGTCTACAGTGTCATACTACGCCTACTATGACATACTAAACTGTAGCGCCTACTGTGGGATACTATGCCTACTGTGCCGTAATTAGCCAACTATTTGTCATATTCTGATGTTGTACTATGCCTACTAAGCTACAGTGCCCACTGTGGCATACTATGCCTACTGTCCCATAATCAGCATACCATCTCTATTGTGCCATAATTAGCCTACAATATAGCATAACTATACCTACTGTACCATAATAAGCCTACGATATCTACAATGTCATACTAGCCTGTAGCGCCTACTATGGTTTTTAATACTACGCATACTGTTCCATAACAAGCCCCCTATATGCCATACTCTGCCTACTAAGGTGTCCTGCTATCCCAACTAAGTATACTATTGAGGATTTAGAATACTTTTGAAGTATTACATTGAGGATTTAGAATGAAATCGTTTGGGACTTTACCCAAGCAAAATGATGGAGGTGATGGAAGACCACGAAATTTGGCGGCTTAATCTTGCACTGCTGCCCCCGCAACCCTCCCGGAAAAGCGGGCAATAAAGAAAGAAGAAGAAAAAGGAACTTGTTAGAAAACTAAATTTTTTCAACTTAGCATTTACGGTATTTCCGTTTCAAATTGCTTTGAAAATCTAAATGCGTAATCTTCATAAAGTCACAAAAATTGCTATTTTTTCTCAAAAAAAAACAAAAAACACTATAATTATATAACGGGAGCTTGCGAATATTGCCCTCGACCCAGAACCCCGTATTTTTCAATGACAAAATTTTTTGAGCTTACAAATATACACTTTGCAGTACCTCAAATCATTTTAAAAACATATATTCGCAGTTTATTAAGAACAATGTACAGAGAAAATTAATAACAAGCTATAGGCAGTATACAGAGTCATATAGGCACAATCAAACCTTTGATTAACAGCTTAAGACATACTGTTTCGGAATTGACAATCGTCTTTTATCCCTCGTCAGTATAGCTAGGACTACAGGTATGAACATGAGCGTAGAAAGGCAAGAAATCGCAAACTAACCAGATCATGACACAATTTTTTTTTTCTCCTAAAAATATAAAGTAATCACAATGTTACAAGAGATAATTGTAATAGTTCAATTCAAAATAATTTCCAATAGCATGCCTTAGACAGCTGTTTCGCCCAATCTTAGGGCTCATCAGTAAGGCTAGCAAGGCCAAGAGGAAAAATATCACCAGTGATAGAAATATTTAAAACATGCATCTTTACCAATTTATCAGCCAATGAATAAATCTTTGCGGTATAGGTTTATAATACATTAATCTTTACCCATCATTCAGTCAATTTTAATCAAAACAAGTAAATCTTAACCGAAAAATCTTTACCCAAAGAAACTAAAGCTATTAACAGAACCTATTAAACGCCGAGGTCAAAAAATTGACATTTTAAAAAATCCTTTAAATGTGATGCTATTGTAACTATTTTATGTCGTTATGTGAAAAAAATTTTTATTTCTCTTGTAGTTTTTTAGTTATTTAATGGCAACTTTAGTTGCCAACGGCCGCAAACGGAGTCAAAATTTATTGTTTTCAGAATTTCGACATTATTTCAAAGATAAGTTTCAGTTAGTTATAGCTGCCTCGGTTAGAAGGCAACAAATTTTAACATGAAGAGCAACAATACTAGCATTTTAGTGCACCTGGCCATCTCAAAAAAGTTGCAAAGAGGACTATTTTTTTGCATGTAACAAGTTAAACCCTTGGTGCACGTGGTATTGACCAACGATATTGTACATGGGGGGGTGGGGAGCAAAAATGTCCCCTTTACAACTCCTGAACCAAACTTTATAGAAACATCAAATTTTGCATGCAGGTTGATGTTCACCAAAATTTTTTATAAAAATTGGCTTTGAGTTGATGGCGTCATCATTGTGACGTCATCAACCACGTTTTTTGAAAAATAACGTTACAAGCTTTTCAAATTTTGTTTTTTGATACTAATAATCTTTTTGATTTGCTTTTTGATACTAAATCATAAAATGCCTAAGTCAAAATAGATACGTCACAAAAAGGTTTATGACGTCACTTACGTTTAAGATTGGCCGAGAAAATGCTCAGATTTCGGAAAGTGACTTCGGGAACCTCAAAATTGGGAAACTTCTGTAATCACAGCAGCTTCAAATTTTCAGGAGTTATTTGTGATGCAATTTGACGCAAAGTCAAGTTGATTTGAAGAAAAAAGCATCCGCGGGACAATTATACGAGCCTTGCTTATTTTTCTTTATCGCCTGTTTACTAGCTACAGCAGCATTTTGTTAACGGTTCTGTTGCGTGGTACCATGTCCTCCAATCCCACGTTCCGGCAACATATCCCAGCTAAGGAAGATATGTGAAAAGATTATCAAATGTAACACAGCACCCACTGTGCAAGTCACACTTTTTCATGAGACCTGAAACAAAACCACCACCCTGCCTGAGACCGGTGTCTCTTAGTTAGGTATCTGACTCACAATAAGGCTCTTCGTAAAAAAAGATGTCCACCACTGAATGCAATACAACATAGCTTGAACCCAAACTGAATGGGCTTTCCTCGCGTGAATTGCTAGGTGCCATGCTAACCATAATATGCTATAACATAGTGTCATGCAGAGGTGGATTCCTTAAGGACGTCCTTGGCCTCGAGGAGATATTTTGAATCGCTTGCGTCTGTGCCCTTGACCTCGAGTCTTTTGTCCTCAACTCCACCTCCTGGTATCATGTTTTCATCAATGCTATAATTGTTGGTGCCAGAGTATTTCTTGAAGTTGGCACTGAGGTGGAGAAACGGGTAAAGTCTGTTTTGCTCCTTTTTTACTTTGCTTTTTTCTAGCATTGGGTTGTTCGATGAGGGTTTAGGCTGAAAAAGGGAAAACAGCCTAGCAGGCCTGGCACCAGAGTAGCGTGACGAGGAGGGGGCAAAAAATATTTGGGGGGCAAATGTAAATTTGTTCCTCAAATTTGGGAATGAAGACCAAAAAAAGGTCTTCATCCCAAATTAAGCCCCGTGGATAAGAACCGTTTGCCTCCTTTCGGGGCACAATTCTCGATTGGGGGGGGGGGCTCGTTCATAGCCTGGCGAAGTGTAATGTTGCAGATCTCGGTTCTTGCCTATAAATTCAGGGGTGAAGACCAAAAAAAAAACAGTCTTAGGCTTCGTCTTGGCGTTCACTACTGCTTTTTGTCCTGGAGCGAGACTTTACTCACGCTTGGGGGGTGAGGGTACAAACAGTATTTTTGGGGGGCTCAGGCCCAAAAATGCTCTCCAATGGCACCACGCTAGTTACTTTCTTTTAGAGAACAATCCTCGCTTGGGAGGCACAAGCAGTGATTTGGGGGGGGCACGGCCCCGAAATGCCCCACGTGGCGCCAGGCCTGAGGCCTAGCCTAGTTACCCAGCTACCGGTATGCTCCTTTTCTTTCCAAACTCTCAGTCAATGCTATTGCTTCTTTCTACCCAAACACTTGTAGTAGGAGCAGTAGCAGCAAAATAGACATTACCTGGAAAACTGCTACAGGATATATGTAGCCTAGCCTAAGATTAGCTGTATTTTTCCTAAACTTGTCTTTGCAGGCAGCAAAAGGTATTTGTAAGCAACAAAAAATACTTGTAAACAACAAAAAGTACTTGTAGACAACAATAAAACGTACACAGAACAATTATCTAATTGAAGGTTTTAAAGTTTAGCCGTTTTACAAAATGGCTTCAAATTTGACCCTATATTTGGCCAATGGCAACTAAAGTTGCCATGAAAATATATAACCCCCTCACACCCACCTACGTGTAAATCATCACAAAAATCTTGGTTCAAAAGTTGAAAGAAGTAGTTAGAATTTGCGTGAGAGCCATTTTTTTTTCTACACTTGACGAATTTGTTTATTTTTAGTTCATTCCAAAACTTCACCACAGCCTAAACCCAAAAAATTACTTTTTGCGATAAGAGGCCAAAGTTTGACCAATACCAAATGTGTTTCCACGACATTTTCCGCAATTCTTTTTTTCTAGAACTTTTTTGAACCATCTTCCTTTGGAAAAAACAAAAAAATTTCGAATTTGTGATTTCAAGATTTATATTATTTTAGTTTGTTTAAAGGAACGCCATTGGCAACTTTAGTTGTCATCTAAATTTTTACCGAATGAAACTACAGCAATAAATCAAATCTTTACCGACTAAAGTACAAATCTTACCTTACATTTCTCAAAAGAACGATAGGCTAGCTAACAAAATTGGTAAATCGTAACTGAAAAATCTTTACCAATTCAACTAAAGCTATTAATTACAGTAAATCTTTACCGAATGAAACTATAGCTATAAATCAAATCTTTACCGACTAAAGTACAAATCTTACCTTACATCTCTCAGAAGAACGATAGGCTAGCTAACTCTCTATTCTCCTCATTGCTCGCCTTAAATGGCTACGTCTCCAGTAGGCTGAAAGGCTCAAAACTAATGCCAAAATTCAGACTGGAGCTAATCTTGGCTAACAATCTTTAGAAATGAAACGCTATCAGAACCCTCTGCTCTCCTCGTAGCTCGCCTAAAATGGCTACGTCTCCAACAGGGCCTAGACGGCTCTAAACTAGAACCAGTGACTCGCAGTGGTATGTACAGTGACTCAACAATGACAATTTATTAAGAACAATGTACCAAAAAAATTAATAATTTTTTAAATCAGATTTTTAAAAAATTCTTGACCTCGAACATAGTGTCCTTGACTCCATCTTTAATACTTAAACAAAAACTTATTAACGACTAGATATAGAAAGATGCTTGGTGATGAGGCAATTTGCTGAAACATTTTTCATCAAATTAGATCATTTCTTCGAAATATTTCAATACAAAATATACATAAATTTTTATATAAAAAAAAATTAATTTCGATATCTCTATATAAATATTTCAATTAAATACTATACCACAAAATTTAAATTCAATGTCCAAACTTTCAAGCAGTTTACATTAAGTTGCTCAATATTGTACAGATTGTCTCGATCCTCCGGAAATCACAGTCGGGATGGCTGGGTCGGTCGTGGGAAACCCACCTTATTCTGATGCAGAGCTAATAACGTACACTTGTGCACAAGGCTATCTTCTGCTAGGAACTGAAACTAACTCCTGCCTTGGCCCCCCTACTTTCGAATGGGAAAGAACAGGCAACGACTTACCAAGCTGTCTGCGAGGTAAGTTTTTTATTGGTGACAACTAAAAAGCAATTTTGCATAACCATGGAATTCTAGCAGTGAAATTATGGCCAAAGCTTTGTCCCAAATCGCAAAATTTTGTAGAATTTTTTCTGTTTTTATTTTAGGTAAATTTCTGTCACAGTTCATTCATTATATGTAGTCATTTTACAATCGCGCAATCAACAGCAGTAGACATTGCGCCTAACCTGCTGGGATGCGAGTTCAACTTCGCTCTCAGACGATCCAACTTGAAAACGCATCCACAAAATTAATTATGGTATTTTTTTCTTCACTTTTTGTTTGATGATTTTATTAATTTCATTGCTCACATGTTTTTATCAAGCTAAAGTCAAAAATTTTTAATCTATCTTTGGCTTGGTGATGTTAAACAATGGTGTTTCGTGCTGATTCTTTTTACTATTTAGAGAGGTCAACATGTTTTACATGGGTCACCAAAAGATGTAATTAAAGTGACGTCATTATTAATGTTTCTGTAGTTTTCCCTACAAAGACGCCAATTTTGTTTAACTTACAGACTTCTCAAATTTTGCACTTCACAGTAATAAGTGGTAAATAGTGTAGTTTCATTGCGCTCTCTAAAAATCAAGTAAATTACTTGAAGATTTTTCCTCCCTACGTAAACAAAAAAAAAAAAAAATTGAAAAATAAATTGATTCGTAGTTTTAGTTACTAAGACAAAGAGCTATTGTTAATGTTTTCTTTTTGTATTTTGTTCAAAACAACTTTTGTTTTGCAGAATGTGGATCTCCACCAATAAACGCTGACTTAACATTTGCCCTTACGGAAATCATCGTAGATGCTCCGTCAGTTTACGTGGAAGGCGAGGTGATAGAGTACTCCTGCATAACGGGGCAGATCGAGGGCAGCACTGTGAGCACGTGCTTGT
Organism: Trididemnum nubilum; assembly: GCA_963965965.1. Classification (NCBI taxonomy): domain Eukaryota; kingdom Metazoa; phylum Chordata; class Ascidiacea; order Aplousobranchia; family Didemnidae; genus Trididemnum; species Trididemnum nubilum. The sequence continues at coordinate 59,701,266 of OZ014469.1, read as the reverse complement.
CTGATGGAACATGGAGTCTGCTGACGCTCCCTTCATGCCGACCAAGTAATTTATGCAAGCTATGTTTCAGTGAAGAAGAAAATGGTTTGCTTTTATAAACACTGCATTGCCGTCTCTTAGTATCAACAAAAAAATTCAATTCCTCTTTTGTTTAGCCCGAACCCATTTTGTAACCATAAAAATCAACCAAAGTTAATTTGCACGGCGTATCACCATACATTTTCTATTTTGATGAACACCAGTAAATAATTAAATTTTCAAAAAAAAAAGCAATGAATATAAAACAAGTCACTAATTCAAAAGTAAAAACATTTTAAATTCCACTTTCTGTTGTCGTTTATTTGTCTTGTGCCTTCCGTTTCCAACTTGGTAAAAAATGCCGTTGTGCCAGTAGCTAAAATATTAGAAATTATGCAATATATTTACTTCATTTTTAAAGCATTTTAAGGAAAGGTGGATGAAATTAAAAATTTAAAACCAACAAATTTACCTTTGTAACCCAACATTTTTTTTCTAGACAGAATGATCAATAACTACAACGAAAGCGATTTGCGAAAATAAGCGCTACAACGAAACTTAAATGCTTTCACTTTCAAAGTCTAGCACGAAGGCACGGTTTGTATTGTAAAAAAAGCAAAAGATTAATAACCCAAATGTTTCGATTATAAATTTTGATTGCGGTATTCTACAAACTACTGTTAAAAATTTTGCCATCAGCTTTGGCTGAGAATTTACTGAATTTTGTTGTTACTTAGATTGCCAAGTTGTTAACGCCCCTCCTTTTGATGGCAGCTTGATAATTCAAACTCCCTCAGGACCGGAACCACATGTTGAGGGCGCCACGCTCACTTACTCCTGCATAGATCCCACCAATGATTTGATTGGAACAAACGTAGTCACTTGCCAACTCGATGGATCTTGGACACCTAATGAGATTGGCACTTGCATGCAGCAAAGTAAATATTAGTTAGGAATTATTTTAACGCTTTGACATGAGCTTTAAGGCACTTTCTTCGAAGGGGAAATTAAGGCAAATCATTCTAACAGTGATATTTACAGTAATCTATGAGATGCGAAACCTTTACTGCCTGTTCGCCCCCTCCGAACTCTCAGGAATAATTTAAATGTAAAACAATAAATGATAATTTTTTACTTTTACTCCATTCTGCAGTGACCCTGTAAGCCATATAGCAGCCAATCGATAACTAAATAGTGTTCAGTCGGAGCCTTCCACATGAGCTGAGCTTATCGGAACTATTAGGCTCGAAACCGGAAGTTCGGTAAATAAACCGCAAGATGAAGTGACGAATATAAAACCAGATTAGTCGGATAAACTACACACTATAGTAATAGTTACTTAATAAATGGTGAATTTGATATTAAACAGTGGCGTTCGTGTCAGGTAATAAGATCAAAGGTCTTGTTTCGGACATGAAAGCAAATTAACTGGATTGCGATTGCTTTGCCAAACTTTTGTTACAAGTCTAGCATTTCTGATAAGCTCAGCTCACTTGGAAAGCTATGACTGCGCATTGTTTAGTTATAGTTTGGCTGCTGGATGGCTTGCGGGCAGAGGTGGACAAAGTAGTCGAAAAATCTACTTAAGTAAAAGTATTGTTACTTACTCAAAAATGCCTTTCAAGTAAAAGTAGAAGTATGGCGAAGCATTTCCACTTAAGTAAAAGTAGGAAAGTAGTCAAAATTAATTCTACTTAAGTAATGAAAGTAGAAAGTAATTTCGAATTTCACGTGTTTGTTTAGTCTTCGAAGGTTTGCTGTTGTGACGCTTACGATCAGTGTTCAAGCAAAGCCATACTTACGGTAGCATACCAAAAAATCAAAGTTTTATTATTCTCTTGAAATTACACCGAAGCGTGTTACGAATACGATTTAGTATGGACTCTGGGCTCATCTACGCGCCTGGACAACACAGCTTGAGAAGAAATGTCGCTGCGATGGCGAGTCGTTAGCAACACTGTTCATTAACCGGCTAGGGAATTGAACCCCAGACGGGCCGCAGCAAACGCAACGCCGTTAACCGCTAATCTTTTTCGTATGAACCAAGAGTAATGCGCATGTCTAGTTTCTACTGTACCATGCTAATCAGGATTCGGTATGGTTGTTTTTTTAGTGAGACTGAGTCAACACCTGGTATTTGACGCAACGCAAAAACACACTACCCTTGATGACCTGTAAATGAATCGGCGTAACTATTCATTAAGTTTCGCAGTACTGTACAGTAAAACAAACTCGATACGTACTTATTGTACACGTTGTGAGGTGGAATAATGTACACTACCTAATGGTCAAGTTCAACAATTCATTTAAACTTTTATTGGATTAAACCTGCTATGTACAATATGAAGTAAGCCAATCAGCAGGTCACCACAGATTCGTAACATCTAATTCGTACAAATCTTCAACCGGGTATACGATATACCAATTGGTATGCGAAACAGTAATTATGGTACTCGGTATACAGAGGGTATACGAAACAAAACTGCGATCTCCAAAAAAAAAAAACAAAATGGTCTCCACTTACATTCGGGCTAGATTCGGTCCAATTTCGCCCAAATCTAAGCATGAAAAATCGGATCTACGAAAAAAGTCTATACCGCTTATACGGGCTAGAATTTTTTGCGGAGTATACAAAGTTTTCGAAAATCGCAAAAGGTATACCACGTAAAAAAGGTTGAAAAGCACTGATCTAAACAATGCATTACTCTGCTCGGATGGCTAATTGTATAGCTCGCATGCCTCTAGAGCGGTAGATTAGGGCTGGACTCCAAGTCGAGTTACGCCAAAAACTTTGCAATTGATATTCACTGCTTGATAGTGTGAAAAAGCAAACAAACAATAAAAAAAATTACACAGCTATTACCATTGTAATTTCTTAAAAGCAACGTTAAAAAATGAATTTCACAATGGAACTTATAGCAATATAGCCTGCCTTTAAAAATAGCAAGAAAGAAAATACAGAGTGAGCCAAAAGTATGTTTGCGGCTCATTACGGCTGCGGCTCATTACCGGTATTGCTAAATTGCGGCTCATTACCGGTACATGGACTGTAATCACAGCGTACCAGACTTCTGTTTCGCGTCCTGTACGAACATGTTTTCGATAAGCAGAGTTGCCAGATATAACGAGACAAACAAAAAAACTTCAAATCGTGGTCATAGGTCAAATCATCGTCAAAAAGGATTGGCTAGGTGTTTACTTCTACTTTACATAAAAGTCATTACTACTCAAGTAGCGTTACTTCGAGAGGATTTTACTTGAAGTAAAAGAGGAAGTATCAGAAATGAAAAATACTTAAGTAAGTCGCTCGTTACCGAAAATATTACTTAAGTAGTCTACTTAAGTAGAACTACTTCGTTACTGACCACCTCTGCTTGCGGGCCACTGTAGGATAGAGAAAAGTGAAAAAATATAAGTCTTTGTTTATTTTTAAATTGCCCCCTTGAGGATCCCGTGAGGGTGAAACAGGCTGTAGGGGTTTTGTATCGATGGATTGCAGCTACGTCATAGCTTTTTCCCACCAAAAGGATTGGACGTCAAAATGCAATAACAAAGCATTGAACGTTACTGTAAATCAATGTTTAATTCCTTCTGTGGGCATTTTTGAAGAACTTGATTGTTAAGGTAAAATGTTTGTAGATAGCCTAGCCTTAGCTGAAAGGTACCAGGAGCAATCTAAGCTGCTTACGTAACTCAGCGCCTCAGCAGGTATAAAAATTTATGCCTATTGTGAAATCTCATATTCCATTGTGCCCGCTATTGTTAACTTTGCCCGGTTTTTAGCTTTGATTCACACCGTAAATTCGGCTATATCCTAAACTGCAGGGTGTGGAACCGTTTCAAATAACGGTTTAGGTTCAGATTTAGCTCTTGCTCAAAATATTTTAGCGGTTCAGGTTTGGTTCGGGTTTACTTGAGCACCATTTTCGAGGTTCAGGTTTGGTTCAGGTTCACTCAAGTGAAATATTACTGGTTCAGGTTCGGTTCGGGTTCATTGACTTAAAATTTAACTGTCGTTACTCGTTTCGTCCAGAAAAAAAAAATGACAAATTGCTGATCCTGTTGATGATCACCACTGCTCTTATTGTGCGTGTACCAGCGCCAGCGGCATCCGGATATGGAAAAATATATTCCTACTTTTGTTAGGGGTTCAGGTTCGGTTTGGGTTCACTTGAGCACAATTTTGAGGGTTCAGGTTTGGTTCAGGTTCACTGAAGTAAAATTTTTCTGGTTCAGGTTTGGTTCGGGTTCACCAAAATGAAGCAGTTCATTCGGGTTTACGGTTCGAGTTCAGGTTCGGTTGACACCCTGCTAAAATGCGTAAAATTCTACTCCACAACAATACCACGTGATAGATTAACGTTTAATTTAGGCATTATTTATAAATAATACTTAATATCACCACTTTAAATCAAAATAGATGAAAATTAAAGCTCGATCAATATCATAATGAGGCCAGTTAAATCATTAGTTCAAAATTTAATTAATGTCTCTGCGAAATAATTCAATGAAAACAACTGGATATGCTTTTAACTCCTAGCAACCATAAACATACTGTAGCTGTAAGCCGCTAATGACAACTGGAGATATAAAAATGGTCATGTGGTCAAGTGATCATCATCACCATAGAACCTGCAAAATAGAATTATAAAATCACAAAAACTTAAAAATGCGCTATTTTTTTTTGTGATTAGAGGAAATGGCTGCAATTGTTTTATTTCAGCACTATCATCAGTAAACCTTGAATTTGATAACCGAAGCTAGCTACCACCATCTAAATGTATTACATGATTCTTATGATTACTTGACAGCAAGCCAGATATATACCACCAAAAAAAAACAAACCAAAATTGATTGCTTTCTTATTAAAACCTTTTTCAGTTCTTACAGGCTTTTATCCTGCATTTAACGTTGATGTTATCAAGAGTCAACTGATTTAGAGCCTAAAAATACGCCCTATATCCACAAATTTGACGTCCAGCAATTTGGCTGGAAGCGCGATGGCGTCATGTGCAATCAAATGAATATCATAAATTAGTGCAATTTGCATTATTCTGCGCTGGAATTTCCATTGAGCACTCTTACATGGTGACGTCAAACTTCTCATAATTGAATTAACAGCGATATTTAGAAAGAATGATAAGTTATTGTTTATCTTTTTTATTGTTGATTAGTGATACGCGAGCATTGTGCAAGTGAGTTATTTTAGCTTTACAGTACCGGCATTCAAAAGAGTTAGCTATGAGCATCGATATCAAATGAATTATCACTCTAATTTGCAATCAATTGCGTTGATTTTAACCCCAAAAACCTTCTCATTCTGCAATGCCGCTTTTTTGTTTGGGTTGCAGCTGCTCGAGGTCAAGCAGCCACTTCTCAGTCTTTCATTTCACTTGATTAAAGTCCCAATCGAGCTCATGTAAGATATGCAGTGTACAGCAGTCGAATATTCTTAATTAGATGTGGTCAAGTGATCATCAGTTTGGTGGCTCTTCCTTCGGCTTCTACGCTGTTAGTCGTTCGACCCAAAAGCCTATAATCGATTGAATGCAGCTTAACATAGAATTTTTTGGAAATTCAGAAAGGGGAGACCGAAGGAAATGACGGAAAGCTGTGAAGTTTTAGTCTTAATTTGCTGCTACCGCAATCTCACAAAAAGCCGGCAATGAAGAGACCAAAGCTGCCCAATTTTTTTAAATGCAATTTTAAGCCATTTTAAGAAAAAATGTCAAATTTGACAATTATTAACCGTAGTAGTTTGAAAATTGAAATATTTTACGCTGAGATTTTGATAACTTTGAGCACATATGAAAAAGCTACTTTATTCCAAGTTCTTCCAATCTCTTCTATAATCAGTAACAAATGTGACCATTATTGCAAAAAAATCAAAGTTTGGCAATGTTTTTTATCCACGAACTGTTTCTTCAATTGCTGGACCAATTCAACGCCGAGCTTGTTTGCTCTGAAGAAACTGGCAACCATTCCCAAAACTATAAATAATTTATAAAATTTTACTGCAGCAAACTTAAACATCTTTATCAACTAATTATTAATCCGGAAAATTACTGTGGTTTTAACCAGTTTTCATTCCTAAAACATTTAAATCAAACCACTAAAAACTTGCCATATCGCACAAGAATTAATAGCAAAAATGCCAATAACGAGACCCCAAATTTTAAATGGACTATGTATAAAGATTGTTTTACCTTAATTGAGCGAACCCTAGTTGTATTTGTTTCATTTTTTTGCAATTTCTTTTCAGCCTTGCTCAGCTCTTTTTGACTCCGGCAATTAATGATAATAATCGTTACTTCATAATAAGAGAGTAAAAAAAACATAAAATAAACTACCTTCAGCTCCGCTTTGTTCAGCTCGACAAAAGCCTGCAAATTTGCCTCAGGTCGAGTGTTTTTAATCAAATATAGGCCTACGTTTTGAGAAAAACTTATTTTTGAAGTTATTTGCAGCAGTTACTTTCTTGAATTTATAGGGTGTGGAAGGCCAATGGCCGATGACATTGCAAACGGTGGAATTGAAATCACTGGAGATAGTTTCGTGGTTGGCTCCACTCTTTCTTACACCTGTCAAAATGGATTCGCCACTGACGATGCAACGTTAACTGCTTGCTCGAATTCGTTTGATTGGTCGCTCGATGACTTCCCTCCAACATGTAACCCTGGTAAACATTACCATATCAATTTAATACAAGAGTGTTTCCATACTTAGACTAGAGGAATAACCGACCTAGCTCTAACGTAAAATGCACCTTTTTAGAATTGGATTTTATAATGCAATTTTATTTTTTTCCTACTGCTTTTACTATATTTCTAATTTGAGTTGCAGGCAGGCTAACTAGCCTTCATCCAAGTTTGCATTAGTACGCGTAGTAAGAAAATTTTGATCAAAATTACTCTACAAAATATTGAGGCAATGAATAATTTTGTGAGAGTGTGTGCAAGAGTGAAAGTGCCCTTAGGTTATGTCAACAGCGGCGCACACATATTACAAATTTTCCAACAAAACTTCACTTTTATTTTCGAACATTTTTTCTTCCCACACATCAAAAATAGTTAAAGCTTAACTCCGCCGGCTTTGGAGAACCCGAAAAACTCTAAATTTTTTATTTTAAAATGTTTTTTAAGTGTGAAACATTTTGAAATGCGCTAATGACGCACAATTGCTCTCAGCACTGCAAAGAAGTGAAAGTGGTATTTTGGGGCTTTCAATGTTGCTTTGCATTGCTGTTCTATTTGAGAGTTTTGAAAGCCTTTTTTGAAATGCCATTGTTGCCATTCTCAAGGGGTTTTGTAACAAAGCAATATCAAATCGTGTGGGTGTGAAATGACCATTGCATAAAATGAAAAAAACTCATTAGGTAACGCTTTTGCAAATCAAACGCCAGAGTGATGACTGCCAACGGTTTATAATTACCTGGGCCCCCAGAAAATTGTTTGAGATAGAAGTTCTTGTGAAGCAATTCACGCTCATATAGGTTTTAAAAGCTGAAAGGATTCTGCAAGAACAAATTAGATGGAAATAAGGTTTGCGGTTGAGAAGCTATTAAAAAAATGGGGTTCTATAATCAGTGGACTTGACGTGGTTGGGGTGCGTGTTCCGTCATTTCGTTTTAATTAATCAAACTCAAGAGTATAGATTTTAAACATTATGTCTTATTCAAATATAATTTTTGGTATAGTTAAATATGCAGTAGCTTTTACAAGGTAAACGAAACAATTACTTTTTGATGTTTATCTCTGCTTGTTGACTTCGAACAAGCAGCAAATTAATCTGGGAAAAAGTCAAAAGGTTAATCGAAAAGTTTGAATAAGGTCAACTTCTAAGCGGGGCGGACAGGGGCGTCAAAAACGGCGAGTCGCCCCCCTTCCCAATGCAATTTTGGCCAGCTTTCCTATTCGCCTAGAACCGCAGAGTTTTTTTTCAAGGGTGTAGGGGGTAACATCATCACTTTAAATGTTTGAATGTAGTTTTCGTCTTTTGGTTCCATCAAAAGCTGTTTGTGTGGTATAACTTTTTCGATTGTACAGTATTATAGACATACTATTATTTTTGTCAACTTTTCGCTCATTAGTTCACGTTAACCACTTTCCATTGCAAATTGTGAAAACTAGTTCAATTTATGTCATGTGCCTCCAGTGGTCTGTATTTCAGTTGAAGAGGGGTAAACAACACGTCTGCTACATGCTGCAGCTGGTTGAACTTTAGCGCTATAGAAAGTGTATAGGCTAAGCCAAAGGGAGCCCGGGCCCCCCAATTGAAATGCAATTAATGATAAAAATGTGACAACAATCCATTTTTTTTCTTCAGCTTCGGTTTCTTTTAGCATTTTGTGTTGGATGTCGGCAGCGTGGCAGAATGGGTAAAGGCGTCGTTTTTACGACGATTCTGATCGCAGGATCACGAGTTCAACCCGCACCCTGGTCACGTTGTTGCGGCCTTGGATTAGACGCTTTACGATAATTATCTCTTCTTGGTGGCTTCGAACAAGCAGCAAATTTACGTGGGAAGAAGTCAAAACGTCAACAGGAAAGCTTGGAAAATGATCAACTCCTAAGCGGGTGCGGATTCGTCCAAAGCATAACGCACCGTCGCTTTCTCGTGATAGGAGGATAAAGATGCACCATTCAATCATCAACCAATCTTTTTCGCGCGCAAAAGTACAAGTTAACAATATTAATTAACAAACTATATTAATATAGACAGCCAGAGGGCCCGGGCCCCCTCAATTTAAATGTTTGCTAAACAATTTAAATTTATGACTACGAAGAAAATTGAGAATTTTTGTCCTAAAAGTTGCAACCTCAGGCCCTCATCTAACCTTTTTATGAACGTAATGCAATAGCCAGATCCGGATTTACATATGGCACAGTGCCAGAGGCCCCGTGTTCAGATGATAAGACTTTTTTGGGCCTTTACCAACATTGGACAGGAATTAGATGTAGCAAAAACTCCCAAAGTGTCAGGGTACCCGCGCAATGTCAATCCGACCCGAGCAATTGCATAGTTACTGGTAAACCTATACATTTGTTGTACCATTTTTCAATAACACTTCACTTCTACACCGCCAGTTTTAAAGTGAAAAAACACGATTGAAAAAAAAATTACTAAGGGAAATCGCTCATTGAACGAGTTATTGAATTTGAATGGAGGGTAGCAAGGCCCTAAATAAAAATCTAGTATTTTAAATGGCTTTAAAACGCGTGATATGTGATCCAACGGCATTAAAACAGGTATTTTTTCCCAAAAAGTACAAAAAATTGCCCAGCGCGTGGGGGCTCCGCTTCCAAACCCCCGTCTGTGATCTGTTTGAATAACACTAGTTGCCTCTTCACGTTTCTTGATTTTGACATTTTTAATTTTAACTTTTGGTTTAAATTCTCTACTTTTAACAAAATCCTGGCTGAGTGCAAAATTGGGCCACGGCTTCTAATTTTTCATTCTACGATATCTTTGCCCCATAAAAAGTTCCTTTTTCGAAAATTTCTGATGAAGTCATTGCATGTGATTTTAGGTTTTAACCCCCTCCCCCAATTAAAAATCCAGGCTACGCCTGTGAGAAAGTGTACTAGCGAATGTGCTGTGTAGGCTAGTTTTGCTTATTCTTTTTGCTGTTAGATATAGTCATAACTAGAGTTGTAAAAAAAAGTTTTTTTGCTCCATGTTATTTGGTCATTTTTTTGCAGGTTTTTTATTATTTTTTTAATTTTTGTTGTTTTTTTTTTGTTATTTTCCTTGCTTTCAGCTAGAAAAAATGTGCTACAGTAGTTCAATCCGTGCCGGAGATTTCCGCATAATCTTTTACGTTCATGTATATTAGCCGGAAATTTGCTTTCAATCTTGGGATTTGGGAAATCTTGAAATCTTTTGAAAACTTTAAATCTTGGGAATTACAAAAATCTTGATTCTTGAGTGGCAACACTGGTATCAAATAATGCCTTAGTAGGCGGGATCACAGGAGCGCTACCGATACGGTGCGGCTACGATTTGGGTCTAACAACGAAACTCCTGCTACAATGCTGCCGTGCAAAAACCGTCTTAACACCTAAGCAGCTAAGAACCGTAGATACAGTTTTAGACAAAACATGGATGCACTGTGAGTTTTTTGCATCAAAATATTGTAGGCCTACTAGCCTACAATTGCCAGTCAGCCTGAAGTGTACGGTAGGCCTACGGGTACTAGGGCTTGTTATGGTAGCTTATTTATCTAACAGTTCAAGCTTAGTCTACTACTGGGCTTACCAGCTTATGGTGGACCAAGCAGTAGACTTGGCCAATTCGTTAGCCTACTATGTAGGCTAGTCCTGGTAGGCTAACCACTTATATGCTTAGTCTATAGCCTGTACTATGATACTGGCAGTGGCAATGGAAATGATAAATTCCAAGTTCAGAGTGGGTAATCTGTTAGACACCAGTCGTACTGGTAGTCTAGCACTGAACAGCTTGAAATGGTATCGCATGGGTAGTCTAGGTAACTGGTATCATCGTATAAATGATGCATAAATAGGCCTAGAATAGCAGGGTTCATAGCACTCAGGGAAAATATTTCTTGCTTTTCCAGACAGGGAAAATTCAGAGATTTTAACAAAAAAGTGAAAAATTATGAAATTTTTGGGGAATTCAGTAAAATGTAGCTCAGGCAATTTTATTTTTCTGCTGCTCACCTGCTGCTCACCTGACTTTTTAGCTTGAAGTTTTTTTGGATGAACAACAACTCCATTACTCTCTCAGTAGCGTACGCAGGATTTTAAAAAGGGGGAGGGGGGCCAGGAAATTCAGAAACTTTGGGAATAATGAAGACCAGAATGAAAATTTTCCAGCACAAAACCAAGTCCATTTTCCTGCCCGAACTCAGGTGAAGACCAAACAAAAAAAGGTCTTCATTCAAATTTAGTCCGGTTATTGACTCAAAATGCGGTGAAGACCAAAAAAAAAGGTCTTCACTCAAATTTAGTCCAGTTTTTGGCGAAAAAAAGGTCTTCGCCCACCGTTTCTGTGCTCAAACATTCTGCACAAGTTACAAAGAGGGCAGCCATGCCACAATTTTGCATACTATTCTCTGCTAATTATACAATCCTGGAGACCCAAAGGGGGGGCCATGGCCCAATGCCCCCCCCCCACTAAATACGCCCCTGTACTCTTTCTACGTGGTGGTTGGGACTGTGTAAGCACATGCAACTGTCAAAAGTGGCTTTACGCATATTGGATCTTCCTGCGACGTCTGCTGCTTGCAAAAGAAGTTTTTCTTCTCAAAGTCATGTGCAGAACAAAAACAGGAACAGACTCTTCCAGGAACATAAAGAAAAGTTAGTTTTTGTGCATCAAAACCTTAAGCTAAGCGATTTAAAACACATGTCGAATGTTTCTGAGCAACCGACAGCAAATAGTTTTCTTCAAGCATCTTTACTATCATCACCAAGCAAGAGACACAAACGAAGCAATTGCTAGGCCAACAGCTTACTGCTTTATCATCTGAAGTACCAACAGCAAGCTTTTCATTGCCAGAGTTGCCCAATGTTAATCTTTGTTCCTCCCAAAATTCTATAGCAACAGCAAGTCCTTCAAGACCACTATCGCGTCTGCAAGTCCGTAACTTTTTCCAAATTTTCTACCGCTACTCTGCATTTCTTTACAGCCAAAGTCCGCTAATTGCCTTTTTGAGTCTGGAATATATTGCGGATTTGCCCAGCTCTGGACGTTGTGGTCGTGGTGTAAGCTTTTCAGAAATTAAAAATGGTGTTTCGTTTTAAATTTAATTTGTATTGCATTCCTTGCAGCCTATTGTTATGATAATAATATCATACTTCCCCTTATTTTGGTATACATTATACTAGAGAAAGATTTGTCAACCAGGCAAGGCTTCAGATCACTTAAAAGTAGCAAATGTATTTTAATTCCAATATTAAAAAGGTTCATTCTCTCGACAAGATCTTCAAAAAGATAAAACTATACCGTAGCTTTGTAATCAAATCCCCCCTAAAAAAAAAGATTATATACTGTATGAACTTTTGACATCATAGGCTTGTTATTATAACCTTAGTTGCTGCGATTACTCGCAAAGATGTTTTAACGGCTCCTATACCGCAAATAAAAAGCACAAAAGTTGTAAGTCATAGAGGAGGTGAGGAGGCGAAATTATTAACGTTGCAATGCCAATTAACGTTGAAAAATTAATGCCAATAAATGTTGAAAAAGTTATCAAGATTTTAAACTTAATATTTTGGGTTTAATGTATTTATTTATATGTACGCATGTTGACGTCTTTAGTAGAGTGCTCAATAATGAAATAACGAAATTAGAGCTTGTATCAACCTAGGTATATTGAACTAAATACGGAACCCACAGCACCCCTACTTACAAGCTGTTTCACTCTTTGTAAACGCAGGGGGAAGATCATCGAAACTTTGTAGACGACGAGAAATCTCTTCTCTCTGCCGTATCTTACGTCTGTACACCCGTTAACTTGTCTTTGTATATTGTCAACGGTTTCTGTAGAAAGTACGGCAATTAGCAAATTCGGAATCAAAAACGAACGCAAATATTGCTGCGCTGCACCAAATAATTCACACAATTTGAACACATACAGTACGCCAAATATCCAAATAGAAAGCAACAACTACGGTATAATCACGAATTAAGAATCAGACTGAGAAAACTGATCAGAATAATTGCAATAAATAACCAAACTCACCGATGGTTTCGTCTTCAGGCAGACAGTAAGCTGTAACTCCAATCAATGTCTTCAATGAACGCAGTCTCTGAAGTAGGCCCCGCTGTACAGAAACACTTGAAAGAGGACAATTGTCCGGTAAAATAATTATTCTTAAACTTGAGCAACAGCTCAGGAGACAAAGGTCCAAATATAAATAAGTCCAAAATAAATAAGGTGGCACCCACCCAGGACAAGCTTTAGACCTGTGACGTAATTCTGAGTGTAAAAATTTAACGTCCTTCCTCGACTACAACCAAATTTGACTGACGCTCAACAAAGAAGTAACAGCGCGAAAATTTCAAAAAAACAGTTTCAAATAGTTGCGCAACAGATAATTGCATGCAGTAGAAAAGACGCGATAAATCGCTTAATCGAAGACATCACGTGCGTTTTGTAACATTACATCATCGGAAATCCTTTGCGGACAAATATACACGAAAAGCTAAATGCAGTAAAGCGAGTGTTCGAAACCAAGTATAAACAAGAAAACATAAGTGACGTTACACTCCTGATAGGGATTTCCAGCCGTTAGGTGCACTTTACCCATCTTTTCTAAAAATTTTTACAATTTAAATTTCAAATGTATGTACAGTAATTAAGCGCTCAAATTGGTAAACTTCTCGGTGTTTTTTCAGCGCCTCATGGTCTTACAGAGCAGCATATACAGATCCTAACAGAATCCAAAGTTGTTTTCATGTACAGATTTTTCCCCTTTTAAAATTCCTATCATGGGTAAAACAGCCTGCAGGGGTGCTTTTGGCTCTGTATTTATTTTGGTAAATTTATTTTGATATTTATTTATTTATTTAGTTACGGCAAATAAAGTGAATCAAAATTTGATTTACAACCGAAGTGAATATGGATACCGATATTGAAGGCTTTTATCGCATAAAACTGAGAACAGTTTTGGCATGCGCTAATATGGGTTTTTATAAGCTTATGAATGACCAGATAAATTTTGGTTTAATTTAAAAGGTAGATCTTTATTTGAAACCCAAAGTATTCATTGGTATCCCAATTTCCATTGTAAGACTTGACTTACATGCCTTACCAGACATGGGCACTAATATGGGCATGTAGCCAGCCAGGATCTCTTCTTCATTTTTATTTATCTTTACCTATAAATAAACTTCAAATTTAACTTTACCGTTAAACTGCGCTATAAAAAGCAAAACAAAAAAACGTTTTTTAGGCTTTCAAAAAAAAGCTTTTTTAAAAAAAAAAACGACTTATTTGTTTTTTGATTTAAAACACTTAGTTATAACCAAGTGATCATATTTCTCCGTTGTGCAGTGTTATCAGCCGATCGAAAGATTAGCAACGTACTGCAATTTACCGGAACGCACATCGTAAATGTAATTCAATGCTTCTTGCCAATAAAAATGATCCAATGCGAAACCAAATATTTTGCTTCAGAGTGGTGTAAATAAATACGTTACAACACAAAAACATTAGTTGCTGGAAAATATAATTCACTTGTTTGTCGCTATTTTAATCATGTCATGAAAATTACGTTCTTTCGCCTCCCCCCAGTGATTTTTGTGGCGACGCCATTGGGTGCGGATTTGTCCAAAATAAAAGTGCCACAGTCGCGTTCTCGTGAGTAATTGATAAATCCAAATTAGAGATGGCGACAGCGCAGCGTACGCGGCCGCGCGCTGCTATGGATGCACCGCGCAGCGTGGCAACTAAAATCTACTCATTGTAACAGCGTCAGCGCAGCGCGCGTACAATAATTTTTTACATTTTTTTGCAATTATTGCTGGTGATTGTCTCTTTATAGTCAACATTGGTTAGTCACATAGATGGGCAAGTTAATGCAAAACATTAGCTTCGTTAACCACTAGTCCGTTAACGAACGTCACACCTCCGTTAGCGTTAATCCGTTATTTTCAGCCTTAATTAACTAAAGTTAATAAAGTCCGTTAATTCGTTAACATTTTGCGTGTATTCTAGATCTCTTTTTATTCACTTGCTTCTAGAACATGTATTAACGCTGTTGAGCTGATTGTAAAGAAAATTTATTGCTATGGTGGTCTTTTTGTGTCTTGGAAGTTACATTTTACAGTCTTATATAATTGCAAGATAAAAATACGTTCAAATGCACTAACGAAGCTGCGATCGGAAAATGTTTGAAAATTGTGAACAGCGATAATTAGAACGACCGACCTCGCACGCATGTTTTTTAGTTTTCACTAGGCCTTTTTCTTTTTCAAAGTTAACGAGTGCGAAGTTTCAGAATTTACTTATAACTCAAGAATGGTTTGGTCTAGCAACATGAAACCCCAAAAGTTTGGTATAGAAAGCAGCCTTATTCAAAAACGGCTTTATTACGGCAAAATATATTTCACATGGTTATGTGTCGTAAGATACCTTTTCATCCCTATCTACACTTTAGACTTTTAGCCTCGTTGAGTTTTTTTTTGCTTTCTAAATCTTGTGCGCTCTTCTTCTAAACCACAAAACATCGAAGTCTAATTTTTGTGTAAGTTTGTTGAGCTGCAAATGCAATTTTGTCTCCTGAAATTTTTTTGGTTTCTCCCCCAGAACCCCCCCAAAATGGGGCCCCAAAAACTTAATTTCTTTTAATTGCTCAAGCTAGGGTGATAGTTTTTTTTTTTTATATCTGTAGATATTTAATTGACAAGTGTTTTGACATAGTTTGGGGGTACCACCCGCCCAAGGGCCCACAAATGGATTCCCCAGTAATCAACTTTTTTAACAGCTCAAGCTAGGGCATTAGTTTTTTTTTTATATTAGCAAATGTTTAAAAGAAAAATATTTTGAAATGGTTTGAAAAGGCCACCCTTCTGAAAACCCTCCAAAGCGATACCCCTAAAATCAATTTTTTTATATGTTGTCAGCTAAAGAGCTAATTTTTTTCTGATGTTAGTGGAAATGTAAACGGTACATAACTTGCAGAGCGGCGCGGTGCAGCGTGAACTTAGTTGTGTTTGGATGCGGTGTGGTGCAGCATGCGGACAAGGTTTGCGGACACTGCACAGCATGCGGATGCATTTTTTGTTATCCGCGCCATCTCTAATACGAATCAATCAATCAAATACGTTTAGCCAACTTTTACTTTCAAAATATTCAACATGTTTCAACTGAATTCTTAAACAACAGAAAAAATCTGATCTAAAACACACTGCAGACTAGATATGCATCGCATTGTCTTCCAAATATTTCAAAACGCTTTTGCTTAGAAATGTTTATTGCAATTGAGCAATGGATAAAACACTAAAAAGAACAGATTTGCACCCAATCTTGGTTCAAATTGTTGATTCAGCACTTTAGTTGTTTATGTGTTATAATCTCGATCGCACCCGTTCTCGATTACAATTAGAAACATGACTGTGTCACCAAGGTGTATGCGAGTTGCACGATGCGCAAGCAGCACAATACAGTGTTACTAATTTGCTTCTTTTCAACGTTTTTATTTGTTTAGCATGTTCCAACACTCTTCCAACTTCAGCAAATGCAATAATTGTCTCTGGAAACACTGGAGGTCCTTACTTTGATGGTCACGTGATTAACTACATGTGCAGCAGCAACTTTGCCACGACAGACGGCGCAATTAGCTGCACGTGTGACGGAATGACAGATCCTGACAATGCTGCCTGGTCTTGTTCGCCTGTGTTTACCACACCTATATGCCGACGAAGTAAGTACCAGCGTCTTGCGTAATTATTAGATTTGGTAGCAAAATGTTATTTCCGACTATTTCGTTTCACATTTAACCGCTTATGTGTTTTTGTTTGTTTTTATTTAATTATTTTTGTTATTTTTGAAAACAAATTTTTTAATTTTGCTTGTTTTAAAACGTGAAAGATTTTTCATTAAAACCGTAAATGCTCGTTCCATATCAAACTTCGCATGTGTCTTATGACCACTGACCACCATCTAAAAATAAATGTGGTTTAAGCATTTAACTGTTCTTTTTAGTATCTCCAACTGAAGAGAGCTCAAATGATCAGAGATCAGAGCAATTTATAATTTTATTCACAGTCAAATTTAGAAATCCTTAACAATCTGTTTCACCCTTAACGGGATCATCAAAAGAGAACTTCTAAACAACATATACAAAAACAAATTGATTAGTTACACTTGAAACATAGATTTGTAAGCGGTTATTAACAAAGTAATACGTCTCCTTGGTCTCGAGACTTTTGTCAACTGGGCCACAGAACAGCTGTTATTGGACTTTTAAGTTGAAAGGCGGACAACAGTGTGTTTACTAAACAATATGCATGCTGGGTTTGTCGTCGGTTAAGTTTCAAATTTGAGTGACTCATAATTGGGTAACTTCCATTAGATTAAATTTGAAAGGTAGGAGTTAAAAGCAATGAAACGACTATTACGAAAACTTAATATAGTACCGCCAGTAGGTCTTTAATTTATCCGGAGAAGGGGAGTTGTGGAAAACGCATAAGTCTTAATCAACATTTTTTAGCAAAAATTTGTTTTTGTGCCTGCATTTTGAAATTAGCTCGGAGCATTTATTCAGCAGTCTTTCTGGTTTCGCTTTGATGATTTGCAGCTTTACTGCCAAACGAACGCTGCATATTTTTACAACACAGCGGTATGTTTGGCATGCAGCTATTATCAAACTGCGCAATTCTGACGTGGCAAATCCACGGAAAACCGACGAAACCAAATTGGCAGAAAATTGCAACTGCCGAACAAATCCAACTGCCCGCTAAACGGAAATTGCCTAAAAAGCTGCCTAGTTTACAAGGCCACCATCTCATTTGAAAACAAACGGGACGTCTACTACGGATCGTGCTCAACTGCTTTCAAAAAACGCTTCAACAACCACAGCTCTTCGTTTCGACATCAGCGCCTAGAGAAAACTACCGAACTATCAAAACGAGTTAGCACAAAAACAAAGGCCACGATTACCAAATCCAATGGAGCGTTATCAAAGAAGCTGCTCCATATCGCTGTGGTGCAAGAATATGCAGCGTTCGTTTGGCAGTAAAGCTGCAAATCATCAAAGCGAAACCAGAAAGACTGCTGAATAAATGCTCCGAGCTAATTTCAAAA
Organism: Trididemnum nubilum; assembly: GCA_963965965.1. NCBI lineage: Eukaryota > Metazoa > Chordata > Ascidiacea > Aplousobranchia > Didemnidae > Trididemnum > Trididemnum nubilum. The sequence goes on along the minus strand of OZ014469.1, from coordinate 59,683,475 downwards.
TGCAGGCACAAAAACAAATTTTTGCTAAAAAATGTTGATTAAGACTTATGCGTTTTCCACAACTCCCCTTCTCCGGATAAATTAAAGACCTACTGGCGGTACTATATTAAGTTTTCGTAATAGTCGTTTCATTGCTTTTAACTCCTACCTTTCAAATTTAATCTAATGGAAGTTACCCAATTATGAGTCACTCAAATTTGAAACTTAACCGACGACAAACCCAGCATGCATATTGTTTAGTAAACACACTGTTGTCCGCCTTTCAACTTAAAAGTCCAATAACAGCTGTTCTGTGGCCCAGTTGACAAAAGTCTCGAGACCAAGGAGACGTATTACTTTGTTAATAACCGCTTACAAATCTATGTTTCAAGTGTAACTAATCAATTTGTTTTTGTATATGTTGTTTAGAAGTTCTCTTTTGATGATCCCGTTAAGGGTGAAACAGATTGTTAAGGATTTCTAAATTTGACTGTGAATAAAATTATCGTTTAAGCATTTATGTATTTTTTTTATAGTTTCGAAAATTTAGAGTTTGTAGGGTGGTATTGGGCATGGCATTGAGAAATGCAAACAAATTTTCAGGTAGCTACAGCTGCTCTGAGTGAAGTTTGTTTATACTAGCTCTCTCGACACTAAGAATGCGTTACCGCATTTACAGTGTTTTGAGCGCTAGTTGCTTTGGAGCACTGCGGCATCTACAGTTGCATTGAGAATTCTATCGTTGCCAGCGCTCTAAACCTGTTAATGCGGTTCCGCACAAACAAAGTTTTTGAACGCTGGAGAGAAGGTCTAACTACTAAATGTAGCAGAAATATTTCTCTAACGAATTCTTTCTCAGAAAATAAAATAATTACCCTCACCATAACTATAATAACGTACTCACAATATGATAAAATTGTGGCTAATTTTATTTATTCTTGAAGAGTTTATTCCTTGGTACTAATTGTTTTTTAAATAGCCGTGTACAGTATGCTTGCTCGTTACAGCGGAGATTCCGTTTTTTGTGGTTTCTTAATTTAAAAATCGGATGGTTACCGGTAGGATATTAAAATAAAGACCTAATCAGCAGTGCGATTAGATTTTGGTTGATTGCAGCCGTGAAAACTCAATTAGCAATAGCAATAACGCAATCCAAAACTAACGCAAAATTATGTATCGAAAAATCAAATTATTTAGTTGGTTGAGCAGTAAGGCTTTCGTCTCTGGCTGATCTTCACGTCATTGCGCCAGGCAACCTAGTTTCTTTCGAATATATGTCGCAGCAGTGGTACGCCGTAGGCAGCACTGAGTCTGATTTGACTCGCAAGGTATTCTAACTTCAGACCACTCGTTCAAGAGACGAACGAGTAACCACTCGACCAACTGGTCGGTTGCAGCTGCTGTATTTTCTTCGTATTTTGCATGTAGTCTGTGTGGATCCTCCCACCGCTCCAGCGTACTCACAAACAACCCCAACGGATATCATTGTCCAGTTCCTGGCTGGTGATACAATTGCATATTCTTGCAATGGTGATCTCAGTCCTGATGAACCGACTACTATTACGTGCGAGGATAATGGTCCACCAATGGCTGTATGGTCTACAACAATGATACCAGTTTGTAGTAAGTGAATTATCACAACACTTGAAAATATCAAAGCAGTAAAATCTATTAATTTTATAGTTGATTGTCAAGCTCAGAAAAACTGGGCTATTAAATTGTTTCCGAATTTTGACTTCAAACCTTTGATTCTGTGGTAATCCTATATTTTATCATATCAAAAGTTTGGTTCAGAAAGCTTTTTTTTTCGACTTTTTGGAACTGTACGTCGAACTAAATAATAAATTTTAGCCTGCGACATCAATTTTTTCCCGCAAATTGCTTTCGGTCCTGGTACAACGGAACTCGGTCCAATTGCACCAAATACACCGGTACCTTACTCATGCAGTGATTCTGATTTTTTTATCAACGGTGCTCAAACAAACCAGTGCAACGAAGTAGGGATATATGCGGAAACAGCGCCATCGTGCGAAAGAGGTAAGTAAAAACGTAACATGTTATGAACAACATAAGAGATAAAACGATAACAATACCGAATTTTTTCTTTTCCTTCTAAATGTATAGGTTGTTCGAAGCCGTCAAGCAGATAAAAAGATAACCCTAAAAGATTAGCTAGTAGTAATCTTTATTTGATAAACGCAGACTGTGCTGAGCTTGTGTATGTTTTAAGGCGCCTCAAAATAATTCAAGTTTGAATTCTGGCTGCAAAACGTTTTCTTTCTGTAAAAAACACCGCTGCTGTGATGGAACAAATGCAGCACGAAAGAGTATATGATTTTCGATTACGCTTCTTCGACTGTTATAGTTGGCGGAATTAATGCTCTTGTACACTATAAAAAGTTTTCATATGCTTAGACAACTAAAATTTGTGCATGTAGATTAAAATGCTGGAGTCCTGTCCAACTTTCTAAAACTTCAAACACATTAAGCAGTTGTTCAGGAGTCGGTAAAACCCTGACGTTTGCACCGATTTTCACCAAATCGGGAAGGTCTAAAACACTTCCTCAATTTTTTTCAAATAGTCACCAAAGGCAGTGCTGTCAAATAATTTTTGTACCCGTATTCGATTTAAATTGGAATAGGCTTCAACTGTTTTTCTTTGTTGGCTTCAGCTACTCGTATCACAAATGCCTGTGCGTTGATGACACCACGATTGTGCATGACGCAGGTCCTATGCGTGATAATTTGACTATTTTTAACGCTATTTTGTTTGTCTAGCATGTTCAAACACTCTCCCAATTTTACCAAGTGGAGTGGTTGTCTCTGGAAACACTGGAGGTCCTTACTTTGATGGTAAGACGATTAACTACATGTGCAGCAGCAACTTTGCCACGACAGACGGCGCAATTAGTTGCACGTGTGACGTAACAACAAATCCTGATAATCCTGCCTGGTCTTGTTCGCCTGTGTTTACCACACCTATATGCCGACGAAGTAAGTAGCATGAATTTTTCGCTAGTTTTAGATTAGTTACCAATAAATGGTACGTTGGATTTATCATATCATGGATGGGATCTATTTTGCCGTTTTCAAAAAGCAAATTACTAAGCG